>BLBF01000022.1:48329173-48344018 GCA_015471245.1 Laticauda colubrina
ATACATACATACATACATACATACATACATACATACATACATACATATATGAGGTTTTCGTGGGTATTTGTATGTGGATCTTTGGTTATTTGGGTTTTCTCCTGAGTAAAATTGGAAGTATCTAGGCGCCGTTTCGACGAAGTCTCATTCATCATCTTCAGGCTTGTGTCTTCGGCTTTGTTGCTTCTCGGAGTAATGTGAGCTTGCAGCTGCTTCTTCCTTTTAACTGCTAGTGGAGGTGTGACGTGATTGGGTGGGGGCTTGACTGTGTTCTGATTGGGTGGGGGTGTGTTCTCATTGGTTGGGGGTTTGGCTGTGTTCTGATTGGTAGGGGGGTTGGCTGTGTTCTGATTGGCTGGGGGTGTGTTCTGTTCAAGTGGGGGCTTGGTTGTGCTCAGGTTAGTCTTTGTTGCTGGGGGATTTGAGCTGGTGAGCTTTGATCCTGTTGTTTGGCTTCGCGTTCATGGTCGTGCCACATCTTCATGGTGGATGTCAGTTCGCTTCTTGTATGGGTCAGAGGGGTTTGAAGCGGGGAAAACCTGAATAACCAAAGATCCATATGTGTGTGTGTGTGTGTGTGTGTGTGTGTAGATTTTTGGTTATTCGGGTTTTCCCCCACGTAAAATTGGAAGTATTTTGGCGACGTTTCGACAAAATCTCATTCGTCATCTTCAGGCTTGTGTCTTCAGCTTTGTGCTTCTCAGAGTAATGTGAGCTTGCAGCTGTTTTTTCCTTTTAACTGCCAGTGGAGGTTTGACTTGATTGGGTGGGGGCTTGGCTGTGTTCTGATTGACTGGGGGTGTGTTCTCATTGGTTGGGGGCCTGGCTGTGATCTGATTGGTTGGGAGGTTGGCTGTGTTCCGATTGGCTGGGGTTGTGTTCTGTTCAGGTTGGGGCTTGGCTGTGGTGGTAACATCTTGTGTGGCTCTCGTGGGTGTGGGTCTGGTGTGATTCTTCATGTTAGGTATTTGTTTGTTAATGAGGGCGGTTTCCAAATGGCTGGTAGGCGGGAGGTATCATCTTGTTTATTTATGCTGTGTGGGCGTTTTTCTATCTCTATGGCTTCTGTGATTATTCTGTTGTTGAAGTGTTTGGTTTTGGTGATAGTTCTGTTATTTTTAAAGTTTTCGCGGGTACTTACATGTATGGTATTCAGCTTTGTACGGGTATTTTCCCACATCATTATAGTTGTGCTTTTAAAGTTGTAGCAACCTTTCGGCAGAATCTCATCTGCCATCATCAGGTTTCTGTATAGTGTATATACAGAAGCCTGATGATATATACAGCCTGATATATACAGAAGCCTGATGATGGCAGATGAGTGTATATACAGAAGCCTGATATTTGTTTTCTTAAGTTTTCACGCGTACTTACATGCATGCTGTTCAACTTCCTTCGGGTATTATCCCACGTCATTGTAGTTGTGCTTTTAAAGTTGTAGTAACGTTTCGGCAGAATCTCATCTGCCATCATCAGACTTCTGTATTGAATTCTGTATTGAGACTCACAGACGAACTCAATACAGAAGCCTGATGATGGCAGATGAGATTCTGCTGAAACGTTGCTACAACCTTAAAAGCACAACTATAATGACATGGAAAAATACCCGAACAATCTGAATACCATACATGTAAGTACCCACAAAAACTTAAGAAAATATATATGTATATGTACACATACATTTGTTTTCTGAGGTTTTCGCAAGTATTTATATGCGGATCTTTGGTTATTCGGGTTTTCTCCCGCGTGAAATTGGAAGTATTGAGGCGACGTTTCGACGAAGTCTCATTCATCATCTTCAGGCTTGTGTCTTCAGCTTTGTGCTTCTCAGAGTCATGTGAGCTTGCTGCTGCTTCTTTTTAACTGCTAGTGGGGGTGTGACTTGATTGGATGGGGGCTTGGCTGTGTTCTGATTGGTTGGGGGGGAGTTAGCTGTGTTCTGATTGGCTGGGGGTGTGTTCTGTTCGGGTGGGGGCTTGGTTGAACAACACCTAAAAACTGAACTATACACTCTCACTAATGTACTAACAGCCAATGGATTCCAAAGAAAGAAGATTACCCACCTAATCCAAAAAGAAACCCCAACCAAAATCCAAGACAGAGAACAAGAGAATGGCAAAGCCCTCCTCCCATATATAAAAGGCACTACAGACAAAATCAGCAAGATCCTCCAAAAACACCACATTAAAACAGCATTCTGCACAAACAGAAAAATATCCACCATCCTCAGAAACCCTAAAGACAAAATCAAGTTAACAAAACCAAGGAGTATACGGAATCCCTTGCACTGCCTTCTCCACCACATACATCGGACAAACTAACAGAAGAATAAGTGCACACATTGAAGAACAAAAGAATTCAATCAAAAGAGATTTTTGATTGGACCTCTTCCCTGGTCCAACACCTCAAAGCCACAGGACATGAGATTGACTTTAAAAATACCAGAACTATCGCCAAAACCGAACACTTCAACAACAGAATAATCAGAGAATTCATAGAGATAGAAAAACGCCCACACAACATGAATAAACGAGATGATACCTCCTGCCTACCAGCTATTTGGAAACCCGCCCTCATTAACAAACAAGTACCTAACATGAAGAATGACACCAGACTCACATACACAAGAGCCACACAAGATGCTTCCATCACACTTCCATATAGAAAGCAGACTCACACACACACAGAAGATGAGACACGACCACGGACCAGAAGCCGTACCGCAGCTGCATCACTACCTGCTTCAAACCCCTCCGACCCATACATGAAGCAACCTGACGCCCACCATGAAGATGTGGCACGACCATGAACGCAAAGCCAAACAACAGGATCAAAGCTCACCAGCTCAAATCCCCCAGCAACTAAGACTAACCTAAGCACAACCAAGCCCCCACCTGAACAGAACACCCCCCCACCCAATCAGAACACAGCCAACCCCCCAACCAATCAGAACACAGCTAAACCCCCAATCAATGAGAACACCCCCCCACCCAATCAGAATACAGCCAACCCCCCAAGCAGTCACACTCCCACTAGCAGTTAAAGGGAAGAAGCAGCTGCAAGCTCACATTACTCCGAGAAGCACAAAGCCGAAGACACAAGCCTGAAAATGATGAATGAGACTTCATCGAAACGTCGCCTCGATACTTCCAATAAATTCTAAGAATCACACACCATAAAGTTTATAATATGTTCATTGGTTGTGGTCCTTTCCCATTTGGGTTGATATTTCTAAAACAGGCATTCCTCTGATTCTGTTCAAATGCTCACCAGTATCCTTAGTATTATAGAACGGTTCCTTACTTGATGTTCAGAGATCGATTCCAAGATTTAAAGTTTTAATTTTATAAATAACACAGTCATTCCTACATGGTTTCAGATTTTTCATTTGATCTTTCACTACGGCTACAGGCTTTTAAAAGACAAACACAATGCAGTGTAAGCTTCATTTTCAGATTGTGGAAAGGATTTGTCAGAAAACATTAGTGATTTGTATTTTCTCCTCCATTGATGTCCAGAATACAAGAAATCTGAAAAATATAGCCTGTTTTTATGCCTAGGAACAATCTGTATGGAAGTGAGGTAATAATTACTGGAAGATAGAAGATAATTACCAGAGGTTAGACTATGTCTGTCCTCATATACTTGTTTGTTTGCTACCTTACCTACAAGGTCTTGCTGCTCACATCTGTCTTTATTTTTTTTCAGGTTGGAAATTGAGTCCTGTAGTTGGAGCTGTATATGGACCTGAATTATATGCAGGTAGATATTAATACTGATTCTTCTGTCTCTGCCATTTGACTGCAGTGGTGATTGTTTATGTTCTTAATCTGCTGTTTCTTTATAACCTTTTTACATTTTTTATTCTTTTTAAAATTAAATTAGCATCCAGTTTTCAAGCAGATGTCTCGCTGGGCAATGACGCTGCAGTGCCCCTGTCAGGAAGGGGGGGTATTAACACTTACATTCCTTTAATCAGTAAGTAGCCCCTATTGGCCCCTGTATTGTTACTGTGCTTGAGTAAACAGTGATCTGTTCGCCCTCTTCTTTCCAGTTTGTATAATATGTACTTGAAAGGATGGGCCTTGGCAGAAAGAAATGCTATTTCTTTGGGCAGTGGGAGTGATTCATCCCTTCTTGCAATGCATTTTACAAGCTTGTTTATGGCTAGGGTTTCTTGGGGCGATCAGGCTGCTATAAATTTGTATGGGAGGGAGTGGAACTGGAAGGTCCAATTGTCTTGACTTTAGCAATGTAAAAGGCCCCACTTCAAAGTACATGTTATTCATGCTACTAAACTCTGAGCCACTGCAAGCCCCCTTGTGGCATGCTCCTAGAAGCACCTTGGGTTCATTTTGCCTTGTGACTGACTGGTGCCATCTAAATATCCCTTTATTACATTGTGTTCCCAGCCACCTTCTGAGGTTTCAATATCATTTTGCCCTGGGCCAGTTTACTCCAGCATGATGTGTAATAAAACAGGGCCCAATATTGATGGAACCACTTAATGGTCAGCTTTGCCAGAAGGTAGGCTCTTGGTAAACTTGGTAAACCTCATCATTAACTATGGCTGCATTCATTAGGATGTTTTGATCATTTTATATTTAAATGACATGTGATAGAAAAGACTGAGTTGGAAGGAGAAACACACACACACACACACACACACACACACACACACACACGTTCTTAATTCACAAGTTTAAGCTTATTATGAAAAAAGCATTTTAAGCATCCCCATTCCAAGTAAATGGAAGAGTTATTACCTGCCTGTATTAGTAGTAACTCTGTGTGCTTCTGAGACTTTCTAACCAGACTGCATGGCATTATCAAAATGGTGTGGAGGACAAGGGGAAACAGTTTGTAGTTTGTGATGAAGAAGGCATGACACAACAATAATCCCTTGCATGCCAGGCCTCTCTGCAACCCTACCTTTCCTTCAAGATCATGTCATAACAAGAGATATGTGAGGGTTTCAGAGCTCTGAGCATGCTCCTTCGCAGGACAGGTGCAAAACATTCCACCTCTATGGAGTTCTGCATAAGCCTAGTGAAATATGATTATAATTGACTGGGCAGAGGAACTGATTCTTCTCATATTTTTCCTTGTCTGTCTGTCTTCACAGTACCCAGCTTCCCTTACCCAACTGCAGCCACCACAGCGGCAGCATTTAGGGGAGCCCATCTGAGAGGACGAGGAAGGACAGTGTACGGTGCAGTACGAGCAGTACCTCCAACAGCCATCCCAGCTTACCCAGGGTAAGGATGGAAAACCATCCAGCAGTGATCTTCAGAATAGGACATTCAATGGATTGAAAATAGGGACAGGAGATACCAACGCTATAATGCTCTGCACTCCGTCATACTTGGGAAAGACAATCTAAAATTTACATTTATGACCAGAAAGAAAAATTCATTAAATTGGCAACCCAGCAGTGGGGAAAAAAGTGTTCAAAAATAATTTGCCAATTGTTCTAGCTTGTAACAATATTTTGGCAGCACAAAATAATCTGGAAAAAAATGAAGAAATAATCTTATGAAAAGAGTTTCCTAAAATTGTAAAGTCTGTGGAGTGAGGCTACTTCTTGTTCTCTGAAGTCCAATTTCATTGAATTACCCAGACTGACAAGCATTGTTTATTAGCTTCATTATACATTGTCTATAAATTGGTCAGACAGAACAGAATAGTTACCCACAATGGATTTGCTTTCTTGATTTAGAGATGTTTTGAGAAGGGTTAAACAAAGATTGAACAGATATGTAACGAAGAGTAGTTTTTGTTTAAACTAGAATAAAAAGCCCAAACCAGGATAAGCAACATATTGCTTCCTTAGATTTTAATAGTTTCAGTAACATGACAGCTTAGCAGTGAGCTGCTTTTATCATTTCAAGGCATTGGTTGTTTTACTATTTTAAGTATTTTTTCAAGACTGACAACATTCCAGTATCTCTGTTGTCAGTTTTAGTTCTAAGATTTCATTTGCATTAAAAATGTAAGACGAAGTTCCAACCTTTCTTGGAACAAATCTAAGCAGAAAGGGAAATACCAAGAGACGGTTGGATACCGATCTCTCTTAATTGGAATTTGATGAAATATTCCAGATAATGCTAGAACTATTATAAAATCTTAGTGACCAAATAGCCTAGCATTTTAGTCTACAAACACGAAGCAGTTACTGGATAGTTATTTTCTGTATTCCCCCTTCTTCCATGGTTTATGTAAATATATTTTAAGGTTCTACCATATTAAGTAACATGTATCTGCATTCAGCATCCTATATGATTTGTATAGGTAGAAATGCTGGGATAGCTTCCATTAATCACATAGTATTCATGGGGGTACGTTTTAATACCTAATTGTTGATATAATATATCATTATAACAATATAATGTATTGTTGATATAATAAGTTATAAACTTCCAACTGAAGTTGTTGATTGTAATTATCCATAATAGTAACAGCTAAAATTCCTAAAAAAGAAAACTAATTCACTGGAGTTGTGCTTTTTTAAAAAAAAATCCCAGTAAGATTTAAATTGAATATTTCAGATGAAGGCAGTTTAATAATCTCTCAAAAATGATTCTCAGGATAACCCTTTATCCTTTTTAATGTTTTTCAGGATATTCATTTCAATTTAGTTTAATTTATTAATAAATATTTTTTTATCTATTAAATTTCTTTGTTGCTTATCTCATAACAAAATGACTTGTTTGGCTTACAGCATAAAACATTAAAATTGTAATATATAAATATCTCTAAAACAATAAAAATAGAAGTTCAAATCCAGATAAAATTATAATTGAATTTATAATATTTATAATAATATTTATTATTATAATATTTGTATTAAAATTATTATAGAGGAAAGTCCCAGTCCAGATAAAATTAAAAGATGGAGTGGAAGGGAATAGAATTCCTTGTAGTCTAGTACCAATTTGGTTTGGTGGTTCATGCTTTCTTGATATACGATAAAGGGGAAGATTCTTTGCAAAGCAGTTCAATACAAGTAAATATTGTATATCTTCTCCATGTGATTAACAGCAAGAAAGGATGTGTTTTTGTAAGCTGCAAAAACTGAAATTCATCTTACAAACTTTACTAATTTACAATAGGGGATTTATAAATTAAAAGCACCCCAATAAAAAGGATACCCATTTTTGTCTCCTCACCGTGATCAATATTATATATCCATATTATAAATGGCATATTCTCCCTGCTGAACTGATTTTTCATTTTTGATTTGAATGATAATTTTTTATAGCAAATTTTCATGGAGTACATTTATGCTGATCAGCTATGTTTTTGTAGTTGAAAATGGAAGTGGAGTGCAATGCTGCATGATTAGTTTAATAACTTAAACTTGCATCACTGTAAAAAACTGATGATTATGAAGCAAATTTATAGCCAAGCTATCCTAGCCTTGTTGTTTGTAACTTCCTATAGGTGGGTGTGTTCTGATCAGTGTGAGAGAAGCTTGGCATCATTTTGCACTCCAGTTGGCATATGGAAAAAAATTACAAGTAATATTGTCTCCTAGCCTGTGATAAGATTAACTGGTAAGCCAGATACATACACACAAGGCTCTCATATATGGGGAACTAATGCTTTTTAATATGAGTGATTTAGCATTCATCTATCAAATGATTAAAGTTACAGAAAGCTGTGCAAAGCATGCATTCATAACCAGGGCTGTGGCAAACTCTTTTCCTTTCTTATCTTTCCCTGATCTTTTGCCCTATCAACGCAAAGCACATTACTCTATGAAATGTTCTACTAAGTTGTAGTAATTTCACAGTTCATTTCTTTCTGGGTGTGCTAGAACAAACTATTTAGTAGTTGTTAGATTCAAAAGGAGGGAGCTAGGTACATTCCGTAGAATGTATCATTGCTATCTATCCAGGGACTCCCCTTTCTTATTTTTCCAGTTCTGCAGCCTTGGATCAGTTACCTAACCCTTTTAGCTCATGATCTCTGCTTGTGAAAGCAATGCATTGTGGGTATTTTTATTATATTTATTTTTGCTTACTTTGATCAGAACTGAATGATTTGGGGGTTTTTACTCTGAGGATAAATCAGTACTTTTAAATGCTAAATAATCATAATTTGCATGCTTGTGTGATCGGCCAAAACTTATTGCATGTCTAATGTAAAAAAAACAAAACAAAAAATAGGTGATGTATGGATATCAGAAGTGATCACACAAGGCTGCAAGATGCAGATGAGTACACAACTTTTGGTGTGTTTTTGATCTAGGTGGACCCCAGCACTGGATGAACTACTCCCAATGACCTTGCTTGTTCTACTCGGAGCCCGTTACATGAAAGCAGTTGATTCATTTGTTTAGAGGGTTAATTAAAGCCTTTCCAGGTTAATAACAAAAGTTGAGGTTTCTCAAGTTGTATTTTTCTTTTTTCAAAGCATTGAATTTTTAAAACAACAACACTCTATTGTACAGCATAAAGGTTGTTTTCTCCCCATCCCCCCTTTGCATACTGTCTGCCCTTCTGCCCTGCCCGCCTGCATGCCATGGAAGATGACATGGAGCTGTCTAGCGTGCGTGCGTGCACAAACACAAACTCTGCTGATTTGCTCCTGCCCGAAAGCCCAGGTTATGGATTCATACATCACCTGCCTGTGTAAAATGCATGTGCATGCTGCCGTCCTCAATAACCGGAATGTGTTTTCTGTTCTTTTTGTTTTTGTTTTGTTTTTTTTGTTTTGTTTTTGTGTGGATTTTCTGCAGTGTGGTTTACCAGGACGGATTTTACGGTGCTGACCTCTATGTAAGTACATACATTGGAGTCTTCTCATCTCCAACCCATAACAAGCCAGCCTTTTTTTATTATTATTATTGTGGTTGCTGTTCCTCTTGTTGATGATGATGTTTTGGGTTTAATTTTGTGTTTCAAAAGATAATTTTCTTTTACTTATTCTCTGTATGTATATATATATATATATATAAATATATATACACATATATTAAAGAATGCAAGCATGTTTCTTATTATTGCACTTGATCTTCAGTGAAAACCTGAGCTGGGTTTTTTGACCATTGCGAGGTTCAATATACTGAATATTCTTCTCACAAAGATACATACAAAGATACAGAAAATTTTCATCATTGCCCTTTTAATTGGCATAATTTGATTACCCAATATAAAAAGGTTGATCTCGCCTCAGACCCTTCCTTTTCTTTATCCATTTCCTTTCTTCTCTTGAGATCTTTGAAGATTTATGTAGGGATTGGAGACTAAGGGTTTTAGGGTTAGGTGAAAGTATGGGCCTTTTACATTATGTTAAATATTATACCCAAGTATAAATAAACAAATAAGTAATAAATGTTTTGGTTAGCATTTTGACACTATCTACTAAAGGTGATCGTGATATATCATGCTTAGTTTCCCTGGGTCAAAAATTAATTTTAAAAGAGTATTTTCTTGTATCTCATCAATCAGTTAGTCTAGTTCACAGCTGTCCTTATACCAGGCTTCCCCCATTTGATGTCTTCCAGATGCTAACTTTGGCCATGCCTACACTAGCTGGGATTTCTAAGAAGTGCAGTCAAAACACATAAGGAAGTCATCAAATTAGGCAAGATTTAGAATTTAACAAATGCAGGCTCTAAATCAGCATATAGGCCATTAAATATATTTATTTACTACCTAGAAATCTGTAGCTATTTTCTGGTCAAAAGGACAATAAATAAAGAATACTTTATGCATTGATTAGATGAGCTAAAATACCAGTTGGCAATAAAACTTTTCAGCAAATAAATGTAAAGTATAATTCTGATTGTGATGTCAGTGGAAGAGAACAGGCAGGATCTTTGTGATGATGTCATAATGAATGAAATAAGCTTATTATTGAAACTATTTCATTTTAAAAGGCACATTATATAGACATATCAAATAGATATGTCATTCTTTGAGACTTGTGAGAATAAATATATTTCTCAAGGTGAGCAAACCAAACTTTCTGCAAAGCTTTTCATTGCTAACTAAAGTGAATCATAATAGTAAAATCTTGGTCAGTAACTCTAAGCCATCTGCTTTCTGCTGTTATAACTGGCATGAATCAAATGGGTGCTGTTACTCCATAATAATTCACCAGCAATTCATTTTCTTGCCTCTGTGAGGAAGTCACTGTTATGGGAGGAATGAAGAAAGCATTTCTTAAAAGCAGGAATGCAGGAAGGTTTAAACAAAATTGTTTCCATGAAATTCAGTTAACAGCAAGATATGGAACTGAGATGATATGAAAGAGAAAATATTGGTCTCCACTTAGATCTTTTGCTTTTCTATCATTTTCTTATCTTATCCTTGTCTTCCTTTTCTTTTCTGGGGCAAACATTCCTAACTACTTTATTTCCAATCTAAAGATTTATTGCTCCCTAGCATTAAAAATGCAGGCCCAGGGTGCAGTGGGTGGGTGTGGGAAGTAACAGCTTTGATCACAGCTTCCACTAGTGTGTGGTTTATTTATTTCACAAAAGCAGTCATCCTAAAGGACCAAACCTTTTGGTGAAACATGTGCTTGCATCCTAAGGAAAGAAAAGGCTGGTAAGCCCCTTTGTTGGGTTTTTTTGTGTGTCTGATTGTTTCCCTCCACAGCTGTGTTTTTGAATTGCTCTTCCTGTGTTCTGTTATAGAATAGTCTTACAGGAACCAATCATTAGCGCTAAAATACCTCAGGTAGGAGTGCCAGTGTGACCTGCCAACCAATCAGATTGTGGATTGCAGTGGGATAAAGAAAAAAAATTGAATTAACACTAACAGTTCCAATTAGAGATGGGAACAGAGTCTTTTAAAAAAAAAAAAAAAGGCCAGATATGTTTGCGAGCATATTGTCAAAACTCTCATTTGTCTCAGTGCTGCACAAGTCCCATAACATATAGGAAGGTTTTTCCAAACGTAGGTAACAAACTGGGAATTTTTTTTTGCATATGTAACAAGCATAATACAAGCATATCATTTTTTTTCTTTTGTGTTTCTTATCCATACTTTCTCAGAAGCAATATACACTAACCTTCTTGAAAGAAAGCTTGGGAATGCTAGTCATATGCTTTGTGCTTTTAAAAATAAATAACCTATTGTAGAGAAGTACAGAAGTAAACACATTAATTGCAGGGTATTTAAAAAAAAAACACTGAAATCATTGACTCTCAAATATTTTCTAAAATACAATAACACTCAATAATAAGCAGTGTCAAGATACTACCTTCTAAACAAGAGGCAAACTGTAAGGTGTCATGATAATGTTTCATGAGTGTCACAGAACAAAAGTAGAGGTCTTTACAAATTAAATCTTTGAAACAGAAGTGGAGACTCTGCAGATCCTGGCCTTGAATGGAGAACTCTTGACTCTGAATCCATTTTTCTCCCCAGCTTACAAGTCCAGCTATTTCTGGGTCTGAGAATGTCCAGCATATAAAGCTCCTAAAAGAGATCAGCTAACATGTGGTGGAGCTCAGTTTTGTGAGACTGCAAGCCATGCTTTCCTCCAACTCTCCATCATATCACCAAATCAAGGGGAAAATAGACCATAGCTTGGCTTCTCCCAGTTTCCCTTATTCTTATTTTGTTTGCTATACAATAAAAACTGTCTATACTTGTGCTCTCTGAGCTTGATTGTTTATTTGCAGATATTTCATTAGCCAACTCTACCAAGTCAGAATTACCAAGGAGAAAACAATACCCACACCAATTCTGGCAGGAGAAGTTACTATATATAAACAGGAAGCAAACCAATAGAAGAATACATTCACGAGCACTCATGATATTTATGATGATTATATTTTTACAATTACTATGATCATGATTTATCACTTATTACTTGTATGTACACTGACAGATTATGCACCGGAGTCAAATAGCTTGTGTGTCCAATTACACTTGGCCAATAAAAATTATATTCTATTCTTTTCTCTCCTATTCTCTCCTGTTCCCTCCTGTTCTGTTCTGTTCTGTTCTGTTCTGTTCTATTCTATTCTATTCTATTCTATTCTATTCTATTCTATTCTATTCTATTCTATCGAAATGTCTGCAAACTCAGATTGAAATGTATGCAAACTCAGAGAGCCCCAAGGATTCTATAGTTCAACTTTGAGCTCCATATATTCTCTTCTATTGGAAAAACTAGGACATCTCCCCTATTTCATTTTCTATCTGCTAAGCTCCAGGTACTACAGTGGTGAATATTTTGGAGTGTTTTCACAACACGATAATAGTGCTCTGCCAATTTTTACATGCTTACTGTGTGGCAGAATATTTTTGCTCATATTAATACCGGGACTCTGCAGAGGTGCAGCCCAAAAGTGTATCATTCTGGTGAGAAAAAAAGACTCTCTTAAATTTAATCTCTGGGGAGAGTTTAAATCTTGCATCTGCATATGGCTTAAGCTAGTTCTCTCAGAACTTTTTCTGTGTGACCTAGTCTTCCCTGGATAAATGCTGACAGATCAGAAACATGGTCAGTAGCAATTATTATGATCCCAGAGTAATTTGAGGAATTCTTGCTGTTATTTATAAATATAAAAATATATTCTTCAGTATATTCTGAAAAATTTTACTTTTTCATGTTTAAGAGCTTCCAATGTAGGTCTGTTATTTGAATAGATGAGATCCTCTTTTTATTTATTTTTGTTTTATTTTGTCTTCAACATTTGAATCTACTGTCCCAAACCCTCAAATTAGATAGTATACTTGAATATTCTTAAGCATATGTCTTATGGTGTTAAAAGTATTTATTTAGGATTAACTCAGTACTTTCAGGGAAACACTTCCGAACATATGATTTATAATAGTTTTTTATCATGCATACATTGATGGAGAAATGAGTTTATGAATCAGCACCTGCAAATATTAAATGAAGCAGAAATTCATCTGTCCCAGCATTATATATTCATCACACAGGAGCAAATGCTCTGGCAAGGTCATGACTACATGTATGAAAATCAAGCATATTTTGTCCAACTTGCATCTTGGAAAGAAACCTTGTCCATTATTTGAGAGCAAAAAAGAGAAACTTCAAGCAATATCCTATGAATAAATTTTCAGTTCCCCTTGTTTCCTGCTGTATTGTGACATGTGAGACCAAAGGAGGTAATCAAAGGAAAAGGACAATTCCTTAGCTGGCTAGGCCCTGAATCACAGAGTTTTATGTGTGACAACTAACACCTTGAATTGTCTCTAGATGTCAACTGATTACCACTATAGTTGATGAAATAGAACTCTCATATAGGCAAAATGGTTTATATATCACCTTCTGGATCAACTTTTGTTTTCAAGTAATCTTCAAAAGCAGCTCCATGTAGAACTCATTGCAATAGTTCATTTAGAGATGACCGAGAGAAAGACTTTTCAATCCAGAAAAGGATGAAATTAGCATACTAGATAAATCTGCAAAGTCCCTCAATGCCATGGCTGCTATTTGCTCTATAAGCAAAAACTATGACTCCAGGAGGATCCTTAATATATATTCATTAATTATTCTTGGGAAAATGCAATTTTATCTGAAGCATGGACGTTCCCTGGAAATGGAGCATTCCTGAAATCACAGCCATCCTCTTCTTCTCCATCCAGACTCTTAAGAGCATCCAGGCACAGAGAGAGAACCTTGGCAATCATGATTAGACTGGGGAAAGTTGTGCTACTGAATATCGACCTAACCACCCAAAGTTACCCTGTGGTAGGATGGACAGCCAATAAATGATAGACAAGACATATCTGCATTTTAATGTTGGCTGACCCCTGTCCCATGTTCTTGTCCATTAACATTTTTGTTTAGCATGTGCGTTATTTAAACAAAATATTTGTCATTTATTTATATTTATTCATTTATTGGAATATATAATATCAGATGTGTTTTGGTGTGTTTCTGTTTACAGCTTACCTTGATACCTGCTATTTCCATTGACTTAATAAGACCTGTGAAGAGCAATAGATTTCATTTCGGTACTTGTTTAACATTGTGCTGAGAATACAAATAGGAAGCCTGTTGCATATTGTAGATCTCTTCAAGTTTACATATGATGGGGGAAAGGTTAATAATAGATGCTTATAGCAACACTTGAGACATATCAAGCTTAAATGAATTCCTGACAGAATGAATGAAACTAATCTCCATCTTCCCTGTGACTAAAAGCGGCACTTGGACAGTCCTTGTTCTAATCTATTGCCCCACATTGAAATAGACACTGCAGTGAAGGGCACTTCCATTTATCTGGCTATTTCTGATAACTCGATCACTGTCATGTTATAGCAACCTCTTCCTCCTTTCTATTTGCAACAAAGCCTCAGGGTTGCCTTACCTATAGGGCAAAAGAATCTGTCATCACATGCTTAATGATGCCTTCTTAAGGTATTCCACTCAAGGTGAAAAATGAAAAACTCAGTCCAAATAATTAAAAAATGACATACTTATCACAAAGACTATGGGATTTGAAACATAGGTTTTTATTGTCCAGACACAGATAAATATGAACTAACTTTGGTCATGATCTTTGTCTTTTACTGATTAACAGAAGTTGGCGAAATTCTGGAATATTCGGTAGTGAATTAAATAATATTTGATTGGGTGCAGAGAAATACAAAACAGATGGAAGGCAGGGAAGGGGAGGGAAAAAAGTGAGTTAGTAGGCAACTTCCTTCTGCCAAAGCGGCAGGAACTGTGGATATTATAAGTAGCTTGGACTTATTCCATGGCATTTTAAATACATTGACAGGGCAAATTAGGAGTCCCAAAAATCTCACATTTCAAAAACCTTTTCTAGAGTAAGCTTATGCCAGAAAATATATATGTATGTATGTATGTATGTATGTATGTATGTATGTATGTATGTATGTAT
>BLBF01000022.1:48350633-48403414 GCA_015471245.1 Laticauda colubrina
CTGTGTTGTGTAGATCAGTCCACTTTGTTTAAGGAGAAAGGTATCTATAAAGTCAGTTCTTTTTTTCCCCTGCAGGGTGGATATGCAGCCTACAGATATGCGCAACCCGCTACTGCAACAGCAGCCACTGCTGCTGCAGCTGCTGCTGCAGCTTACAGTGATGGGTATGTAAGGAAAGGTGTGGTTTTCGTGTCTCTGCAGAATACGCTGTTTTAAAAGTACAGTACATTTTCTCATATTCCTCAGAATGTGTCCTAGCTGCAAATGCCAAAAGCATGGCCTCCAGGTTTATGGCGAGGAAATATTGAGTTAAAAACAGTTGTTATATATGCCTAAGGTTTATGTGTTTCCGAAAGAGATAGCAGTCATGCATCAGGAACAGCATTCAACCTTGTTCTAGTCTATAGACAAAACAGCCTTTAGGGTAGCAATATATAGATAGCCCTGCTGGCATTTTTAAGGGAATTTGTGCTGTTTTCAAGCACAACCAATAACCCCCAATCATAGGGGGTTTCTTTTTCCTCCGGTGCCCTGCCCTGGCTTTGATGAAAGTTGGAAAATGGCTTAAAATTGTCATTAGGGATTAATTATACTATGCTGCATATTTTGGCAATAATCTATGGCCATACAAATAATACATCATTGACTTGTACATACAGCAGTGTCTTGAGAGTTACTGTGTAGCTTAGCATAATTGATCTCTAGAATCACAATCATTAGAACATAGAATAATAAAGTTGGAAGGGACTTTGGAGGTCTTCTAGTCCAACCCTCTGCCTCAACCATTTCAGATAAATGGTGGTCCAGTCTCTTTTTGAAAGCCTCCGGCGATGAAACACCCACAATTTCTGAAGGCAAGCTATTCCATTGGTTGATTGCTCTCACCATTATAAAATTTCTCCTCAGTTCTAGATTGCTCTCTTTTTGGTTAGTTTCCCTTCATTGTTTCTTACCTTGCCTTTTAGTGAGTTTGTCATGAAGGTTTGTCATGAGAATAAAACCCTTTTTCTATCTGTGAAAAGGCTATGTACACTGGCTAAGCAACTAAAAACACTTTTGATGACAAGCCTTATATCTAAGGACAGATAGATGTCATAAGTCGGAATGACATAATAAAGCCTTGGATAAAAGCATGGTACATTACACTTTCATTCTTATACTGCTCTTTCATCTTCAAACACCTTCCAGTGTCTTTTTTGATGTTATTGCCATCACGTAATAGATAACTTCTGAAGTTGCACCTAAAAGGATTTGGTATACCGTAAGAGCACTTTTTTCAAATGAACAGCCTGATTGGTGCCTCATTTTCCTGCAAGATTTACTCATACTTATTTCCCAGGGATGATCAGTTTCAGCTGTCTCAATTTTAATGTAAATCTGATAGGTTTATATATGTTTCAGTCTAAAATTATGAAACTTTATTATACAAAGGATACCTTTCCAGCATAAAACTCAACACATATTTATGATAGGGCAATCTTCCCATGCCCAAGCACCACCATCAGAATGTGAAAAGTGCTTTTAAAATGAAGCCTTTTTGTTTCAAAGTATTAAGTTATGAGTATGTTCTGACTCAGCCTTTATGAGCCCCACTCAACCTACTTAGCCTACTTGTGAGGAGAAACCTCTTTATTTAGAAAGG
This sequence comes from Laticauda colubrina, assembly GCA_015471245.1. Classification (NCBI taxonomy): domain Eukaryota; kingdom Metazoa; phylum Chordata; class Lepidosauria; order Squamata; family Elapidae; genus Laticauda; species Laticauda colubrina. The sequence continues at coordinate 48,352,276 of BLBF01000022.1, forward strand.
CAGGAATACACTGCATTCACTGACAAAGTTCCAGCTCACCCATCCTTAGGTGACTTGCAAGCAACCTCTGAGTTCCCTTCAGGGATCCTCAATTAGCACTTCAATCCCAAGCCTGGTTAGTGGCAAGGAATCTGCTGGAGGGAACTCTTCTGGAGCATGAACGGGGTTGTCTCTGACAACCACGTTTCCCATACCCCTCCTCCTTATATCCCAGCCAGGGAGGGACATCTCTGTTAACATCTCTGTCTTTTCCTGGATAGCTGGCCCTCAGTCCTCTGTTGCTCTCCTCTCCATACTTCTCTGTGCATATGCACACCTGGGACAAGGCCCAGCTGTTCCTTCCCTCACTCAGCTCAGGCCCCGAAATCAGCTATCTCTCAAACTGAACATGAGCAGATGGGCCCTCCTCTGCATCTGGCTCTGAGACCTCCTGCTCTTCAGAGCCTTCCACCGGCCTCGATGGTAACCCAGGTACTCCTCCATCTCCTCTAACTCCTCTCCGCTGGCAGTCAACGAACCACAACAGAGTACTTGGGGTTAGGCCAATGGAATAGCAATGCAATAGTTCCTTTAGAGTTAAACAAGACCTTTAGATATGGAGGAAAAGAAATTAGAGGTTGGGTAGAGCCAGGAAGTTACATATTTTCATTTCTTCTGATGAGAAAAGCCTTTATTGAAGTGACTTTTTTTCTTGCTATCACCCCTTTTTGTTTTAGTTACGGCAGGGTATACACAGCAGACCCTTACCATGCTCTTGCCCCTGCAGCTAGCTATGGAGTTGGCGCTGTGGTAAGTATTGCTTTTTCTCTTCCTTGGTGATTTTGTACTTTTACCAAGAAGCACAGGCAGTCCTTAACACTGCTGACTGGGACTGGAAAATCTGCCATTAAGCAACATGGTCATAAGTTAAAAAAAATAACCCAACAACAACAGGTGACCATGTCACTTATGAAAGGTAGTTCCGGCAGTCTCTTGACATTGTTAACCAAGGACTTCACTTGCAGCTTCCTGCCAGCTTGCCCATTGACTTTGTCAGAAGCTGGCAGGGAAGTTTGCAAGTTGTGATCACATGACCTCGGGAAATTGCAATGGCTGTAAGAGTAAGGTTTTAACTATTTGTTTGGCACCATCTTAAGCTTGAGCAGCCACTGAATGAATGGTCATTAAATGAAGATCACTTATATTGTCTGCAGTGTGGGTTGTTGAATAGTCTCAGAAGGTTATTCAGCATACTGGTTAATTGCTAAATTGTGCTAGGATGAATAGGAGAATACTAATAGAAAAGTAATAGAAGGGTACAAGAACGTTAATGCCAACCACCAGTCCCACTGTAAAGGGAATACTGTGGTCAAATCACCAAATGGGAAGTGAAATCTGGACATTATATTATTCCCAGGCTTGGTCTCAAATACAGTCTGAGATTTATTACCATATTCCAGTCATGTACATTGGCATTCAAACATCAAAGGGGATAATTTATTTTTTTGTTTGTATCTGTTGCTGTTGTTCTGGTTTCTGTTTTAATGAAGAATTACAAATTAAACTAATGAAGCCAATAATTGATTTTAACCTTGGTAATGAGTATACTGGTGCTGAAGGACTTGGAGTTCATTAATCCCATTAATTTTGTTAGCAAGCTGAGCAATAAGACTTGGACCTGGCTACTTTCCTTTTCAAAGTTAAATGTTCTCAAATGTTAACATCATCATAGAGTAGTCTGCCTGCAAATCTTCTGATTTGCATTTTAAAAAATCTTACGACAACTTGCAGGAGGTTCATGTTTTTAAATTTGTAGAAATTCGCAAGGAAGAAGAATAGTAAAAGAACTGCAGTGCCAGGGACAAAGAGAAATTTAGTTCAAGGAAAACATGGAGAAAAGTTGCCTAGAAATAATCTAGGATTAATGTTCTTGATCCAGAAGACAAATACAGGTCCAGACTTTCAGACAAACCCCAGGTCAATTGGAGTCCAGGGAAACATTTTTAAAATAAGATATTCTACAGCTTCTTAAATCATATAGGGGTTGCATGGGTCTTACATGCATTGTTCTTTTTTTTAAAAAAATCTAAATTTCCTCTTTTTTATCAACTTTTGCAGGCAAGTTTATACCGAGGTGGCTACAGCCGATTTGCTCCTTACTGAAGTGACATGAGCCCTTCCCCCCTGCAAGTGGGACAGCTCCCTCCCCCCAGTTCATGAGGCCTGGCTATTGCAATATTTACTAGTAGAGGAACTCTATAGCAAGAAGAGGAGGAAAAAAAAAAAACAAGAGAAATACTTTTTTATACCTCACTATGTTCTTTAAATATGTATTTTCCTTTAAATTTCTGCCTTTAATTCTTTTGTTCCAAAGATTGTGCATTTTTTGATCTTTTTTTTTCAATTGTTTGTTTTTAACTGTGGTAAACATAATGCATTTTGTGTCTATATATGCATAGTTTATCCTACCAATCACACAAAAAGAGATAAATAGCGCTAAGGAGGGCTGTTAGGCTTCAATATCATAGAAGGTAGTCAGGAATATGTAGATACTTTTGCTGGGTCTGATGCCTGAGCCAGAATAGTGAGGAAGAGCTCCCCCTTCTGGGGGAATGGGGGTAATGTTGATTGCCTGCAGCTGGAACCTGCATGCTCCTTGGAAACACAAAGACCCTCCTCTTTTAACACCAGCTGGCACTTATATGGGCTCAGGACTGCTCCAGCAGCATCAAGATTTTTTTTATAATTTTCAAGACAAAACTACTCAAAGCTGCCCAAAGACTTCATCTAATAATGATTTTAGAGGACAAGGCATACAACAAATACATAACTCCTCTCTTTAATTCTTATGATCCATTCTACCATGGCTTTACTTTAATCATTCCGTTGCTTTGGTTTTCTTCTCTTCCCACTCTTCCCTCTTTTCTGATGGAATAGCATGGTTGGGACAATAATTGTTAAATTTGGAGCCATGATGGAATTTTTTTTTTTCTTTAGAAAAACCGAGTTTAATTGCACAGATCTACATATTCTGAGGTTCTGGACTAGTGATTATGGGAAAAGCTTGCTACTTTGATACTCCATTGTACAAGATTCTCATTTTTTCACCCTGAGGTAGTTAGCTTTGCTGCAAATATGTTATTAAAAAATGCATGGAAAAAAAAGCATTCTGGACCAGAAAAGTAAGGCAAGCAGTGGGAGTAGGAGTTTTTTTTCTCTTCCTTTTGTCATAACACTAATTTGGAAACCATGCTTGTGTTAGCATTGGTATCTGGAAATGAACTATTTTCAAACATAACATAAAGGCATAATTAACGTTTACTCTGATTTGCAACCAGAGTCTTAATGGTTGCCCGTCTGAAGACAAACTGCTTAATTGGGTCAATACTGCCAGTCTGGAATTGAAAAAGGGCTTCAGGAAAACTCTAAGCCCGAAGATTGTCCCATGCTGGAATATCTTCCTGGAATACTCATTCTTCTACTACAGTTGGAAGTCTTGTAAATTGATAATGCATGCAATTGGATGACAAGCAAACCAAGGCTCTCAAATATTTTGCCACTAATTATAGACGTTAGAATAGCATAAGGGATCCTTTTTTATTCTTGTACTTTTCCATTATTTTTTCCCAACATCTCCTGCAGATGCCCTGCTGATTTAACTTAAAGTCCATCATCTCAGACTTTTGGTTATGATCAAGCGTACCATCTTGTATAACTTTAAAGCCATACTCATTACAAAAGCACAATTCCCTGTTTCTTCATCGCACTAAAGTAGTATCAGAGGACTTTTCAACTAGAAATAGGTGGTTGGGTAGATGAAACCCTATTATCTTTTGTTCCACAGTGATGTCAAAATGGGCAAGGAAATTTGAAAACCTTCAGTGATATCACAGAATTCCACTGTTCCAGTCATATACAACTCATGATCTTTAGTTCCACTGCCATTGTGTTATCTTTTAGCTTACCAGAGATTTGTGTGGACTGCTAAAGAAGAGATCTTAATGAAAGAGTCAATTTTTCTGAGCAAAGTGGGCACTAAGCTATTAGACTGTTGGACACTTTTTAAAAAGATAATCTGCTTTAACAATTACTAAGTTTGTTTTGTATATCCAGCTTAAAATGAGAAGAGAATAGGAATATTGCAGCTGTCACAAAATTGTGGAGATGAGGAAGGAAAAACAGATTTTCCAGCTACATTCATCTCAAGGAAGATGTGATTTTACTGCTGCCTGTTGAATAAGACACATCAGAGTTCCACAATGAATTACAACTGTGAAAAGAATCTTGTGTTGATGTAGAGAAAGATACAATCTGCAGAGCTCTTAACAAAATTCTTGGATTAAAAATTATTTTTTATTTACAAATGGAAGACTGAATGCAATCTTGATAAATCCTCCAAGTTGCATAATTTTATTAATTTTTCCTCATGAAATAAAAGTGGAGTCCTTTTACAGATTATTCCTGGATTGATGCTCAAATCACCCTGGCTGTCACTTGAGTAATATCACTGGCCCTGTAAGGCACCTTTAGCCAAGAAATATCTCTAGTCTAATTCCTTAGCTATCAAATGAAAGAACAAAGCATTCGCCTCTTTGTGAAACACAAATATGTGATGAAGTACACTATTCCTAAAAATACCTTATCTCTTGATTTTTCCAAAGCCTGAACTAACTTTGCAACAAAGCAAACTTTTAGAAAAATAATGTTTACCCTCTGATTTTTAGAACAGTTGAAACATCCTCATAGGTGGTACAAATTCAAGGCTTTACAAATCCTCTTCCAACCACCTCCATTTATAGATGTCTAGTAGATATATAGCAGGACACTTCAGCTTTCAAGACCAGATTGGGATGGATGTGTCTTGTGCTGCAAAAAGAGTGTGCAGGCAGCCTGGGAAATATAATGTGCATGTCATTCTCTAGCATGCTAGCATCTGAGGAATCCATTGCAGTGGGGAGTGGGGTGGGGTGGGGTGGAGAACAGGCTTAGGAGTGTATTGACTGTCTGAACGGGTTTTACAATAGGAAGGCAAAATTGCTAATGGACAAGGTTAATAACCAATGTAACATTGTGTGTGTTTTTATTCTGATTTTCTCCTGATAATTTCAAACATGATTGTAGTATACGCCAGTATACTTGATTTTTGTTGTTGTCGTTGCATTGTTGCATAAAACACTATTTGGGTGATGTTACTGTTATTGTCAACCCAACCTTTTCTGCTCCATTTCCTATTCACCCACCCTATTTTCAGGTTTTTATTTACAGTCTAATGAAACTAAATCTCCAATTATTGAGGCAAACTGTCTTCTAGTAGTCAGAGTTAAACGATTAATATTTTAGGTTATTTCCTCAGTGTACCGTTTTCCCTACCTATTTGGTTATATAACCACAAGATTTGGACTGTATCCCTGGCACCCCTTCTGAAAAGCAAATTTTCATAAGCGCTCAATTTGCAGAACTTACTGCCATGATGGTAGAGAATCAATCCAACACTGGTCCTCTGCAGTTATTTAGCTCAGATGATACTTCAAGCCTTGGACAATTGTGAGGCTTTCTAGATATATAGAACCTAAACACTGCCTGTTAACAAGAATGAAAATTGAGTAATGGCCCTGTCCTTAGCAATAGCAGATTTGCTGCCGCTTTATTTTTTCTTAAAGCCATCCACTGAAGTATTCATTATGACTTGTAGTCTGCCTCATGTCAATTAATTATTAACTTCTTTAAAGGAAAATCAGGAGCCTCATACTTGGTTTTCTCTTGGAGCAGAATATTCAAGTGCATTTTGCAGTTGCTTTGAGAAGCAGTTGTGAAGGAATTTAGTCTATATATTCAGTAGAGTGATGTGTCACCATTTTGGCAGCTCTTTTTTGCCTGGAATTCAATAAGTGATAAAGTAATCTTACTGGGTTTTAATTTGGTGTTTTTGTTTTGTTTCTGTTTTGTTTTTAGTTCCGTTTGTAAATACCTGGGGCATGACCCTGGCATGATGACAAAAGTTGAGGCAGAACTGTAGGGCAGTCCCAAGATGGCAGAGGGTTACTGACCACCCAAGCAGACTTGGTAATGTCAGAAGAAGATCTAATATGCCCTGAACTGGCTTAGCTCTTGGTGCAGTATCTATTGCACTTCTTTGCCAGATACTTTTGGGACATAGGATGCATTGTAATTAGATGCTCCCCTCTCCTTGGATCATTCCCCAGGATGCCCAGGCTACTTAACCAGATTCCCGTTTCCTGACTGACTCTGGAAAAGTAGTAGCTGCATCCCAGGACTTTGTGGCAATCTCTAACATCCCTATTCCCTCCCCTTGCCCCTGTTCAAGTATCATATTGTACAGTAGCTTTCAAACCATACAGTATTCATTGGGTTACTCTTATTATTATCAAGTAGCTGGAATTGTGAAGGTCAGAGTAGTTAGCTCTTTAGCTTTTATTCTTTTTTTTTTTTTTGTATTATCCATGTGTATAAATTATTGATCATGTTGCTGGCTTTTATAAACTCTAAGCAAGGGAGGTGGAGTCTTTCTTCATCCTTTGCAAATGGTAATGAAGCACTGTTTTTAAATAAAAGAGAAACACCATTTACTGGATTCTGTGTTTTCATTCAAGACTGTAAAAAATGGATGGATGGATGTTACTGCAATTCTGTTTTATTATGAGAAACAAATCTAATAGATTTAAGACATACAGTAATTGTGTGGAGAAAACCAGCCCAGTATAGGTTAAGATTATGTTGTACTCAAAGTCTAAGCAAAACAATGAGTTATATATTCTTCCCAAAATTTATTTTGTAGTGCTTGAAAGTCATTATTTTTTGCTTACTAGATTTTTGAAAGTTGGACGTTAAAAGCAGCACCATAAAAATCACTAATATTTTGCATAGAATTGTATCAAAATAGTGTTACTGGCTTTGTATAGAATTATTGATAAACTATGTTTTTTTCTTTCCTGCATTCATAGAAATAGTGTCACATAAGGTTCAGGACTAATGGAACTACATTTACATGGAGGGAAGAATGCAGTGGGTACTTCAAGGTTCTATCTTAGGCCCAGTACACTTCAACATTTTCATAAATGATCTAGATGAGAAGATAGAAGAGAAACTCATTGAATTTGCAGACAGCCCCCAGCTATGGTGAACAGCTAACACCTGGAATACAAACTTATGATTCAGAAGGATCTTGACACTAGAGTAATGGGCCCCAGCCAATAAGAAAAATAAGATCCTATACTTAGGCAAGAAAAACCAAATGCACAGGTATAGTATGTCAGGGGTGTCAAACTCACATCACAGCGGTGTCATGTGATATATCAGGACTTTCCCTCCCTAACAGTTTGAAAGATTCTATTCAGTGGTTAAGAGATCACATCTGCCAGCTCCTTCAAAATCCTGGATGTAATCCATCTGGTCCTGAAGATTTGTATCTGTCTAGAGCTGATGGATGTTTTATTACCATGTTCTTGCCTATTTTGACTTGCATTCCTGTTCTGTCTCCTATAGTGATGCTTTTGATAGTTGATTTTTTTTACCTAAAGACAGATTCAAATAATAAATTCAGCAGTTCCACTTTTTCCTTGCTGTTTGTCACCTCCTTGCCATCTTCCATTAGTGGACTGATCGTTCCTTGACTTTCTTCTTGTTTCTTACAAATTGAAATAAACTTTTATTATTATTATTGGCATTTGTTGAAAGTCTTAGTTTATTCTGATCCTGATCCATACAGATTTGGACTGTTTGTTGGTATTCTGCTTTGGTTATATGTCCTTTTTCCATTCTTTATACTTGTCCTTCTATCCCTCAGTTTATCAGAGAGTTATTTTTGCAGCCATAATTAGAGTCTTTGTCTAGACCTAGGGTCTCTGTTTTTGTTCCTTTGTGGTATTGTGTTAGATTGTGCCTTTATAATCTTTTATGAGGTGTATTTTGTGAAACCAGCTTCTCTCCTTGCACATAAACTTCCCCAAGTTTGCATGATTGCAAATTGTTCAGAGCCCAGTGTCTGGCCAGTTCTGTTTGTCTGAGTTGCTCTTAATTTCCCAGCACAACACTGTCTACTGCTTTCTCCATGGGGACTAAGAGAAGATGTATTGTGTTGCTATAGAGGCACAATGAAGTTGCCTAACTCCTAAAGATACGAGGAGAGCTGCTTTATTTCTTGCCAAATTGACGGAGAATCCTATTTCTCTTTCGCCCTGAGTGCCACTGCCAGTTTCACAAACTGTATCCTACCAGAAGGCAGAATCTAACCTTTCCCTATGAGAGCCCCCAGTGACAGTTGGCTCCCTGGCTGCTGAGAGCAACTAATGCCTGAAATCATTGGGAGCGTGTCTTCCTCCCAGTGGGAGCCAAGAGCAGCTGTCCTGTTCAGTGTCACTTTCCCTCATACCATCTCTTTATTTAGTTTGCTTAAAAGGGCAGGGCTATGCCATGATAGATGCAATCATTGTATTGGGTGTAAAAATCTACTTTGTTCTTTTCTTAAGAAACAGCTAGTGATTTTTTTAATATGTATATCTAGAGCTTAAAGCATCTATCAAGTGCTTTAAGTACATGAACACAATTGTGTTTTAAAATATCCAGTAGCAGCAGAAGTAGTTACTGAACATTGTGCCCTGTATGGTGCAGTGCTTATTTGAAAAAAAAAAATGTACCCTGAGTTACGAGTTAAAACAATTTAAAAGGTGCTATGATGACTAAAGCAACTAATTTAAAGAGCAGGAAACTGAAACTGAAATAGTATCCACCATGTAAATGTCAAAGAAGCATGTTAATGTAACCTACTGAATAGCAATCTAGTGCTTAGAAGCAAAGAAAACTGATACCAGGAGGCTATCCTTGGGGAGGCCATCCAATAGACAAGAATCTGCGAGAACAAAGCCCATATATTGCCTTTTGTTCTTTGTAACAATGTACTACATCTCTGTTTTTGAGACTCTCACCCACTCCCTCTCAATTTCATTTCTCAGACTTATCCCTTCCTCTCAACTTAATTCACTATTACTTTGTGAATCCATTCTCACTCTGTGGATATGATGCCTTCGATTAGGATGTTCAGCCCTTGTAGCATACTGTTAAGGTAAAGGTAAATGTTCCCCTCGCATATACATGCTCGTAGTTTCCAGCTCTAGGGGGAGGTGCTCATATCCATTACAAAGCTGAAGAACCAGCGTTGTCTGAAGATGTCTCTGTGATCATGTGGCCGGTATGACTAAACACCAGGGGTGGGATTCTACCAGTTCGCACCTATTCGCTAGAACTGGTTGTTAACATTCTAAGCAATTTGGAGAACCGGTTATTAGAAGAAATTACTGGCCTAATCCTGAAGGAAGGCAGGAAGGAAACATTCTGGTGTTGCTTACAGAAACTACCTCTCTGTTAACCCTTATTACATTCTTGGCAGGACTAGACTTCATGTCTCAGGAATTTCTCTGGAGTTTTTTTTCCCCTCCTTTTGCTGGTATTTTGCTTGTGTGGAGTGACCATTCAAAGTTACAGTGGCACTGCCTTATGACCATTTTTCACACTTAGGACTGTTGCAGCAACCCCACAATCATGAGAGGCCAGGCGAGGAGATGCGTGCCTCGATGTGAGTGATATTGAGTTGGCCAAGCCCAGCCAATAACATGACCACCAAGCCACGCCCACCAACTTAGTCACCCCCACAGAACCGGTTGTTAAAAAATTTGAATCCTACCCCTGCTAAACACCAAAGGTGCACGGAACGCTATGACCTTCCTACCAAAGTGGTCCCTATTGTTCTACTTGCATTTTTACATGCTTTCAAACAGCTAGGTTAGCAGAAGTTGGCCATTAATTACATTCATTCTATAAATGTGCATGGTTTTTTTTAATTGTTACATTATTTACCCTGTTTTTATTTTTTAACACAGCAAAGGTGCCCAGGTTCTTATGAAATCCTTTCAAGAGTTTCCTGCCTTTTCCAATCAGTTGCTCACCTTCACATTTCTGCATCCACCCATTGGACAAATGCATCCTCCTGGTTTCTGGCCTCAGATATCCAGGGGAGATGTACTATCTGTGAGATGGTGTTCATTCCAACTTCTCCTGCTCCTGCTCCTGCTCCTCCTCCAGGATTCAACAGGGCCATGACACATTTTTGCAAATATTCAAATCTTTTGTACTTTCATTTAATGATAATTATTCAATTTTTCAGGCAAGGTGGGCAAATTATCAATCATGTCAACTGCCACCCCTTGATCAAAGGCAGAGGTCAAAGTCGATCCAGCAATAGTCAACATGCCAGCAAGAATACCTGCTGAGTCGGTAGTAATTTTGGCAATTGTACAATCCTTACAAGTTTTGTCAATGTCAGGGACTATTTCCTGGAGAATTCAGATGCTTGCTTTAAATCTCTTTCAGGGAAGAAAATTATTCCAGAAACTTAGCAAGGTTGCTGTTGGCAACTTCCTCTTCTTTTATGTGAAAAATGAAAGCAACATATATTTCAAGATTTGAACTAATAGGTAGTAGATTTGAAGTTGGGGAAAAACTCAGAAAGTTAAAATAATGAATAAATCTGTATAACACATAGAATCAAAGAAATTCAAAATACATGGTCCAAAGCATGTAAACAACCATTTTTGTAGGTGGTGTAATATGGCTTGAGTCACCCTGACAAAGTTTTGAATTCTGTTTGGGTTGAAGTTTAGTGGTTTCTAATCATGCTACTGCCATGTATCCTGGCATAACAAAGTAATTGATTTTTGTGCAAACCAGGCAAGCAATGAATTGATACCAAGATTTCATCTGCCTCTTGATTAACTGCCCAGAGGAGTAATTTCATTGTGACAATGATTCCATTGCCTAGTGAGCCCAACAACTCTGTTGGCCATCAGATAGGCATCTATATACCCATTGTATGGTACTTACCTGAAAGTGACTCATTAAAGAATATCTAAGAGTGATGATTAAAAAGAAATCACAGGGCTAGGACAGGAAAATAAGTGGTGGTCATGCCATTACCAAGCAGAGAGTTTAATATTAAAAAGATGAAAGGCTGGGGCAAAGCATGATGGGCAGGTACTATGGTTTCTTGGACTGCCACTCCCTCACAGATTATTTATTTTGGGAGTGGGGATGGATATGACCTCTGATGTCATGGAGGTAAGTTCAGGTGGGATGAACACTGCACAGTAGTTGGGTTCACACAATATACTTAATCCTAAACTGAGTTAAAATCTCCAGTATTTTATGGTCTGGTTTTTTTGTGGGGTGTTCTGCTGCCATAATTCTTATGAGTCCGACTCCTAGGGCCAACTGTGAATTAACAGGAGACCTTGAACCTCTCATGCAAGTAGCAATGTGACTTGTGATGTAAAACATTTTGTTTGTGTAGATACATAAAAGGGATAATGCTGCATTCAAGGCATGGACCGAGAGGAACCTAGAAATAAAAGCAGGGAGACATCAGTAAAAAAAAACCCAGCACCTTCAGTTTTGCCTTATGTCTAATTATTTACCTTTTTCTCAAGGTAAATGCATGAAAACATAAACCATGCTATAAGCAGACCTGAAGCCAATTAATTCAGCTACCCTATTTATTGACACCAGATGAAGATAGAACTACATTTATGGGATTTGAGAGGGTATTGCTGTTGAAAATGGAAAGCTTGGGTTAGAGGCTCTGGACACTGCTTGGTTAAGTTGAGTAGCTTAATGAAGTTGCTTCCCAGCTGTCTTTCTTCCTTCATGCCACCTGCTCATGATTAAAAAGTAGGAGACTCATGCCAGTCAGTTCAACTATTCTTAATCTGTTGCAGTTGCATATACGGTCAAGGGTACGGCTTTACTGCTAAAAAAGGAAGAGTCATGTTGAATTCTTCTAAGTTGACTTAGCCAGCTGCCTGCCTTGCCTGTCTCAGTTTCTTCATTTCTCATCACTTGCTGCTGCTTGGTGAGAATAGGAAAAGTATACATGTAATGTCTATATACTGTAAATAAGTCAAGGGAAAGAATGACCCATTCATAATAAACTCAGTGGTTCCTTTTAACTGGCAATTGAGTTCACTGCCTTGCTAGCTGTGCCAAAATGAAATATAAGTAACACTGAAAATCAGCATTATTGAACAAATGTAATATCTACTATTATGTGTAGGGCATAACAACATATTTACAAGCATTTTCATTTCCAAGAACACTTTGTTTTATTAGTGATGGTTAAAAATCTTAAAAATGTGTGGTTGGGAGGAAAATAGGACTGCTATTTAGGCCAGATGTATTCCAGATTGGGGAATGGGACAACTCACGATGGCCAACTCATTGCAGCCAGATCACTGTGGTCAATTTGGCATGGCCAACTCACCATGGGACAACTTGCCACTAAGGATTCACTTAGTTCCTTTTATTTTTGTTGACCACATTTTCATCAAAATTATTTTAAATCTTGTATCAAAGGGAATCATTCCTATGACTACCAGCTTTTGTAATGCTTTGATGAATAATAAAAGGAACTAGTCCTTCACTGAACTGTCCCGTGATAAATTGCCTTGTGGCAAGTGGACCATGGTAAGTTATCCTGTAGCAAGTTGGCTGCAGTGAATAGAATACAGCAAGTTGGCTGTGGCAAGTTGGCCATGGCACATAGGTCACAGCGAATTGGCCACAACGAACTGTCATAGACCCTCCAGATTGCAATCTCAGATGAGAAGAAAGGAAAATCTGCAGACATGCAAACTGGATTCTATCGGGTTGTTAACAAGAACCTGCAGAGAAAAAGAAGCATGCAAATAATTTTTGGCAATATAAAATACTTGGTGCTTGCATCTTTATCACCTTTCACAGAGAAGCACACCATTTCCTATCATGTAATCCAGTTGTAAATAGGGTCCTGAATTCTATAGGTTATTAAACAGTGTTGGAAGTTAAAACCCACCCTCTCCTAGGAAAATGAAATATTTTAGGATATACTAAAAAGGCAGAATATTTCCCCTAAAAGAGAAGTAGAAACTCAGAGAGGCAGAAACTCACCCCTCCACCCCTTTGTTAATGCCTGGGCCAGTCTATTTTAAAATAACAAAGATCTACTGCAGGCAGAGTCATTATCGGAATTGCCCAAAGCTCTTTCATTACATCATCCAGCAAGACTCAACCAAGTCCAGGACTCAGGACAGCCTATAGAGTTGCCCCTACATGACCCCATGAGAGTCTGACAACCAATCAGAATACAAGCTCAAATTTAAATCCCAACAGAGGACTCTCAGTATCTCTCCCCCTTTTTTCTGCCCAGGAACCCATCCTGTTCATCAATAAACCATCTTTCACTATGTTTCCAATGTCTTTCTTCCCCACTTGGAACTGAACCCAGATGGATATTTCTTCCAACAATAGTAAGAGCACTCAGATTTATATACTGCTTCATAGTACTTTACAGCACTCTCTAAGTGGGTTTACAGCATCAGCATATTGCCTTCAACAATCTGGGTCCTCATTTTACTGACCTTGGAAAGATGGAAGTCTGAGTCAATTTTGAGCAGGTCAGGATCAAACTCCTGGGATTGGAAAGCAGAATTAGCCTGCAGTACTGCATTCTACCCACTGTGTCACCATGGCTCTTAAAAATAAGCTTATACATTGCAGAAGTCCCAAACTGAAAATATAATTAATTTTTTCCCAGAAGAATGTTATAAGGTTAATCAATTTTAGGGTGAATGTAACATGAAAATATTTAAAGTCACTATGCAAACTATCAAAGAGCAATAATTTGTGAGAATTCAGCACATTCATTTCTGTTCAGCAAAGCAAAGGGTTCAGAGAGCAGAGTATTCAATTCAGTGAGAGAAAGATAAAGCAGAAGAGATAAAGATAAAGCAGAGAGACTAGCAGAGAGAGAGACATTCTCTTCACTCAGGGTTTAATTATAAGCAAGAGCACAAAGAAAACATGCACTTGCCACAACAAAGAACACCAGAATTGTGCGGAGATTTCCTACCACACCAAAGAAGGAGGGACATACAGTACATATGCACACATAAATAGTGCTAAGGAGGAACATCTTTTACATAGGCTTTCTTTGTGAGTGGAGTATAAAATAGGAAAATATTTCTGGGTGGAAGAGAGGGAGAAATGAGTCATCATCACTTTGCAGCTTGTGCAGAGTTCTTGTCTTTCAAGGACAATTTCAGATGGATGCTATAACAGTTCCGATAGGGCAAAAGATAATGGAGCCTGGAGTAGCTACTAAGAGCTTTTCTGTCAAGGATCTTTGGTTAGGTTGGCTCAATCTGCTTCTTGGAGTCCTGAAATCACAGGTCTTCTGGAGCCAGGTCATCAGACTCAAAGACTAGATATTGATATACTGCTTCTTTCTCTGATTCTGGATGTCTGATTCTCGATTCTGATCTTCTGAAACCCACTAGATTTTCCAAGCTGTGAAATCCAATGCAGCATAGCTAAACTGGGGAACCAGAAAATGGTGTTTCTAAAGTCTTAAGAAGGGAACATACCAGAAAGGGTTTTTATTTTAATTCTGTCAATTTTCCTTGGGTTGCACTAGAAGGCCAAACCAATGAAGGGTATTGACAGGCCTCAGGCTATTTGATGATAACAAGGGGAGGCTGAAATTCAGACTTCAAAATGTTCCCCCCTCCCCCGCCCCCAGGCTGAGTGATAAAGTGGCAAGTGAGAAGATAACTTCAAGACTGATGCAATTCTCTTGAGTGACTTCAGTTATGGATGGAGACCCACTCTGGTGTAGTGGTTAAGATACTGGCTTCAAAACCAAGAGACTGTAAGTTCTAGTTCTGCCTTCGGGGGCAGAAACCCAGCGGGGCAATTTTGGACTGGTCATTCTCTCTCTGTCTATCTTAGAAAATTGTTCTTATGGGAAAAGAGACAGGAGCATTATGTATGTTTCCTACCTTACGTTGCCCAAATATAAAACTCAGATAGAAATCTAATAAATATAAAAAGGGAACATGAGGTGAGGTTTTAAGTCTGCTTTTACAGAAATGCCCACCCCAAGGCAATCAATTTACCAGTAAGGCATCCTACCTGTAAAACAATGGAGAACAAAAGAAGAGGTCAATACTTTTTGCTAAGACGACATAAAAATGAGGAAAACATTGGGCAAAGTGATACAGATTGAGTTAATAGCTTTTTTTCCCTGATTCAGTAAAGATTTTGAAATTTGATGAATCTGAAAAAAATTCTCCAAACTCCCTTTTATTATCAAAACAGATTCCAAGGAATAGTGATGAATCACTGAAAAACGTAGGTCTCTGACTAACCAAAGAAATGCTCCAGAGAATTCATGTTTCTGGTAAAATTATCTTGTGAAAGTGTCCTTTTGCTACACCTACCTCTGCTTTACCAAGGTCCAATCAATGCTGCTGATTGGAAAAGTTTAGGATTATGTCTGCTTAATCTTGTCTTAGAAAGGTCAGAGCAATTAGCATTCCCGATAGCTGTTAGGACTGCTGAACATAGAAGCCCTGGAAGGGGTTCTTCTCTTACACCCTGCTTTCTGCAAACAGGAGTCCTTTTCCTAATCAGGTTTCTTGTCCAATAGAACAAGACAAAGTAATATCACATATCCAGGCAAAGAAGTTAAGGGTGAGGGTGGAAGCTGTCATCCTATCTTCACACTCTGCAGGTGACATAAAAAGATGTGGCTTTCTTCTCAGCAGCATTCTTCACAATAAAAGAGAAAACAGCAGTCTAAGGAGCTGAATGGCATTCTGTCTCTGACAGTAAGCTTGCCCTCGAAGAGAAGGAAAAACCCATCCAGGAGGCAGTTAAGAAGAAAATGTGCATCTGTGCTTAATATTGCGTCCATACATCATATTCCTCACCCAATTCTTTGGAAAAACTGCATCTTCTTCCAACATTTCCCTAAACATTCTTTACTTACCAATAGCCTGGATGATAATACTGGCTTATTCTACAGGGTTTTTCTTCAAGTCTTTTGTCCCAGTCTTGGGTTAAATGGCATATTCAACATCCTGCCATCACTGTCCTGCTTTTTGCCACAAACAGAGAAGAATCCAGAGATGGGATTCGAATTTTTAACAACTGGTTCTGTGGGTGTGGCTTAGTTGGTGGGCATGGCTTGATGGTCATGTGACCAGGTGGATGTGGCTTGGTGGTCATGTTTTTGGCTGGGCATGGCCAACTCAATATCACTCACACCAAGGCACACATTTCCTTCCCTGGCCTCTCATGACTGTGGGGATGCTGCAACAGTCATAAGTGTGAAAAATGGTCATAAGTCACTTTTTTCAGTGCCATTGTAACTTTGAATGGTCACTCCTTACAAGCAAAGTACCAGCAAAGGAGGGGAAAAAAAACTCCTGAGATAGGAAGTCTAGTCCTGCCAAGAATGTAATAAGGGTTAACAGAGAGGCAGTTTCTGTAAGCAACACCAGAATGTTTCCTTCCTGCCTTCCTTACAGGATTTCTTCTAACAACCGGTTCTCTGAACTGCTTAGAATGTTAACAACTGGTTCTAGTGAATAGGTGCAAACTGATAGAATCCCACCCCTGGAAGAATCGCGTGTTTAATGCATTGGCACAACATCATTTTTAAATGTTTACAACTCTAGAGAAATGGCTGATTATTTACAGGAAAGACCGCATTGGAAATATTATTACTAGTATTAATAAAGGAGAAATATTATAACTAGTATCTTTAGCCCCCAATTATATATTCATTTTATATATTAAAAACCTGATGTCCAAACAAGTTTAGGCTGTGTGTTACCCAATCGAATTTTCTGAGTTTCAACAACCCTCTGAACCATGAATGAACCACACAGACAGTTTTTACAGAAAATATCTATTAAAAAGTAGTTAGCTAATTTGTGGTTCATTGTGACATGCAGATCCAAACAATATGCCTATCTCTCAATCATAGGCTTCTTCGGGAGCTTGCTGTTGCTTTTGTGAAAATGACAAATGCCGTGTTGCATCACAAGCTTCATCCTTTTCATATGTGTGCATAATGTGACACACGTGCAACAGGGATATTGTGATACCATGCTTCTTTTGTTATTGTGCACTACTACCACTCCACCCCATCCCTAAACCTCCACTATCAATTGATG
Organism: Laticauda colubrina; assembly: GCA_015471245.1. Taxonomy (NCBI): domain Eukaryota; kingdom Metazoa; phylum Chordata; class Lepidosauria; order Squamata; family Elapidae; genus Laticauda; species Laticauda colubrina. The sequence continues at coordinate 48,369,318 of BLBF01000022.1, forward strand.
CTAGTGTTGCTTATGTGGAGATTTAAACATTATCTGTACAGCAACATTCTTGACCGCAGGCATCTGACCTAAACAATGATTAGAGATGCAAGTTTGAGAAATATACTAGAAAGAAGAATTATTTACAGACATACTGTAAACACATTGACAAAGGCTACCAGCTAGCTAACTACATTCTAGAGTCAAGGAGAACATGCTCTCTGTGTATGTGCCTAGGAAGAAAGGCAGAAGTATGAGTTCAGATTTCCAGTCTCTTAAACAGAGAGAAGGAATATAGCCGAATGACAGACAACAGTGCACAGAATAACTTCTTTATTTTCAGTCAGCACCCTACTGCCCCCTTGTGATCAGTAAATCACCAAGTGCAGAAGAGTACTGCTGTTGGATTTGGATCTCCAGCAGAGACATTGTTTCAAAATATTGTAAAGTGATGGAAACAATCTTTTTTTAACAAAAGGGGCAATAGTTAATTAAAAAGATAATCCTAAAAGTATTTCAATCTCTCCAAAAGAAAAAAAAAACTGTAATAAAAAACAAGTATTGCCAACCTGCCTTTCATTGAGGACCTGTATACTGCAACCAGTCAAAGAGAGGAATGTGAAAATATTTACAGACCCCTCACATCCTGGACATAAATTGTTTCAACTCTTTCCCTCAAAACGATGCTATAGAGCACTGCACGCCGGAAGAACTAGACACAAGATCAGTTTTTTTCCGAATGTCATCACTCTGCTAAACAAATAATTCCTTCAACACTGTCAAACTATTTACTAAGTCTGAATTACTATTAATATCAATCCTCTCATCGTTCCTATTACCCATCCCCTCCCACTTGTGACCGTATGACTGTAACTTTGTTGCTTGTATCCTTACGATTTATATTATTTTCTAGTATGATTTGATTGCTTATTTGTACTCTATGATTATCATTAAGTGTTGTACATTATGAATCTTGATGAATGTATCTTTCCTTTTTATGTACACTGACAGCATATGCACTTGGCCAATAAAGAATTCTGTACAAAAGAAAAAAAATGTGCCTCTCATGGAATATATATTATATAATATGTATTAATACAGAATTAATCTATTTTCATTATTGTGTTCTGGGCAAATCTCAGGTGAACCTCCTGTATTAATATTTTTTTTTATGTAAAACATTTATTTTCAGGTAAACAAAGTATAATTTTGCTTCACATTTCAACTTCTAGAAGGGCTGGGGACTATTCTTTTTTAAATGAAATTTTGGAATTTCAAAAGAAACGATGTTCCCCATCCCCATTTTGCAAGTGCCCATAATAGTGTCTCTTTTTCCAAAGTATACATATATTTAAAAATAGGCCTAGATACACAATTTTGAGTTGTGTGTCCTTTCTATCCTCATTCACTGCCCTGTCCATTAAGAAGAAGTTGTGATTAAAATAGGAAGCATTATAATGAATTCTCATGAGCAGATGGAACTGTCATATTCTCTTTTTCTCCATCTCTTATTCATGTCACTGGTTCCTATTGAATGGGAGCAAAGAACACAAGATAGTGTGCCTAAAAGCCATAGAAGTAATGCCCTATATCACATCCAATTCAACCTTTACATGGCTATGGCTTTCCATTAGCAGTTGGTTTTTATGTTAATTAGATTAGTTAGATAAGATTAAGACAAATGTACTTGGGTCATGTATATGGAAAAATTAGCTTTACTGAGCAAGTACAATTTCTAGATTTTGTTTTGTGTGTCTTTTGCTCCTTCTGTGTGCTTATATAAAAAAACTACTTGATTAGACCAATGGGACTATGAAAATATAATGATTAAATCAGTAAAATCTAGGAAAATTGAGGTGATATAGCTGTTATTAGGCTAAATCCATTTGAAGATTCAGTCAGATTAATCAACTAATATGGCCCTATTTCTCCCACAGGAGATTCTCCCATAAAGAACAGGAAAGAGCCTCTGTTTTCTGAGAAGAAACAAATAAATAATTTTAATCCTCTTATTTTTTAAAAAGAAAATCTATTGCATATAAATGATTCTGTTCTTTGAGATATACAGACCCCTTGGTAAGTACAAGATAAAAAATGTTTTCTACAATAACCAGTCCATATTTTTCAAAAGCACTAAGAGATTTTAGAGATGATATTCTACACTTTCTCTGTTTTCTAAAAGTGACCACTTCTGGATCCTTCCTTCATGGGAAAACCAATTTAATGAGCTGGCCTTTCACACAAACCACTTCCCATTTCATCATCATCTTCATCTCAAGACAACTCTTACACCTGTTTGCTTTTTGTTGGTTTGGTGAGAGCAAACTGTCCAACAGCTACAGTGCAAAAAATAGAACTTGACATTTTATTGGATCTGCCTTTCTGTGCTCTGCTTGCTTTACTAGTTTCCGCAATGCCAAACTTGTCCGGGAACACAGAGACATCCTTCCTGTTCACATATGGTCTTCATGCTGGGAGAAAAAAACCCCTGGAAATAAGTTGCTTTCTGGAGGAAATAAATTGTTAATCAGAAGCTATTAATCCAATATTATAAAATCATTGTCCAAAAGAGTAAGTGCACAATAGAGCAAAGTAAGAAGCTAGCAACTTTTGTTGGCCAGTAACCTGTCCCAACGGTTTAAGTTTCACAATGCAGCCATACATCACACCAATATTTTATATGAGATTTTAGTGAAATCTCATGTGATTTTGACTCACAGAATCTCGGTAGTCCTGCATAAAATCTTGGAAATGACAAGATTTGTGTAGTTTTTTATTTAACAGTGAGAAGGATTTCTGGGGAGTCATGGTGTTGAAGATGCTCATTGATTAGCAAAATGTTATGGGGTGACTCTTTTTAAAAACATTTCTAAATTGGTAAGATTTCTATCAATCCTAGTATCAGAACTTTCATCCAAAGATAGTTGATTGCTGGCAAATCCTCAAAATAAGGCCATTTTCTTACTTGCAGAATTATTTTTTGAAGATGGTAATATCAGCACTCCTTAAAAAGCCCAACTTCACAGATTTGAGAGCTTTCGAATTATTCAGAACAGAAAGTAATTCATTCAACTGTTTCTACTTGTTGCAACTGAACATATTTACTCATTTTACATTCTGCATTTTACATTCTAGCAGAACAGCCTTTGAACAGCAACTGTTATCCAGGAAGATTGTGTTGCAAAGCAATAAAAGAATGGCAGTTATGCAAGGGAAGTTTAACTTTTGCAGCAATCCGAACAGTATCAACTAATAACAAGAAATGAAAATGATTTGAAAAAATCAAATCAATATTATTCATAATTTTTATAGTGTAAACCTATGTTAAAACCAATATCTTGCTGACCCATTGATTTGAATGGGGATATCTCCCAAGCAAATGAGATCTTTTTATTGGGAATTTTACCTGATATATATAATAAAGATTTGAAATATTTGATTGTAAATGTATTAACGGCGGCTAGGATTGTATTTGCTAAAAACTGGAAGAATGAGAAAATACCATTGCAGGAAGAAATTATTAAGAAAATATTGGAATGTGCTGAGATGAGTAGATTGACATTTGAAATTAGAGAACAAGAAGATAAACAATTTTATGCAATTTGGGGTTTTTTTTATCAATGGTTAGATGATAAAATACAATAATAGAGCATTAATATTATATATATGAAGAGTTTTTTAGAATTGATTTGTTATGATTATACGACAAATTGTTTGAAGTATTGTTATCTCGCAAAGCATGAATGATTAAAAGTATAGTCAGAAAAAAAATTTTTTTTTATTTTTTTCTTTAGTAATATTAGAATATGGATTGACAATATGAGTGGTTATGCAATATAATTGTAATTGACACTATAAAATGAATGCACAAAACTGATGAACCAACCGATACACCGGAAGTATATATGAGAGTAGATGTTTTTAATGTTTTGTATGTTTGTTTGTTTGTAGAAAATTAATAAAAACTTAAAAAAAAAAAAAAAAAAAAAAAACCAATATCTTGCTGACCCATTGATTTGAATGGGGATATCTCCCAAGCAAATGAATCAAGCTTAACTGATAAAACTAATAAAAAAGAAACACAAACTTAGATAAAAGAAACCACATAACAACACCGGGAAACAGGACCTTGGGAAGAGTGAGTTTCAATAGCTGGGGGTGGGGCAAACAGTAAGGATTAGCTAACTTTAAGCATTTTAGGACCTTTGTCCCCAGTGGCACTCCAGTTTCAAGAAGCAATAGGCAGTTTTTGATATTTGCATAGGTTTATTGATGCACAGGTCCATATAATTGCCCCTTCTTCATTCCAGCACAAGCTAGATAGAGCTATCCAGAACTACCTTATCACTAAGGTAAATAGAGAGATATGATTTGTTAGTTACACAGTTTCTAAAATAAATTTGACCCATGGCTCCTCAATTGCAGATATGTCTTCAAATCAGCAGAAAAGAATGGTAAAATAAGAAGCATGAAAGAAAAGAACATAGAACAAGGGAGAAATATACCCAACTTAGTGGAACAAAGAAAACTGAATTCATCAACCTCTCTACCTTTTTCTTTCCTTAATACTATCTGGCAAAACAATGTTGGATTCTGGCCAGCAATTTTCAGTTAATACAGTTCCAGAGAATACTGTGTTACTCCCCTTTTAAATGGAAGACATTGAGATAAATTTTCTTCTGATCTCTGGAATGATATCTTTGTGTCTAATATACCATAATTTATCCCTAAAAATGAGCACTTTGGTTTTTGATCTTACTTCTTATGATTTGAGTTTTGGTCTCATTCCTCACAACCATTCCATGATCACTTTTGGTAAAATATCCCCTGACCTGGAAGGAATATCTTCCTGGTCATTTTTGCCATGACTTTTCATCCATCACTCATGAAGCAAATAATTATGGTATTAAATATATTCACACGAGCTCCTGATTACATGAAGTATTTTGGGAGTTGATTGAGTTATATTGTCACATATTGTCTATACCCATCATAGCAAATGGGAAATTTGAAATCCTAGCTATACTTAACCATTGAATTTAGCAGTATCTGAAGAAAAGCCACTAATAATGATCACAGGAAGCAGGCTGGTACATTTGGTCCAAAGCTACTTTTCAGTAATCCAAGTCCCAGATGATTTACAACACAGAGCAAAGAATAACAGAGTTGGAAGGGACCTTGGGGTGTGTGTGTCTTCTAGTCCAAACCCCTGCTCCAGCAGGGAACCCTATACCATTTCAGACAAATGTTTGTCCATATGATGAACTCAGATCTAATGCCCCTTCCAAACCTTGGGAACACTTTTCAATTTCTCATGTTACTTTAGTTCAGAACTTAATCATTTACCTATTAATTACCAAATGGGTCTGGAAGTATTCAAAGCTTGAAAAAACAATCTCTGCTTATCCTAAATTGGGCCTGAAACTTGCAAAGATTTCAGAGGAATTACACAATTACTTTCCAAAACCAAAGCATACACAGAAATATATGTTAGAATAAAGGTTGAATAATAAAGTTCAAAATCTGATAAATTAAAATTATCATAGGACCTCCATTTAGCTGTTCCCCAGAGAGAGAGAGAGAGAGAGAGAGAGAGAGAGAGAGAGAGAGAGAGAGAGGTGGGAAAGCTGGCCCATAGCTTTCCACACAAATATTTTCAATAGTTTACATATTTGTCTAAAATATTAATCAGAACTAAATAGTGGAATATCTCCTAATTATATATTTTAGTCTAGATGCAATATGATGAAAGATATGTATGGAAATGCATATTGATTTTCACAAAGAATTTTCTGTTGTGGGATTATGGAATTTGTTGTGATTTTATGGGGCAAAGCAAGCCTACTCAGGAAATGAAAACAATAAAATATTAACCTATGGCTACATCTGTATGTAGGTCATATACTACCTGTTAAAGAAAAGTTTGAAGTGGCCTTAAGATTATTATAAGCAAAACCAAAATGTAGTCCTCATGGTTGTCAGTCCCCAAAAGTAGCACAGTAGACTAAGAAAATGCTGTATTTGGTATATACTGTATATGAAGTGGTTCTTGGCTCTTTCCTTAAGTTTACTCCAAGTCTTTCAGTTCATTGTAGAGTTTGCTGAGATTCTGCAGTTCCTCTTTAAATAAGGTTGCCTTTTTTCTTATCTCTGAAGCCAGTTCTGCTTTGCCTCCCTTCATCAAATGTTTAGCATCCTGGACAAGGCCATAGGTATCAACCAGGAGAAATAGTCCAGCTGATACAGCATTTAACATCCTAGCTCCTTTGGTCATTGCAAGGGTAGGTCCACTGAAAGCTTTTTTAATATCTTTTGAGTTCTTAAATCTACTCCAGGAGCTCCTTCCTGCATTAGCTGCTTGCTTTACTAAAGTCTTCAGGTGTGTTTGAACAGTCTTCCATGCCTTTACGTTTATTTTAATTCTCTTTGCAACCATTTCCATGTCAGGAACCTGACCAGAAATATTAGAGACAAGGTGTCTGACATTCTTCCCCATCATTCTATTATTTGGGGTCAGCTCAATGGTGGAACATATTCTAAGAGGCTGGACTGACTTTCTTAGGCTCTTCTCACATGCATTCATGAGACCTTCAGCTCTCTTCCTTTCTTTTGAATTGATAATATTCTCATATAAGGCTGCAGAAAGGCCGATTGCTGTGGCTCCTGTTCCCAAGCCAATCCCAGTGGCTGTTAGGATTAAGCTCCCACCAGCTGTGATAGGAGCCAAGGTCAACCCCAGAATGGTCAGGATGCCAGAAGTGGCACTTGTGGAACAAGAAACAAGGCTGGCTGTGGTGCAGCCCTTGTGGATCCTGTCAATGTGATTTGCCACTTCCTGAAGGCAACTGAAGTACTTTTCAATCTCTTTTTTCTGCGTAGGAAATCCTTTCACAAAATCTTCTCTAGCTGTTTCTTCCCAAGGCATCTTTCTTTCTTTTCTGTGAAAAAAAAATCAAAATAATATATTAGTTTTTTTAAAATTAAATATGATAAACTTTGTGGACTTTTGCCATGTCTTTTCTAAATCATAACTCACATCCAAGACCTGAGTTAAAACAAAATTGAAAGCAAAAGAACCTTTTGACTGTGTTTATTTTTTTCAAAAAATTAGAAGTCTGATTTCTGTGACAGTTTCTCAGACAGACTGTTCTGATTCCCTCCTCTGAAACTGGAAGGATTCTGATTTTATAGATTTGACATTGAGCTCTTTCTTTTGCTGTCTCATCACTCCTTCTGACACCAGGATTTCCCCGTGTTAAAAAGACCTAAAATGAGTCATAGCAGAGATTTGGCAGGCAGCTGACAAAAAATGGATTTAAACACTTAACAAAGGGATTTTTGAAAGGGAAATAAAATCCCAGACAGAACTGGGACAACAGCTGCCCTTCCCCCCATTTCCTTGATCATATGCAAGTAGCATGAAGAATGAATCTTGGAGTACATCATTTTCAGAGCCTTCCAAAGAACAGGTAAGGTTGGTTTTTGTTGTCCTTGCATTTTAATCCAGGGAAATTACCTCCGGCAAACTCTCCGACTCAAATATACTCTCTTCAACAAACTAATTTACTTAGCATTAAATAACTTATACAATGCCCATCAATATTTAACTAATATCTAAGAAAACAAATATTTAGAAAAAAGACACGAAACTAAAGAGGGAATGAAAAAGTGGAAAGAGGAATGCAACTACTGAATTCAATCCCATTCAGACCTGGGAAAAAAACATCAAACACTTTCATCTTGCCTTTAATCAATTAAACACTAATTTGTATATTTTCCTAAGTTATATAATGAAGGGTTGTCTGAAGCAGATGTATTTAAAAATTCTGAATTGTGCTTTTTTATGTTAAATTTTGAGGGAACTTTGTATTGAAATAATGTTTGGTCTATAATAAAGTTAATTAGTTTTAGCCAGGGGTGAGATTCAAATTTTTTAACAACTAGTTCTGTGGGCATGGCTTAGTTGGTGGGTGTGGCTTGGTGGTCATGTGACTGGGTAGACATGGCTTGGTGGTCGTGTTATTGGCTGGGTGTGGCCCAGTATCACTCACATTGAAGCACACATCTCCTCCCCTGGCCTCTCTGCTGCAACAGTCATAAGTGTGAAATTATGGGGTTGCTGCAACAGTCGTAAGTGTGAAAAATGGTCATAAGTCACTTTTTTCAGTGCCATTGTAACTTTGAATGGTCACTCCACACAAGCAAAGTACCAGCAAAGGAGGGGAAAAAAACTCCAGAGACGTTTCTGAGACAGGAAGTCTAGTCCTGCCAAGAACGTAAGAAGGCTTAATGGAGAGGCAGTTTCTGTAAGCAACACCAGAATGGTTCCTTCCTGCCTTCCTTACAGGAATAGGTCAGTAATTTCTTCTAACAACAGGTTCTCCAAACTGCTTAGAATGTTAACAGCCGGTTGTAGCAAATAGATACGAATTGGTAGAATCCCATCCTTGGTTTTAACCCAACCCAAGCAATTATGAAAACTATCTATGGTTTGGACTACAGAGGCTAATAAAAGCACAACTTTCATAAAGTGAACATTGGAGATGATAAGGTATTTCAAAGATATTACAATCCAAAATGGTTAATAGTATACTATGGAATATATATAAAGGATTGTATTCTGGAGGAATTCTTATCATTGGCAAATTGCAATTAGTTCACAGGAAGTTTTTAAAGCCCTAAGTGGCTTGGAATTGGTTTATTTGAAGGTTCACCATTTTCCAAGAGTTTCTACCCATCCAATCCAATCTAGCAGAATGGGCATGCTGCAGATCCTGTCAGCTGGTGGAGACTAGATTCCACAGTGAATCCTGCACTATGGAATATTATCTTTTTGGAGGTTAGAATGATCCCAACCCTAAAATCCCAAATTAGCATTTTGTAAGACCTTAAAAACCTGGCAGGTTCCCAGTGTGGTTCCTGGAGTGCTGAATATGTCAAGGATCCCATTTCCTGGTTATATTGCTAACTGCTGTGAATATTTCTTTGGGATCTTTTTATTTTCTTAAAATGTTGGTGTCTTAATTGAAATATATTTTTAAAATTGATTAATTATAAGCCTACCAGAATCATTGACTGAAATGAGCAGCTATACAAATTTAATGAATGCATGATAAAGAAAGAAAGAAACAAGTCAAAATTCAAAGCTACACACAGGGAAATTACTGATATTCTAAGCAGGGTATCCTCTGAAATCTGCTTTAAAATCTTTAAATTAAACTTTTTGATTATAATCATATGTGCCTCCCTAGCCTCTTCAATCATTGCTTTTCCAGAATTTTGTGAACTGAAGTCCCATCATAAATGGAGCTTGCCAGGTTGGGCAAGTATGACTTTTTAATACATTCTTGCATATGTTTTAATCCACATGTCAGTAGACCATATAAGAAAATGGACTGTTTTCAATCTACCCATTTCATTTATATATTGATGCAAGTATGTTTCTTTCTTACAAATGAAAGTAAATTATAGATGTCCCAGGATAATGTTGCAGGATCCAGTCTGGGTGCTGTTCTTTGCTAGAGAGAAGTTTCCTGAAGACCTTCTGTCTAGCATGAGTCTGAGAGCTCAGAAGACAAATCTCTGGTCTTGATGACTGACCCAGACTGAATCCTGCAGCTTTCCTTTTTTCCAACATTTTATTTATTAAAGTTGATGCTTACAAAAAATAGGTGACTTTAAAAAAATCTCTGAGTTTAAGTATCTTACTATTTGTTTGACTAACCAATTGAAATTCCTGCTGCAGAATGTCTCTCCCTCTCCCTCTCTCTCTCTTTGCAGAACAAACTGGAAAATTTAAGACATGTTTTTTTTTTAAAAAAAATCATAAGTCATTTACATGCAGCTATTATTTGTTTACTGCTGAAACCTTCCCTTTGGCGGTTCTTTAATGAACATTTTATATTAGTAGAGATTAATGGCTGTGTTCCAGGGGAAAAGCAGTTAATTTGGGGGCAGTCAAAATTAAGATGCAGAGCAAATTGGTAGTAAATGTTATATTTTCACTTGGAATAGTGCCAAATCAAAGTGACTGCATAGAACTCTGGCTAGTTCTTGTAAACTTTCTACAACTTTGTAGTTTGAATTGTTAAAGCTGCTATGTCACAATATTCAGTGTTTATTTTAAAGTATCACATTCATGTTTTGCCACATATGTACAACATCCATAGCATTTCTTCTGAGCCATTTTCAGAACATACATAGTTGTTCTCTTTTATGTATATGTCTGAAAAGAATGATTGTCAATTGTTTTGTTTGATTATTAAAATGAGATGTGCTCATGCTGCTCTATTAAAGGTAATCATTCTAAATGCAATAGCAATAACTACATGCCTTATTTCCCTTCTCTCCTTGCCTCCTTCTACCCCACCCCCCTTTCAAAACCACTGAGAAACGTACATCCACAATGCATATTTTTCTAAAGGACTCCTATGGCAGTGATTTTTGTTAAATTAGTTGGTATGACACAACTTCTCTTTCTTGCTAGAACTAACATTCACTCACCCTCCCTCTATACAGCTTCTGTTCCTTGGAAAGAGTATGATGATAGGGAAAAAAATTGGTGGAGTTTGGAATCTCTCAGGCTGATCCATGAGTAAACAGTCTGAATTCAGGGATATAATAAGGAAGGACATGCTGGCAAAATTGTTATATTCAGCAAACCCCCCCGGAATAGCATTTTAAAGAAAAGTTAAAGCCACATAGCTGATTTTAATTGAAAAAAAAAGCATGAGAAAATACTTGCTGCTGCTATGTTGCAAAATATGATTTCGTTTTATTTTTTCCCCTCTTGGAATGGAGGTCAACAAGGATCAAGTTTATTTTTAAATAACATTTAGAGAGCAGTAGTATCTTTCTCCTGATTGCTATTTTTTCTGTTTTGCATATAACATGCATATATTCTTGGTTGATCAGAAATTGATTCCTTTCAGGAACCTCCGGTTTGCAGGGCTTCGGCAGCAGGCAGGAATCCGCGATTGTGCGTGGTTTCTGCCTGAACTTGCTGCTGGAGCACCCCGAGCCAGCTGGCTTCAGGGCTAAGCCACCCTGTAGAGGTGGTGAAGATGTGGGAGCCCCAGCAGGGTTGAGGGGAGCCACATCTCTCCTCCTCAGCTGGCTAAATTCCCTTTCCCAAAGGCGGTAAGAGTGGTGGTCAGAAATGGCCACCTCAAAGAAGCACTCAGCCAGAAAAGAAAGTGCAGGAGGAAGTTAAGAAGTGAAAGTTTTGGCTGACCAGGACAAAAAGTAACAACCAAGGTATCCTGGAATTTAAATTTTATAAAAGATACATTGCTTCCAAAGAAGAGTCGGAAGCAGCGAATGAAAGTGAAAAGGGAAAGTTGTTTTTCCTTCACTCTCCTTCCCTACATTGACAGCAAAGAGAGCTGAATGAGAAATTGGAAAAATCCGCTGTAGCACCAATAGGTAATTAAACTGGAAATATAATTAAATGCCAAGGGGATAAGAAAAATTTCTGAACACTAAAAAAATTCTTTTTTTTTTGGTTATAAGAGGGAAGGGAGAGGAAAAGAATAAGGGCAGAATTTGGAAGGAGGAGTCTGCCTGGAATTGAAAAGAACTAAAAGTTGAATTTAAATAAGACTTCTAAAAGAAACATTTTAACTGGAACTCTGCAACTAAACAGTAACCCCAGGAAGAGAAAATGAAAAAAGAAGAAAGCATTGAAAGGAACAGCTTGTATGTATTTAGATTGTTTGGTGACATTGGAATCTTTGGAAATTATATTTGAATGACTAAAAATAATTCGGGTGGTTGTTTAAGAAAACTCTACAATGGCATCACTTCTGGATGAACTGAAAATGGAATCTACAAAATATAAAGAAGAGGCACAAGAAGGGAAGGACTCTTTTAGGCTCCATTTTTCAATTTTTAGAAATGGCGATCTGCATCTATGAGAAACAACAAGAAGAAATTGCGCAACTAGAAGAGTGGAACAAAGAAGAAGCCATCTTTAATGAACAAGTAACTCTATCCAGGGAAGAAAGGGGAAAGGGGGGAAAGAGTATGGAGAATTTAAGACTTAAAAAAACAGACAAAAAAGGGAAAAATAATGTAAAAAGTGGATAAAATGCTGGAAAGCAACAGAAAAGGGGAACACAGAAGAGGGAAATGGAGGTGGAGAGACAAGGGGGTAAAAAGGGGAGAGAAAAGAAGAAAGGGAAGAAGGAAGGGAAGAGTAGTTACAAAGGTTTGGAGCAGGATGTAAAGAAACAGGACTTATTTAGAGATAATGGGGAAAATTTAACTGAAAAAGGGATTCTGTAAAGGTACATAAGATTGTATTTTTATATTTGTATTAGAAATAATGTTAGAAAATTGGAAATAACATGATTAAAAAGTGGGTTAAAACAGTCAGTGTAATTCAGTGAAACTTTTGTGAATAAAAAAAAAAGAAATGAAATAAATGAGAGAATTGAATTAGGAAGGAATGGGAACATTTTAGCTATTCAATGTTTTATAAAATATAAATGAAGTGGGAGGGAAGCAACTATGGAAAGTTTATAAGTGTTCCCATAGAAGTATGATATCTATTTGAAAAGTAATGTGTAAAATGTCTAAGATTTAAATGAATATTATTATTCATGATAGAATTGAATTGGTCTGGATTGTTGTTTTAATAATATTATATATTTATAATTTTTTCTTTTTAAAAAATGTACTGTGTAGTTTTAGAATGTACCAAGCAGAATCCAAACCAAAGTTATGTATTATATTAAGTGTTATAACTTTAGGAGAAAGATATAAAGGCGTCATACTCCAATTAGTGATAACAGAAGATATTTTGTTGAATGAGAGAAGATAATAGACAGTTGAAACAGACTAAGAATATAAGTACAATGATTTGAATTGAGATGAAATAAATAAAATAAAATTAAGAAAATTAAAAGAGGAGAGAAGCTAGATAGAAAATGTAGAAAGGTATCAAGACATGGAATGCTATATAAAAATGAGCATGAACTTGAATTTGTGTCTGTACGAAGCGATGCAACCCAGAATCAGGCTGCTTTCAAAAAAGATGTTTTATGTTTTTTATGTTCTATGTTTTGTTTGTTTATGTTTTTTTTTAATGAGAGAAGACAATAGACAGCTAAAACAGGACAAAGAATATAAGTACAATGAGTGAATTGAGATGAAATAAACAAAATAAGAAGATAATAAACAGCTGAAACAGGATAGACAAAGAATATAAGTACAATGATTTGAATTGAGACGAAATAAATAAAATAAAATAAAGAAAATTAAAAGAGGAGAGAAGCTAGATAGAAAATGTAGAATGGTATCAAGGTATGGAATGCTATATAAAAGTGAGCATGAACTTGAATTTGTGTCTGTACGAAGAGATATAACCTGGAATCAGGCTGCTTTCAAAAAAGATGTATTAGATTTTTATGTTCTAAGTTTTGTTTGTTTATGTTTGTTTTTAAAAATTAATAAAATTTAAAAAAAAAGAAATTGATTCCTTTCTGGATTATAGAGGGCTAACAGTATAATACAGGGATATCAAACTGGATTTTTTTGAGGGCTGGATCAGCATTGTAGTTCTCTGTGGGCTGGCAGGGGGGGCGGGGGGGGAGAGGTGGGGCGGATGCCTCCTGCAGCATCCTGCCGGCCAAAATGGGGTGTGCTCCCCTTTGCCCCATTTTTGGCCTGAACGGCCTTCTGCAGCACTTTTGAGCTACTAATTCTGAACCACTTATCCAGACCTGGAAACAGGCTTGAGGTCAGTTTTCTGTAGGATTTGCATAGATAACTTAAAGAGAAATTAGAAGATCTGAAGATAGTTTATATTTGAAGGGTAGCCTATTTCAAGATAAAGTACTTTAAGACTCCTTTGAATGGGTCCTAGAAATTGCCCATCAGTGGTGAAGACAAAGCAGGGTGGGGAAAAAAATTAGTCTATATCAATTTTATATCCTTATTTTTTTTAAAAAAAGTGTTTTATGGTTCCTTTTATTCAATGTCATAAGCTACTTAGAGTTGCCTTTGATGAGATAGGCAGCATACAAGTTTCATAAATAACTAAATATACAGTAGGGCATAAGATGCACAAGTCTTATCTTGGTTACCTTGCGAGTTCAATTATATTTTGTAGGCCTAGCTGCTGTTCACAGTTTGGTTTGTCCACCAAAATTTCTGTGACTTCCAGTATGCCATCATTCTCTAATTCTAAATTGGGACAAAACAAACATCTTGTTATACATCTTGTTATCTTAATTCTTGATAAGAGGATACAAAGGTTAACTATAATGCTTTGAATTTGCAATGTTTTAAATTTGGCTCAGCAATGAATTCTCAAGCTAGGTGTAGGAATATGAATCAACAATTACAAGAGTTTGCTACTGAACATAGCAAAAACATTTCCATCACCATGATTAATCCACCCACATAAAATACCTTGAATAAAAACATACAGAATTTTTTACTACTGGTTCTGTGGGCGTGGCTTGGTGGGCATGGCAGGGGAAGGATACTGTAAAATCTCCAGTCAGAGGTGGTATTTTCCGTTCTCAAAATTTCTACTACCGGTTCTCCAGAACTGGTCAGAACCTGCTGAATACCACCTCTGATACAGACCTTTGGTTTTAGGTAGGCTTAGCTAAAAAACAAAAAGCTACTACAGTTAATCTGACATCTATTATATCATTGAACATATAGTTGGAAAGTGAATATAGTTGAAAATAGAAGCATCTGGAAGAATGACTGGAGGAGAAATGGAAAAGGAAAAATTGACTAGAGGGGGGGAAGAGGGACAAAGTGGAAAGAATGTGTTACTTTGAAGCTAGAAGTTGGAAAACTAAGTGAAGGAAAAACTAAGTGAAAACTAAAAGAAGGCCTTTTAGAGGACACCATTGTCACAGTTGGACAAGAGTGTATAGCAAGAAGGTTGGATAGAAGAAAGAGGCAGTTAAGAAGAAATAGCCAAAAGATTGTTGAAAGGACCTGTTGAATCTGTAATTGCTAGCCTATTAGCGAACCTTGCTAATAGGACATTGCTCCTTCATAGTCTGATACTGAATAGAACAAGACTTGGCTAGATGAGTATAAACAGGTTTTTTTAATATGAAAGTTGCAACGGCAGGGAAAGAGAGATGGCACTAATATTCTGCGAGGCTCCATTGGTAACTAGATGATGTTTATAAATAACCAGATGAGATGATTTGTTTGTAAAGTTGGACACTAGTGAAAAATTGGGAATGTTGCTGGTGTGTGTTCCCTCTGTTGCACAGGTAAATTTCCCCCAGAATTCTTATCAATAGGCTAATGGTGAACTGCCCATATTTGTGTGTTCAGGGATATCAGTGTTAATTTGGCCTTACTGTTTCATAATGATTACAGTGTGATTGACAATGGATAGTTTGTATTTATATTTTGATGGATGCTTATAAAGAAGCTATTTTTATCATTTCAAGAGTTAGCTCTTGAAACATGTTTGGTTCTAGTTTGGACTAAGGAATGTATACACTATATTTCTTTTCTATTGTTTAGTTTGGCATTTATCCCTCAGCTTGCCTTCTACAGAATGTCAGGGAAAAACAGATATTTTCCCCAACTCTTAAATCAGTAGCTGAAATTTTTAAATAGGTGATATCATACCTATAATGGATTCAACATTGGATTTTCCCATTTAAATCAAATGGGGAGACAAATTCCTTGTGTCCAATCACACTTGGCGAATAATTCTATTCTGTTCAGTTTAGTTCTGTTCAGTTCAGTTTCATTCTGTGCATTTCTTAAAATTATGACTTTAAAAGCTCACCTGCATAAACCTGATTTTCTTCTGAGGCCATTGTCAACAGCATGTGTTGAAAATTCTTCTCAAATTCTTCTAACATTTGATCACTGGACAAGAAATGGAATGCAGAAAATTGCAGTGCAGTAAAAGCTTTATTGGTTAAATTGTCATGAATTTAACGGTTACCTCTTTTTTATCATCAAGGGCATTTTCTGCAAGAGGGAAGCTTTCACAAATGTAATTATATTGTATTGTCTCTTACATGTATTTTTTTACAATAGCAACAACAGTTTATATTTAGCCATATAAAGCCATATCACAATACAAAAAAATTGAATAAACCTATCCATGACAAATATCTAAAAATATTAAACTCAGGTGTGCTTTCCAATCTTAGATTTAGCGCAATCAGATCTACATGATTCTCAATTATGCTCAATTATGCTGTTTCATTCAAAAAGAAGGACAATTTAAAAGTAATATTTGTACTCTGACCAGACATAAAATATATTGTTTTAATATATGAGTTTCAGTGAGCCATTTTTGTTCAAGATATATATACTGGCACTCAAATATGTGCTATATTTTCAATCTCTGGTACAATTTCTAGATACATAATTTACCACCAATAATTACCATATGCCCTATATAGAAAATTCTCAATCTGTTTTAACTGCAGCTGTTATTTGTCCCCAGTGTACTCAAGTGACATGATTGACATGTTTAAAACCCCATACTTTATCCCCAAAACTTTAGCTTTGTACATATTGATAAATAGGCCTACAGATCCTAGGTGACAATGATTTACTAATTTTAATAGTGAATTCATATGTGCGTTCTATCCAAGTGACCTCCTATCCTGATGACCCAGTCTCAGAAAATGTTGCCCCTAAGTAAGGAAAGATATTCAGTTATTCTATTGGTGTTCCATCCAAAAACCTTCCATGTCTATTATGTGTTTTTCCAAAGATGTTTGGAATTTTTGACTTAGACTTGGAGACAGCAGAATAGAAGAGAAAGAACTGGGTAAAAATCACAAAACAAAAAGACCTGCAGATAAAAATAGAAAGGCTGTGGCAAAAAGGGAGCAAAGGGACATATTGGGTGCAATTCCAACTGCAGCACCACTTGAATACCATCTGCATTGACAAAATCAGCAGCAGTCAACTGCCAAAGGTACCTTTTCCGAGAACAGCTTACATCCTGTGACAATACCTGTAACACCATCAAAAACATCTGTCTATTCCAAGTCCATAAAATTGCCAAGTCCAGTTTAAACATCTAGCTGATTCTATTTCATTGAAGGCATTTAAATGGGAACAATTTGTTATAAGAAATAAATTTGTGCACTTGCAAAAAATTAATATTTTAACATCCCTTCCAACTCACTATTTTAAGATTATAAATGCATGATATTTTTTAGTTTGGAGATCCTGTATCTTTTTTTTTTAGTCTACTAAGATCAAAACTATTACGTGACTATAATGTTTACTAGGGCTTTACAGGCTACTCCAACTTTTACACATTTATATCATGCCCCATTTCTCTGTTACTTAGGCAATAACAGTTATTGCCTAAGTTATGCAATACATTCATTTATGAGTCAGCCCTGCAGAGCTTGTAAAAAAATCTTTTCTAAATAGAAAAGCATTACATTATTATTTCCCTTGTTTTATTTTATTTTTTTAATCTAAATCCACTCCCTTCACTCAGAACCCTGATAATTTGGGGCACTGTTTTCTTATATTACATTTAGAACATAAAAATAAACTTCATATTTCTTTATTTATCAAAATGAAAAGGATCAATCAAAATTTGAATGCTTACCTTTCTAACTTGCCTAGATGACCCTCTCAAATGCATTGAGAAGCTTCTCTGGGAGTGGCTGGAATTTCTGAGGAATGACTAAAACAGGGAATAGAAGTTGGTTTTTAAAGAGATTCCAAGTTTGCTCAAGCAACAAACAAACTCATTGTGTCATCTCATTTGTTCTTCCCTGCTGCCTCAACCTAGAACTGTCAAATTCCATTTGGATAAGAAATAAGAAAGGATTGCAGGACTACAGCTCCCAATTGCCCCCAGCCAGTGTGGTTAGTGTAGAGGAATGCTGGGAGTTTGGATAGATTTTCTGGTTGTTTTGGATAGATTTTCTGGTTGTTTTGGATAGATTTTCTGGTTGTTTTTATTTATATATTATGTATGTTAGGAAATGCATAGGGATTTTGTAATAAGTAATGTGGATTTAGCTACACTTATTTGCTTACTTCTAGCTCAGGCAGAGTTCACTTTTAGAACATCTAGGGATGTTTGCAAGGAACATTTTTGAAGAAAAAGAAGCAAAATTGGTGTCCTTAACCTCAGAAAAGTGTATCCATTTTATTTACCTATTCCCCCAACCCCACACTAGACAGGGCTACCCCTTAAAGTTGATAGACTTCAGCGTTGAGTTCAGGCAATAGAAAATGTATAGCAGTCCTTATAACTACTGGGCAATTCATGCAAATATATGTTACAATAACCAAAAGTTCCTTTGTGCAGGCTGGCCCTGTAATAACAGAAATCTTGTCACTTTTATGAATCAGTTTAGAAGGCTTAATGCATTAAATCAGAGGAGTAAAAATAGCTGCCACTTACTTTTAATTGCTCCCTGTGTGTACCAACCTGGATGAAGGTCCACAAACCCATCTCATTTGACATGCATACATTTTCCTCATGGGAAATTGAGGTTCAAGGTTATAGCAATTCCAATCCTGTTAATCAAATGTTAATTAGTCCTCCTGCCACCTTCTTGTTGTTGACTTTCTGAAAATTGAGACAACTTTGCCCTTCTTATCCCATGGAAGCAGATGAAAAAAAGATCCATCTCCTTTCATCACACTACATGACACAACATTAAAATAGGGTCATAAATTATTCCTGAATAATTTTGCAATGAACATGAGAATGCTTCATTTGCTGTTTTTTTTCCTTTAAAGCCATTAGATGGCATACATTATGTACAAGAGATCCAAGGCTGGGTGTAGCAGCACTAAAATAATAGTTGATACTTTCTTGTGTGACTAGGCAGTGGTGTTTTTGTCTTTTTTATGAGTTAGGGTTACATGGGGTATTAACTGGGGAAGCTGGTGTTTGAATTTATTTTCTGAAAATGAAACTTTTCAGGAGGGTGGGCTTGAGGTTTTCAATGTGTGTTTTTTTTAAATAATACACTTATTTTAGTCCATGGAAATAAAGACACATAAAAATGATTTGCCACTGGATTTTGGCAACACACTCTTAGAATGGTGGAGTTCAATTCTTCAGTTCCCATAATAGTTGACCCAAATACCAGGTATGCATTGAAAAGGTTAGTGAAAGAACTGGCACCATATCATGTACACAGCCTGCTTTTGAACTCCAAGGGGGTCTGACTAGAGGTTATATTGTAAACAATTCTTTGAGGGTACATAATGCCAACAAATAACAAAGCTGTAAGGGGAGAGGGATAAAAGTAGATTTTGGCATCCAAATACATAGGAGTATCAGGAGTGTCGAAGTGGTCAAAATATCAAGTTGGCAATATTGTGGCCTATTAAAGTGGGCAAAGCTTCAACCATAGCATTACGACTGCCATCTTGATTTTTTTTTTATCATATCCTGAAGGCGGGTCTAGGAAAACTCACTGCCATTGGCTCACTACCATTGGCTCACCCTGTTCGCCTCATCTGGACCATCTCAATTCAAGGTAACTCGTTATGGGATAATTTCTTTTATTAGTTACATGTATAATGTAATGGGAGACTGCTGGAAGTGAGTGGAACCTTCTTTTCCTCCGCAGCTCAGACTAGAGAAAAAAATCAGGGAAGACAAAGGGGGAAGGGGAAGACGAATTTTTCCCTGACCAGAAAAAAAAAATCACATGGGAGAAAGTCACACACATTTTCACATACAGAAATTTCTACCACAGAATTCAATGGGTATTGACTGGGAGGGATAAGCCAGATCTAGGAGGGAGAGAGGATGGATAAGGGGAAGGAACTTCCATTAACCTTTGGCATTCTCCTGCAATGATTTGTCCTGCAATGAGTTGCCCTGGGTGAGCCGGCCATGGTGACCCAACGGCAATGACCTGGCAGTGGCAACCCAGCTGCAGTGAGTTGTCCCATTCTGCCTGCACACAGCTTTGGGATAATTGTACACTGGTTTTCCATCGTCTTGTTTTAAAAGAGATAAGATTTGGTGGGTTAGTATGAAAAACAATGTACTGTATGTGAGCTAAACAAAAAACAAAGCACCCTTCACCTCCATGAATGAACGCTCACAACGTCCTGTGGTTTTGAATCCAGGATAGTTGCAATTTTCAGTTTACCAATTCCACTATCTGCTGTTATTGTAAGTTTTAAATTCTAGTTTCTATAAACCCCAGATAGCAGCTGCTCCAAATCTGGGCAACAAGATAAGTCATGTTAATAAATCATATGTGACAAAAGGAAAGATGGCAACTTGTGGGCACAATATTTATTTATTTATTTATTTTATTTATTTGGTCTGTCAATTGCTTAAGCCCATGTCATGCTGGCCAACGGATGCAAAACGGACACAACGGACGAGCAAAATGTTCCATCCCTTGTTATCCGCTCTCAAAAGGGGCAAAAATTTGCATAACCGGAGCAGATAACACGGACGCGGGGAAGACGCAGGGTAGATGCAAAGCGGATGCGGAATGGAAGCCCAGCGGATGGAAGCGGATGGGAGCGGATGGCGCAACCGCTAGGCTTCCGGGGGGGCTCAGCAAAGCGGACGCGGAACGGATACAGAGGATGCACAGCGGATGCCGAACGGATGAAGCGGATGCAGAGCGGAAGCCTAGCAGATAAAGCGGATGCACAGCGGAAGCCTAGCAGATGCACAGCGGAAGCGGAACGGATGCCGAGCATTAATTGCGCATGCGGGGGGGAAGTATTACATAAGCCCCCCAGATATAAAGGGAAGCAGCTCGCACGTGGCCAGCATTCCGAGGAAAGACCTGCTGCTGGACACTTCAAGTTTCTTGCCTGCCCTGCCAGCCTGCCTTCCAGCCAGCCTTGGTGCCTGCCTTCCTGCCAGCCTCCCTGCCAGCCAGCAACCCCACAATCATGGGAAGGAAGTGAAAGCCTCAGCAACCTGCCGCCATCCCTGGCAAGAGGGACAGGGCCAACCTCCCGCCCCCTGCCCCTGACTCTGCTTCTGCTGGGGCTTCTGCTGAAGCTGCTCCTGGCGGTAGTGCTTCTGCTGGTGCTGGGGCTTCTGCTGTTGCTTACTCTGTTGAAGCTGCTCCTGGTCCTGCTGGTCCTGCTCGTGCTCCTGGTCTTGTTCGTCCTGCTTGTGCTCCTGGTCTTGCTCGTCTTGCTCGTGCTTCTGGTCCTGCTCGTGCTCCTGGACTTGCTGGCCCTGCTGGTGCTTACTCTACTGCTGCTGATCCTGGTCCTGCTGTTCCTGCTGCTGCTGCTGCTGCTGCTGCTTATGATGCTGATGCTGATTATGATCCTGCTGGTGAAGATGATGATGATGATGATGATTCTGCTGCTGCTGCTGCTGGTGTAGAGGAGCAGCCCCTACTACCTGGGAGCCCCTCTGATGAGGGCCCATTTGGTTCTGCCAAAGGGAGGAAGAGGTGTATGCAACAACGGGAGAGGAGGCAATACTCAATTGCGGAGGCGCACGAGGATGAGGTGCTGGAGTGGCTGAGAGAGAACGACTATCTGTGGCGGAAGGGACACCGGCTGTACAGGGACACCAAAAGGAAGCAGGCTGCTTGGAGAGAGAGGGCAGAGAGTATGGCTTACACTTCGGAGGTGCTCCTCGGCTGGTGGAAGCACATGCACACCTGGTACGGGAAGCTGCACCTGAAGAAATCTGGACAGGCCACTGTGAAGCTGACAGACAGAGACCTACATCATGGCCAGGTGCAGCTTCCTGGAGGGTGAGGTCCGCCACTGAGGAGCACCAGCAGCCCCTCTCACGACCCTCTCTCTCCGGCAGCCTGCTGCCACCCAGTCCTCTTCCGGCCGAGAGTCAGTCCCTGTCTCCAGGCAGGTTTCTCTGGAGTGTGCCACGGCGGAGAACCCGCGGACAGGTGTGGTAACCGTGGTGGAGTGCGTAGAGGACTCCCTGGTGTGGTGGGAGAAAGGAAACATCGAGTCCACCACACTCCTAGCCACATCCACCACCTCCAGCTCCGCCTCCGCAGAAAGGCAGAGAGCCGGACAACTGGAGGGGCAGAGCCACACTGTCCTGCTGGAGATCAGGGACACCATCCGCACCAGCATAGATCTCCTCTCTCAGCTGGTCAACACCGACTCCTCATCCTCCAACCGCAAGCCCTTCCTCACCTATGTCAACCAGACCCTCAAGGAAATGGCGGATCCACAGTACCAGCAGGTGAAGGACCGGATCACCAAGCTGCTTCACAACCCTCCAGACCCAGAGGAACCTGCTCCCACCCAGTCCAGGCCTGCTCCTCCACCCCAGGTGATGTCCCTCCCATTCCAAGGCTTCCCATAGCCCCTCACCTACCAGGGCTACGGCTACCAGGAGGTTCAGCAGCACAAGCAGCAGCCCTTCCCAGTCCAGGCACAGAGTCATCGGGTGACATCGTTGCCACCGGTTTCACTGATGCCACCGATGCCACCCACGCCAATGATGCCACCGACGACAACGATGCCACCCACGCCAGTCCTCACCCAGCTGCAGAGCAGACAGCCCCACTACACTACTCCTTCCTCCACCCCACAGTCAAGCTCGACCTCAGTACATCTGTCATCAGTACTGGGGCTGACACCCCATGGCATGGAGGAAGGGCCTTGCAGCAACACGGGGCTGAGCCAGCTGTCCGAGACCTTTCTCAACACACCATCCCCTGTTGTCCTCTCAAGGCCAGGCACTCCAGCACCACCCACCACCACAGCACCTGGACCCTTCACCCCTGACACTGGGCACACCTCCGAGTGACCAAGAAGAGTGCCAGAGACCAGGGTAGCTGGCTACCTGTGGACTTTATTTGGACACTTGACTTGGGTCATTTTTTTTTTTACAGCTTGTTGTTCAATAAAGTTTATCTTTGATTCACACACTTGCTTCATTTCTTTTTTTGTAATAAAGTCTTGGTGGAAACTTTTAGAATTGGCTTAAGCCTTTGCATGCTTGTGGGATGGGTTAAGATAGCAGTGGGATGGGCAGAGATACCTGTGGAATGAGCAGGGATACCTTTGGGATGGCTAATAGCTGTGGGATAGATAAATCTACAGTGCAAGCATAGTGGGACTGTATGGTCCACCCTCCCAGGTGCCACACCTATGGCCCTTTATTATCAATAATAATGTAATCAATCATCCACACATGTCAACATAAACACAACTCTTTATTAAATGACCTGTTTATTGTAGGCCCACCCAACATACATGGCCCAATCTCATCCGTGTGATGAGACAGGCTGAAGGAAGCATCCATTAAGCATCTACCATCCTGTCTTGCCACTCCACCGCTCCAGCTGAGGAGTTGCACCAGTGTTTCAGGAGGTTGCGCTGCTTCTTCCCTTCCCGTGAGGCTCTGTTGTGGCCTTGCACATCCTGAGTGTCGATCAGATTTCGCCCTTGCCTCCATTCCCCAGGCTCCAGGTCCCCATTGCCTTGTTGACAGTCCACGAGCCTGTTCTGCAAGACTGGGTAGCGGGTGCGCATGAGATTGTGCAGGATGCAGCAAGCTTCCACGATCCTCCTCACGGTCTCTGGGCGATGCTGCATGGTGGTGAGAAGTACCTGAAACCTGTTGGCCAGGATGCCAAAGGCATTCTCCACCACCCGCCTTGCCCTGGACAGCCTGTAGTTGAAGATCCTCTCTTCACGAGTCAGGAGTCTGGAAGTGTATGGCTTCATGAGGTAGTTTGTGAGGGAGAAGGCGTCATCCCCCATGATGAAGTAGGGCACATCTTGCGTGTCGTTGGGCAGGGGGTCTGGATCTGGGAAGCCCACGATGAGGTTGCCTTCCAGCCCCTCCTTGAGGCGTTGTATACCTGGGCATCTGAATATGAGCTGTAGCCTGAAGCATCGATGTACATGAACTTGTAGTTAGCATCGACCATGGCGAAGAGGATGATGCTGAAGAAGCCCTTGTAGTTGAAATAATTGGACCCTGAGTTGGGTGGAGCTTTGCAGGCCACGTGCTTCCCATCGATGGCTCCAACGGTGTGTGGGAAGTTCCACCTCTGATACCACTGCTCTGCAACTTTCTTCCATCCTTCTTCAGTGGAGGGGCACTGGAGGAGCTCCTCCTTGTATTCTTCGATGATGGCCTGCACCACTTCTCTGACCACAATGCTGATGGTGTTGTGTGGCACCCTCCAGCCGTACTGCATGCTTTTGTAGGTGGTCCCTGAGGCAAGGTGGTGCAGAGTGAGTGCCACCTTGAGCCCAGGTTCCAGGCCAGGCCGGAAGTTGGTGTTTGCCTTGGTCAACCTGGGTGTCAGGCGCTGCACAACTTCGTCAAACATGGCTGGAGGCATCCTCATGAAGTTCTGGAACACCTGAATGTCTTTGTTCCTGAGCTCCACCATCAGCTTGTTGTACAGTCTGTACTCTGCTCTTCTCCTGATCCATTTTCGGACCCAGACGCTTCTTGGTCGCCTCTTTTTCTTCCCATAGTAGAGTTCACAGAGCCTGTAGATGGATTCGTACTGTTGCAGAAGGATGGTGGCTGCCAAAAGGACTGTGGTACGATCCACGGTGGACATGACTGGATGCTGTGGAAGAGGAAGAGTGAGATGAAGGCTGCAGAGGTCTGCACAGGTGGGCTGCTGGTCTGAAAGTGAGATGCAGACGAGTTGCTCCCCCTTTTTATAGGCAGTATAGGTGTCCCTTTGCATCCTCTAGGCATCCTGTAGGCATCCTCTAGACATCCTTAATATCCGAGATAGGTCCCCTCTGCGAATGTTTTTTCCACTTTAAACGCTTTGTTTCCATGCTGCATCCGTTCTGCATCCGTTCTGCATCTGTTCCGCGTCCGTTCTGCTTCCTCCCTGCGTCCGGGTGGATGCGAGTTGCGCGGATGAGCAGCAGACGCCAAGCGGATATAGCGGATGCGTAACGGATGCATAACGGATGCGTAGCCGATGCGTAGCGGCTGCAGAACAGACGAACTGGATACATTTTCCGCACAAAAGTTTTAGGCAGCCGAAAACTTTTGGAGCGGATGAAACGTTCATAAACGGATGCTGGACGGATAGAGAGGAAGCAAAACGGAGGCAGTGAGTACAGAACGGATACATCGCGTTAACCAACGGATGGCAAGCTTTTTTGTCCGTTTTACATCCTCTTTGCATCCGTTGGTTCAGTGTGACATGGGCTTTACAAGATAATAGGTATAAGTAAAAACATAGATATGAATACATGGATACATATAAGAAAAATAAAATAAAATAAACAATAGGACAGGGATGGTAGGCAAGTTGATGCACTTATGCATGCCCCCTACAGACCTCTTAGGAAAGGGGTGAGGTCAATAGTAGACAGTCTAAGGTTAAAGTTTTTGGGGTTTGGGGAAGAAACCAAAGAGTCAGGTAGAGTATTCCAGACATTGACCACTCTGTTGCTGAAGTCATATTTCCTGCAATCAAGTTTGGTGCAGTTAACCTTGAGTTTGTATCTATTGTGTACTCTTGTATTGTTATGATTGAAACTGAAGTATTCATTGACAGGTAGGACATTGCAATGTATGATTTTACATATGAAACTTAGATCGAACTGAAGGCAGCATAGTTCTAGGTCTAGAATTTCAAGTCTGGTGGCATAAGGTATTCTGCAACGAATAGAGGAGTGTAGAACTCTTCTTGTGAAATATTCTGGACTTTCTCAACTGTGCTAATATCAGATACGTAACGTGGGTTCCAGACTGATGAGCTGTATTTGAGTATTGGTCTTGCAAATGTTTTGTATGCTCTAGTTATTAGTGTAATATTACCAGAGAAAAAGCTACGTAGGATTAGGTTAACAATTCTTAATGCCTTTTTGGCTATGTAGTTATCGTGGGCTCTAGCACTTAGATCATTAGAGATGAGTACTCCAAGGTCCTTGACAGAGTTTGGATCATCAACAAGGTCTTGACTATTCAGCTTGTATTTCATTTTCTGATTTTTTTTGCCAATATGTAAGACAGAGCATTTGTTTGTTGAGATTTGCAATTGCCATTTGTTTGACCATTCTGATACATAGTTGAAGTCTTTTTGAAGGGAAGTCGTGTTGTCTTGAATAGCTTCACATCATCAGCGAAGAGAATGCAGTTGCTCTTGACATGATCACAGAGGTCATTTATGTAGAATATGAAGAGAGTTGGTCTGAGAACACTGCCTTGGGGGGACACACCATTGTTGACAGGTACAGAATTTGATAGGACGTTCCCAATTTTGACTACTTGTCTGTTTAACAGGAATGCTTCTATCCAGTAATGCAGGTGTCCAGAGATACCATAAGAATTTAGTTTTAGGAGTAGTTTGTCGTGTACCATTGAATCAAAGACTTTTCAGAAGTCTATGTAGATTGCGTCTATTGCTTTGCCCTGATCCAGTTGTGTAGTCTACATGTTTTTGCAGTATAAGAGTTGCAGATTACAGGATAGGTTTTTTTTTTCCTGAAACCAATTGTTTATTAGAAAGTAGGTTGTTTGTTTTTAAGTGGAGGATGATGGATTGGTTAATAATTTATTCCATGACTTTATAGGTGACGCAGCATAAAGAGATTGGTCTGTAATTTTCAACTAGGCTAGGCTCTCCCTTTTTGAAGATGAGGATAACCATGGCTTGTGACCATAGTTTTGGCAAGGAGATGGTCCTGAAAGATTTTTCAAAGATTATGCTTAGAGGTTCGGTGATGGCAGCGGATAGCTTTTTTAAGAAGTAGGCACATATTCCATCCAGTCCAATAGAAAGAGATGGTTTTAGATTATGTAGTGCTTTTTCAACATTGTTTTCTGTAAAATTGATATGTATTAAAACATTGTAGTTGTCTGTGGTTTGACTAGGAAATACTGGGCATGATCCACTGCTGTTTACAAATACTGAGCCAAAGAATGTGTTGAAGAGGTTGGCTTTAATAGTATCGTTGTTGCATATGTCTTCTAAACTCTGGGGCATTGGCTGAAAGTGAATAAGGTCAGACATAAGTGAGCATGAAACAGAATTGGAGTCTGTTGATCAACATGAGATGGGACCCCTTGAATCTGGGACCCTGAAGGTTCGATTGCACATCTCCTGGAGAGATGTGATTTTTAATTTTAATTAAGGGAACTTGGAGAAAGCATCTGAACATTTTATCAGCCCTGTGAGATGGGAGTATCGAATTACATTCTCTCGCTAGTCACCTTCCTTCCTTCTGAAGGAACTATTTTCAGCTACTCTTAATGTTTTAAAAAGTTATCTGTATTTTCCTCCCCCTTGTCCACCGTGGTCTACTTATGATACAGGTCAGGCTGAGAAAATGGTGGGGCTGAATGTTGTGGAGGGGTTCAGTTTCTTATGTGTTCCATGGTGCTATTGGTCACTGATCTCCCTTGCCATGTATGTTTTTGGCTGTCAAAGATAAAATGAAAAATTGGAACATCTTCTCTGTTCTTGGATTGGGTGTTGAATACCAAATTCCTGGCATTGATGCTTGACAGTGTCCTTTTTGTGGGACTTAAAACCTTAAGTGCCAGTCTGATACCAGAGTCAGCAATTATTTCATCGAGGTCTGCCACAATAGCACCCGATTCAAAATAGCTTTCCACTAAGAGTTTGACCAGAGTAACCTAGAGTGGAGTTGTCAAGTGATAGGTGTCAATCTATAGTCAGCTTATTAAACCAAGAGATCTCTCTGTTCAACCTTCACTCGTGGAAGAACACCCGGACTGTCTGTATCTCTTTAGCTCAAGGCTTTTCACTGTCATAATATTATGGGGCTCAGCAAGCAGGAATGGCAGAAGGTCATGGACATCTGGGACAAAGTGGAACCGGATCTCTCTTTGCATGGTCAGGAAGTCATCATCAGGTAAGCAGAAAGTAGGAGTGGAAATCTGAGCAGCAACAATCCCAACAAGCTGGCATGGTGGTACTTTAAGGATCTGCCTTGCATGTGATTCAAAACTAAACATTACAGAGGCCGAGAAAAAGAGATGCAAACTTGCTGATAAGCTGGATATTATTTTAATTTTGTTGTCCTCAATTTGCATTTACTTCTTTATTAGATATGCCCTTGTGGGGGGAAGACTTCCAAAGGAGTTTAATCTGTGTTTGAGTGAATGATTAATTATAACAGTGCCTTTTCTCCTTGCTGTTTTAAAGTGCTCTCCATCCATTCTTGAGTGGGCACATAACTGTGCTAACATAAAACTTGTACTTCTAGACTAGAGCCACATCTTATACTGCCTTTTCTTCTGAGTTCCTGCCAAATGGATCTTGGCTGATTTGTGCATCATTCATTATAGACAAGGTGGGAAAACTAACAAATAAGTAACAAATGCCCAGTTAACATTATTATTCTCTAGACAATGCAGTGAAACAAAAATCAGGGTGCCCCATCTAAAGGGAAATATATATTTCAAAATGCCATTAGCATAAATTAACAAGTGTTAACAATGTTAGGATTATGTTGACAAGCATTCCATCTCTTTTTCCCCAAATAAAACAGTAGGGCTCTGTTCCATCTGTTGGAATAAATGTTGGGATCAAAAATAAGGAAGCTAGTAAATGACGGGGATGAAAGGAACCTAGGAAACATACCAAATGCCAACAGTGAAGGAAGACTTGGAAAATAAAGGGTTGTGTTTTGAAACTGGCTTGTGATCACTTAGGAGTGTGCATGGCCATGATTTTCAATATTTGCAAAGCACACCTTTGCTCAGCTGGTCGCACTGTCAGATTCATGAGTGGCTTCATGAAAGAAGATTCATCTTCACAGACCATCTTCTGTATAATTTGGAACAGTGGGAGCAGCACAGATAGGCAATATTTGGGCAATGGCAATGACAGTTGGAGGAAATTGGTAGCAGTGGGGAATAGTACAAAAAAAAGGTCACTGAAGATAAAACCAGTCCTGTGTGTTTTCTACCCCCTGGCTTAAGTAGCAGAAGACAGGGAGATGAGATATAAAATAAAATAGGATATAGAATATGCTTGTATTTTCCATTGTTGGATGTATCTCAAATCATCATACTTATCTGATCTTTCACCAGCTCTAAATTTGGCCATGTCATTGTACATAGTTGACCCCTATCAACATTCCATTACGCTATCAACTTGCTTAGCTACTTTCCTTTTGTTGGTTTCTGTCTGTTTCCTGATCTTTGGTCACCCATTGAGCCATAGGAAATTAATATCTGAAATTTAGATATTGAGATATTATTTATAAGACAGCTTAGTTATAAGTGACAAGTGTTCTGCCAGTGAAAACTGGCTCCTGAGCTTCATTTCCGGCTGCGATTGTCTCCTGCAACCCTCTGCCAGGGAAAATAAAGCTTGGGAGGGCTATGTGTGGCCCTCTCAAGCTCCATTTTCACTGGCAGAGGCGCTGCAGGACAGTTTCCAGGGTGGCCCAGTGGGCCAGAGTAAAGTGCCCCGGATCGGGTCTGCAGGCCTTGAGTTTGACACCCCTGCCCTAAACAATAACCTTGATAATAACTAGAACATATTTTCCAAGTGGCAATAATCCTGCTTATGGTGCTGGTTCTGTTAATATAATTGCATTATAATGATAACATATAATTAGAATTGGAAGGGACTTTGTAGGTCATCTAGTCAAATCCCCTGCCCAAGCAGGAGACCCTATACCATTTCTGACAGATGGCAGTCCAATCTCTTGTTGAAAGTCTCAAGTGATGACGCTCCCACAACTTCTGAGGGCAAGCTGTTCCATTGGTTGATTGTTCTCACTGTCAGAAAGTTTCTCCTTATTTCCAGGTTAAATCTCTCCTTGTTCAGTTTCCATCCATTATTCCTTGTCTGACCTTCAGGTGCTTTAGAAAATAGCTTGATCCCTTCCTCTCTGTGGCAGCCCCTCCAATATTTGAAGACTGCTATCATGTCTCCCCTGGTCCTTCTCTTCACTAGACTAGCCAAGCCCAGTTCCTGCAACCATTCTTTGTTTTAGTTTCCAGTCCCTAATCATCCTGGTTGCTGTTCTCTGTACTTTTTCTAGAGTCTCAAAATCTTTTTTATAATGTGATGACCAAAACTGGATGCAGTACTCTAGATGTGGTCTTATTAAGGCTTTATAGAGTGGTATTAGTACCTCACTTGATCTTGATTGCATCCCTCTGTTAATGCAACTTAGGATTGCATTAGCTTTTTTGGCTGCTGCTGCACACTGTTGGCTCATATTTAGCTGGTTATCCACTAAGACTCCAAGACCCCTCTCACAGTTACTGCTATTAAGCCTGGTTTCACCTAATTTATATATGTACTTTTGGTTTTTCTTGCCTAAGTGTAGGACTTTACTTTTCTTTACATTGAATTTCATTTTGTTAAATGATATTTAACAAAGAGATTGTTATGAATACACATCTATGTAATTTAACGTATTTAAACATGATCACCACTATTGATTTTAACAGTCTCAGGCATGCCTAAAATTATAGCTACATAATTTAATCAAAATTATGTGCAGGGTTTCCTTTATATTGTGATCCATAATCCTATTGAAATTATCTTTTGAATCTATGCAGCTGCTCTTTTTTTAAATGTATGTTGAAGTCTGAAATGAAAGGTGAATATTTCTTTTTTTAATACTCAAGGGATGAGATAAGCTGCAGGAGAGTCACGTAACTATGAATGAGTTCTAAAAATGGAAATCCCACTCTCCAAGGATCCAGTGAAAGAGCAACTCTCATAATTCATCAACTTACTATACCACCTGAGTAACTTATGTAAACAGAGTCTAATATACTGTAGGTATCTAAAATGTGTCTGTAGGCTTAACTGATATAGGTGGTTATAGATGATTGAAGACTCAGCATCATTGACTTGCTTCTTTCTGAGTTTCTCTATATAACTCATAGGATGTTCCAGAACCACCCTGAGACTCAAGAGCGCTTTGTCAAATTCAAAAATTTCAAGACTCTGGAGGAGATGAAGAACTCAGAAGAACTCAAGAAACATGGAACCACTGTCCTCAGTGCTTTGGGTAAAATCCTGAAACAGAAAGGGTCCCATGAAGCTGAACTGGCACCACTGGCACAGACTCATGCCAACAAGCATAAAATTCCAGTCAAATATTTAGAAGTAAGTATGATGGTGGCCAGTCATGTATACCCAAAAAGCTAATTATTAAGCAGAAAAGGAAAGGTTTGTATTCTGAGCATGTGTAGGCCTGCTTACTAAATTTTAGAATGGATATAGGAAGTTTTAGTGAAATAAAAGGACAATTTAGACAAAAATGATCTTTCAAGGGAAAGTTTATTTATTTGTCATCAGATGATGACATTACAGGGCTGACAGCATCTTTTTGACCTTGGCTGATCTCCTCAAATAAAACATTTAGTAATTAAAATTAAACTTTTTGACCATTGATGCTAGCCCAGCTAGAGCAGGGAGTTGGACTAAAAGAACCTCCAAGGTCCCTTATTCTACATTTTAAATAGAAAGAGAAGTAAATATATCAAGCCAGCTGCCACACCATCTAACTTAGTAGTGGCTGCCCAGACAGTGAAGTCTTGCCCTAGGAAGATAAAATTAATATTGAATTTACCAAAATTTGTTCAGAAATCATCAGATGATCACACGCTGCCAGTAGATATTTCCAAATAAATGCTAACTATGGATTATCCAAGTAGAAACTGGACAGTGCAGTCCCTAAAGGAGAATATTTGCAGCTCACGATTGAAATGAGGAGTTCTTGGTGCTCTTTGTGCTTGTTTTTTATTTTGCAGATGTTTCATTAATCAAACTAAGTAATATTATCAATGCTAATGACTACACTGATAATGTTATTTAGTAGGGGTAATGAAACATCTATAAGAAAACAACCATGTCAGAAAGCACCAAGGATCCCTCAGTGCTGCCCCTCTTATTTGATTGAATTTGCTACCATTCAATTAATAAAAGCAAAAATGAAAAAAGAGAAAGGAAAGAACACACAGCTTTAATTTATAGTAGTGGAATAGCAGACTAATGTCCATTCTAGTTTAATAATAGTTCTAATTTGTTGCACGGGGAAGCAGACCCCATATGAACAAACCAGTTCAATGTACATTATTGAGGATTCAGTTAACATGGCATAGTGATTAAGTACTGGATTATAATGAAGGGGACCTGGGTTCAAGGCCCTTATAAACCATAGAAGCTCAATTTTGGAGGGACACATAGATTGCCTTTTGCTAGTAGAAAAAGAAATCAGATTTAAATCTAACAAACAAATAAATATACAATGACACTACTTGAAAGATGCAGTTCAATAGTGAATATATAAAATAGTTTATCCATGGTCAAATAGTCCAACTTTATATTTCCCCTTTTTGCTCTGCACAATCTTGACCTTTAAATCATCTCACGGACTTTGATCTTTTGTTACTCTTTGGCATTTAGAAGACATCTTCAAAGGTTTCACCAGCTTACTTTGCAAACCCCATAAAGAAACATTGTCTGGGATTTCTTGTTGTTGAAGAAGTTCCATGTCCTTGATTAGTCTGTTGTATTTTGGTAATCTCAATTTTGTTTTCTTCCATGTCTTCAGGTCAGGTAAAAGGTAAAAAGGTCAGGTAAAAGGGTTTTTTAAAAAAGTTTTATTGTTATCTTCTAAAAGCTTATCCCTTGAAATCTATATCCTTTTGGAGACACTAGTTACAGATAGCACTCGACATACAACCACAGTTGAGCCTGGAATTTATGTTGCTGATGAAAAAATTTTCAGTGAGTTTTGTTCCATTTTACGAGTTTGAAGGGTCACTAAACAAATGGTTGTAAATCAAGAACTAGCTGGACTATTATTTCAATCAATGTTTGAAATTCCTTAAGATGGTATTATAGCCAACCTATCTATTTTAATTCTTTTCTGTTTGATCATTTAATTTCCCTTGGTGTCTATTTGCAAATTTCATTAAACCTCAGTTCCTAATACAGAGTTAGTTCTATTTCAGTTGTTTCTAATGAATATATTATTCAATTGTATACTGGGTTTTTTTTTCAAATCATAGAGTAAAAATAATCAAATCTCTCTGGTCTCCAAATCCATTTAAAACTTTTTAAAATTAATAATTTTTTTTGCTTTTTGCTATATTATTTATATATTATTTTAAAATCTTTTAAAGTCTTAAGTGACAAAAGTGTCCAAAAGATGCTTTTTTCAAGAGGCAACTGGACTTTCTGGTTTTTCTTTGAAGACTGGTTTAGCTTCTCATCCAAGAAGCTTCTTCAGAATGTCCTCTTGAAAAAAAATCACCTTTGGGAGAACCATGACCTGGATGACTGAGAATCTCCCAAGATATTTTAAGTTTCTGCTTAAAATTTCTTAAAATCCACAGAAGGTAAAACATACCAAGTTTCAAATTTTCCATTTTGAACTCTGCAATACCTATAAAATGGCTAAACTGACATGTCTGAATGTGATTAGAAAGGGAGTTTGGTTGGCTTAGTCTTCTTATGAAAGGCTTTTCCCGTTGCTGAGAGCAAAGATGTCATCTCTTTTGCCTCCTGGTGCTCAAACCTGTGGGAGACCGCTGATTTATGTGAGGAGTTGTTATACAGAGCACTCTTCAGCTATCTCCTGATCTCTTGCTCTCTGGAGAGATTTAAAGGATCAGTCAACTTGCCAGTCTTTCATTCTTCACAGTGGTTGTCTCTGCTTATTCCCAGAAAGAAGTGTGAGATAACTCACACTGGAAGCCCAGCTTCTTGTCTCTTTTGAATAAAATATTAAAATAATATATGCGTAAACATAAAATACACATTTAAAATCACCATAACACTGCTAAAATGTAATGAACGCTTACTCCTATGTTTTTTTCCCATACTCGGCTGTGTAAAACCCAATAGGAAGGTTTGCAATCTTTTGGAAACTTGTTCCAAAAGATAATAAAATATTGAAAACCTTTCTTTTTCTTTTTCTTGGACAAGGTTCAGTGTGCACTTCTTAGCTACCAGATTAGAAAGAAAGATCAGAGAGAGGAGGAGTACATGGCTCAGACTGATGATCTATTTTACAAAGCTCACTTAACTTCAGGAATGAGATAAGTCACATTTCTACTTAAGGAGGAAAATGTTAAAGAAGTGTGAGTACTATTTCCCATATTGTTTATCTATCTATCTATCTATCTATCTATCTATCTATCTATCTATCTATCTATCTATCTATCTATCTATCTATCTATCTATCTATCTATCTATCTATCT
>BLBF01000022.1:48404212-48450591 GCA_015471245.1 Laticauda colubrina
ATATATATATATATATATATATATATATATATATATATATATATATGTATGTAAAGTTTTTGTGGGTACTTACAAGCATGCTGTTCAGCTTTGTTTGGGTATTTTCCCATGTCCTTGTAGCTGTGCTTTTAAAGTTGTAGCAACGTTTCGGCAGAATCTCATCCGCCATCATCAGGCTTCTGTATTGTGTTCATCTGTGAATAAGACTCTTACAGTTGTTTCAGTTTTAAATTTGGGGCTGGCCTGTTGCTGTGCCAGAATGGTTTTTTCTTCATCCTGATTGGTTGGGAGTCTTGGTCTGTGTTTATTGGTCTTGGAGTTTGCTATGTTGTGCTTGATTGGTGTTTCTAATATCTTCTGTCTGTTTTGTGGCTTTTTTTGTGTCTAATTGGCTGGCAACATTGTATTCCTGTATTGGAGGCTTTTAGTGCAGTTTAGCTTCGAGTAAATGGACAGCTATCATTTGTTAGGAAGCTAGGTTTCATCTGGGTGCTTGGTTGGGGTGTGTTTGAGCTGGAGGTATCAGGGGGGGTCTGTTTGTGCCCAGGTGTTAGCCTGGCTTGTGGTGTGGAGATTTTTTTGTTTGAGAATGCAGGCTTCCAAATGATTGACAGTCTGGTGGAATCATCTCTTCTATTCATGCTGTCAGGTCTTTTTTCAATCTCCATGGCTTCTCTGATGATTCCGTGGCTGGGGTTTTCTATAGTGGCTAGGGTTTTAGTGCCATTGAAGTTGATGCTATGACCTGTGGCTTTCATGTGTGACAAGAAACATGTGACAAGAAACAATGGAGGGAAACTAATCAAGGAAAGAAGCAATCTGGAATTAAGGAGAAACTTCCTAATAGTGAGGACAATTAACCAGTGGAACAGTTTGCTGTCACTCAGTGGAAGTTTTTAAAAAAGAGATTGGAAAGTCACATGTCTGGAATAGAATAGGGTCTCCTGCTTGAGCAGACGGTTGGAGTATAAGACCTCCAAGGTACTTTTCAGCTCTGTTTTGACTGAATTGTTTCAAGCTTCAGTTTACATCAGTGTTTCTCAATCTTAGCAACTTGAAAATGTGTGGAATTCAACTTCCAGAATTCCCCAGCCAGCCATGATAGTAATACAAGGTACTATATGCTACCTTAAATAAGATTTATGCCACAGCTTTTTAACTCAGGAGTCATATTATTATTAATGTATGTATCGTGCTCCATTAATTCAATTACATAATAACAACTAACAAGGTACCTTAATTGTCCTGAGGAAGGGATATTCTGTTCTTGGCAATCAAGAAGATGCTGTGAATCTGCAATAACATCAATCTTGATCACAGGGTATGCAGTAGAAAGAAATGCATATTTCTTCATTCTTTCCCACAAGAAAGAAATAACTTTTCCCTTTCCTAGTGGTCCTGGACAAGCAATAACATGGATGGCTATTGATCAGTGAAGCAAAGCCTTATAATGTACTGAACCTCTTTTTCAAGATCATTTCATTCAACCACAAAGAATGCATGAAGTTTCAATATGCATCTCTTCAGATGTCAAATGACTACAAATTGCAGCATCTTTCATATCTGTTGGGAATTTAGAACATCCTTCACTCTGATAGCCAAGAGTAAAAAAGCTGTAATGCTGCAATATCTAGAGAACCTTATACTCTGTCCCACCAGAAATGGATGAGAAACGGATGAGCCAACCTTTGATAAAGGTCTGAGACATTTACATGTTAAGAGAAAAATGTTAAATATATATTATTTTTTATTTTCTTCTTTCTTGCTCTGACCAAAGTTAATGTAAAGCTATCATGTTTGCTGACATGACATTTACTTGCCATTTTTAGAACACTCTCACTTTCTGTCTCTTCCCCCCATCCTTTTTCTTATCCCTTATTTCTCTTTGCCACCATTGATACTCCTTATATAGTTCATTTCTGAAGTCATCATTGGTGTCATTGCTGAAAAACATTCTGCAGATTTTGGGGCTGATTGTCAAGAGGCAATGAGGAAAGCCTTGGAGCTGTTCCAGAATGGTATGGCCAGCAAATACAGGGAACTTGGGTTCCAGGGCTAATAAGGAAAGATGTCTCCACCGAGAAGACTTAGTGTGCCTAGGTGTGTTTAGGAGAATATTTTCATGTCATCAAAGGAAAATAGCTTGAATAAATTGAATTTTGTTTATGCTACACTTGAAGATGGCAAGGTATATTGTTCAAAATCTTGAATGTCTTCTAAGGCCATTTTGGCTCAGACTTAAGGGAATAAAACCAATACATTTGTAGGATATCTAATGAGGTCAAGAGGGAGGTTTAACGGGTTTAAAGGGCTAGAAAGGTGGGGGTGATAGGACTGGATATGTAATCATTACACCACTTTTTAGTTCAGTGGGATGTTCCACAAAATCACCACCTATAGCCAGACAAATAGGGAAGGAGAATTGGGGAGCAGATACCATACTGTATTCCTGTGATCATAAATGAGATCTCCCTTGGTGTTCTATATGTAATTAATGGGATTAAAATTGTATTAAATTTAGAGTTGCCCATTTTTCTATAAGTATGATTCTGATACTACTCAATGGTGAAGCACATCCCTTTGCCTAAAACAATTCTATGCTACTGCTGCAGCTTTAAATGTGATGGAAAACTTGCCAACTCTATGTGTGGCTTGGGTTATCAACTGAGATTCCTTTTGATCTTCAGCACTTAATAAAATATTAATTATGTATAATAAAAACAGCTGCATGTACTCCTTACATATTGCCTAATTCACAACATATTCACCTAATTCACAACTATATCTATGATGATATATTAGTATTCAAAAACAGGAAAAGTAAAAATGTTATTCAGGAAAGTGAATGAAGATAGGTTTTCTAATTCCTGACTGGGATATACAACAGTATAACTTGCTATTTAAATTGACTTGAATGGAAAATCCTCCCTGATTATCGCTCTGTATATTGTACAAGATTTTCCTCTCACCTGTACAAGCAAAGTGGGGGGGGGGGGAGGCATATCAGTATTTCTATTGGCTAGGGTCAAAGTAAAACTACAAGTAATTTTGTAAAATCAAAAGCTAGGAAATCCATAAATCGATGACTTTCAAATTGTGGTTTATGGAGTCTATGGAGGTGACCATCTCAACCTTCCCATGTTCATGGATCTGATCCAATTAATTGCTTCAGCTTGTTTTCAGCTTGTTTTCTTTAAACACCAAGAGATAATTCATTTTCTTCCTTGGCCCTAACTTTGTGAGCTAAGAGTTAAATGGTTTATAAGAATGGATTACTACTGAAAAGTAGCTCATTCCACCATACAAGTATCCAAAAGTATGAGGCTAAAGTTTTGGACTAGAAGTAGAATGGTTTAATCCTTCATGAGTTATAGAAACTCTCACAAGGTTGCTGTTGTGAGGGCAAATAGGAGGAGGGAGCAGTATGAATACCACATTGAACACCTGTAGAAAAGTGTGTTTATATGTGTTGGGGGAGTATAAATCTAACAAATTTAAGCTCAAAAATTCAGAAACTGACAAGAATGAAGAGTGTCAGAATGAAGAATGAAAACTATTGCTGCTGACGATTGACAAGCAACCTCTGTTTCAAAAATGCAAATAAGAAATAATATGATGAATGTCTAAAAATGGAGATTACATTGAACTGAATCTCTCCTTATTCCTAATTTATTTTTATGCTATGTTCTATGTTAAAATTAAGAAAATGTCTAGTGACACTTCTTGGAGAAAGGAGTCAGTAAGTACAAGTGGTATGTTCTCTGATCCATGCTTGGATTGATATGTCATGAGAAGACACTGGAAACCAGAGGAAGATAATTTTGTCTATATTGGAATATCTTACAAACTATTCTTCCTTTTGTGATGTGAAAGACTAGCTTCCTGCATCATGGTCAGAAATGTGAAAACTCAGCAAATTAATAAAAAAAAAAATCAGTCCACAATAATGAAGGTTTGTTTGTTTGCTTGTTTGTATTTAAAAAAAGGGATTGTTGATGTCAACTTCAAAAAAATGGTTTTCTTCTTCAAAATTCTCTCAAACCTCTAAAAATGCCATTTTTAATGGAAAATCTATGCTTATTAATTATCAGTAGTCTTATGGATGTATTAAAAAAATAAAAGTAAAATAGGGAATCTAGTTCCAGGGTAAAGAGATATAATACCCCAATAATAATTCATATGTGATAAATACAAAGATTTAGTGTCAGATAAACACATCACTTTACAGGATACTCTGATCTGTTTAATATAACAGGTTCTTAGCTAAGCTGTCTGCCTTCATTGGAAACTTAACTCTGTTCATAATGAATACATTAGAGCTCAGGAGGAAATAGGACAATCATGACTCAGACCCTACCGGGCTCTTCTTTCAAGTAGGGATGTAAAATATCAAAGTCAGGGGTGTCCAACATTGGCAACTTTAAAACCTTTGGACTTCAACTGCCAGAATTCCTCAGCCAGCATGGGTAACAGAATGGCTGGCTGGGGAATTTTGGGAGCCGAAGTCCACAGATCTTAAAGTTGCCACCCTGATCTAAACCTAAGAAGGGCATATAATTGTCAGTCAACCAAACATAAGCAATATTTCTGATACTGAGATACTACTTCATGGAAGCACCCATGTTTAGCCATGTAATCCAACAACTCAGATCTTGCTCTAAAATGAATATCAATGTAATGAACATTGTTGTGAACACTTTGATGATTATTTCCTAAAACTATTTACCCAGACAATACACTGTTTAAATAAAAATGGAACTTTTGTATAGTATAATATAAAAAATGTTATGAAAAAAAAAAGAATTGTATCAAACACATGGACAGGCATTTTTCAAATGAAAAAATAGTTTTCTTCTTAGCAATCAATTTAAAGATCTACTTTTTTGCCAAAAATTCCATGTCAGTTTGGGCATTGAAATCAAAGAGTCTTTGTGAAAAAAAATTCCTTGTTTAGGGGATAGCTGAAATTGTATGGGCAGAAAATCCATGCTGTGAAATAACTTTGGCAAGTCAGCTTACCCAGGAATTGGACTGAACCATACTTATCTGCTAAACATATTTTGAGTACCCTATCTGGATCCATTGAATTAGAGTATGTGACAAATTTAATTATTGATTGGCTATGTATGGAATGGATACCTGTTTCTGTTCTAACAGTTCTAGTACAGTTCCTAGTTCAGGTCTTAAAAATGTGAACTTGTTCAAGTCAGATAGCTTTTGTAAAGCCCCATAATCCCATATCATAAATCAACATTGTGACTATTTCCCCCTGAATATGTTCAATACAAGGGTCAAGGTATTTGGGTAATTATAATTAGTAATAATTAGTTCATTTAATATTTAAGTATTTACCTTGGCCCTTACCAAGCTTTAAAAAAAAGATTGACACATGACCTTGTGTTGGTAAAAACCACTTCTAAATCAGTACAAGAATTCACTTGTTCATTAGGCTCCCTATTTATATGTCAATTATATTTCATGCCCTTTTTGCTACATATCATAATTTTAGAGTTTATCTTATCAATGTTTTAAGATGTAAGAACCCAGTAGGTATTCAGCATTTGCAATAGTTTTCTCAGGCCTATTTCAAAATGAGCCATTAGAATCATATCATCAGCAAAGAAAAGGATATCAATAAATTTATCCTGAATCTTTGGAATATGACTATCTGACATAAAAGTTAGAACTTAGAATAACTTTATTGTCATTTTGAATGTACACTAATTGGCATACATTAAAATGAAATTTCATTGCATATAACTCTCAGAGAGTTACCACCTCCAATATACACTACATAAACATGACAAAATAAATAAATACAAAATTATGCATATACCCACATATATGATATGACATGGAGAAACAACATAGTATGATTACCTGGGGTGTGGCACAAAAGCAACAAAGTCACAAAAATAGCTAAAGTCCCTTTAATACCTCCAACTTGGCCCCAATGTCCAGTTACCCTCGGCTGGAGATCAAACTCTTCCAAAAACAGTCTACAAAGGGAAGGAATGCTGTCTGAACCCAAAGTACAGATAAATTAGAAATAAAAAAACCAATACAAACCATGCTGAAGTAATTAACATGACAGGCCAGGATAATAAATTGCAAACTTCCAAAAGATAATGAAGCACATACAGTTGGGAGGATGCCAAAACCCAGATAAAGGCCCGGTCCCACTGGCCGACGGACGCAAAACGTATGCAAAAAGGACACAGCAGATGAGCAAAATTTCGGGGGTGGCTCCATCCATTGTCATCCGCTCCAAAAAGTGGCAAAAATTTGCATAAACAGAACAGAAAAGAATGGAAAAGAATGGATGGGGATAGTATGTAGCGGGGATGCAGAGAGGATACAGCAGATGTTTAATGGATGATAACGGACATAGAACGTTTGTTGCCCGTATATGTTGCGGATGTACATCATACACAGTGGAAAGTTCATCCATTCACAAAGTTTTGTGCACCTCAAAACTTCTTGCGCGGATGAAATCACAGTGGATGGATGCTCGATGGATAGAGCATATGAAAATCGTATGCAATGAGTACACAACGGATGCATAGCGTTTTCCAACGGTTGGCAAGCTTTTTTTTACGTTTTATATCCTCTTTGCATCCGTAAGTGCAGTGGGACCAGGTCTTAAGCCTTGACAAAGATAATGCACGCTTTGCTTCCAGCAAGGTGCTGTGTGCAAATGCCTTTCTTATATCCTGTTCTCCCAGCTGCAACTAATGAAAGGGATCAGGGCCCTTTTCTCTTCCATAAGCTATGTTGCTCCCTTCTCCGTTCCTCTCTGCATGCCCTAAGATGAAGAGAGGGTAACTCTGGGTCTTCCTCTGAAGGCCCAGCTGGACTGTGCACTTCCCCACTTTCTTCCACAGCCATCGGAGCCACACTCCCATTCCCTGTCAGTTCCTCAATCTCTCCCTCAGAACCAGACTCCAACAAGGGCATGACACATGATCTGGTTCAGATGTATACATGTATATGGCGAGAAAAATGAATCTTGCAAGATTACAAGACAGAGGGCATAGGGAACAAAGCTGTTACACAATCTGGAAGTCCTGCAAGAAATACTTTGGAACCTGCTTCCAGAGGGGAGCAACAGAAACAGACAAGTGGTGGGATTCAAAAACTTTTACTAGCGGTTCTGTGGGTTTGGCTTGTGAGTGTGGCCAAGTGATTGGGTGGGCATGGCTTTTTTTTGCAGCCCCTCCCTGTTTTTGGGAACTTCTTAGCCACAGAGGAGCCCCTGGGGGCATTTTTGCTCACCTAAGCCCCTCTCTGGGGCTCTGGAAGAAAAGGAACACAGCACCCCTCCAAGCTCCATTGTGGGAGCTTTCTAGCCTCAGAAGAGCCTCTGGGGCACATTTTTGCTCCCCTAAGGCTCCTCTGGGTTCTGGAAGGCAAAAAATGGAGAGGGGGGCTGAACCCTCCCTCCATTTTTTGCCTTCCTGGGCCTCAGCAAGGGAAATCCCAGCACAGTTGATCTTATCTACAGCTGATTGTCGGGAGGGAAAGAAAATAGAAATGCCTTAGGTGAATGTCAGGTGGGTGGGTAAGCGAGCATCAGGCTGGAGGGCGACCTGATCAGGGGTGTGGTCAGCCATAAATTACTACTGGTTCGTTGACCCATGCCAAATTTTTGCTACTGGTTTGCCTGATCTGGTGTGAACTGGCTGAATACCATCACTGAAACAGATCATGAAGTGGGTGTGGGGTCCGGAACAATGTTTTGAGCTCTAAGCAAGTAGCGCTTACAAGCAGTATCCTGAATAACAGGAAGTGAGCTTCCTATAATCTTCTTGGCTGTCCTTACCACTCTCTGGATGGACTTTCTATCTGAGGTACTGCTACTGTAAGATTAAACAGTGATGCAGTTTGTTCAAACACTCTCAATTGTGCCTCTCTAAAAAGTGACCAGGACAGGAAGAGCAAGATGTGCTGTCCTCATCCAATACAGGAAATGCAGACACCAGTTTTCAGGCTTCACGAAGGATGATGTGTGGAGAGACCAGTTCAGATTATTAGTTATCTGCACCCCAGGTACTTAATACCGGTTAAAAAGCACTGAGGCAAGAATACAGACCTCTCTAATACAATTACAGGTAAGCATACCCTTAGTTAGAAAAACATTTACAGGATACTGTTCTGACCCAGCCTTACCTAAAGCAAGAAACTTTGTCACGAAAAACTCCTCCTTATTTACCACTTGTGAATTAATTGCATTCACACACCAGTAAGTCCAGGCAATAGTCCTTCAAAGAGTAAACTGTAGTAACAGACCTTATCAGTTCCTTGTGATAATTGCAAGGCCATGAGTTCCCAGCCAAAAGGCTGCAAATTAAGTTCTGGCAAGCAGTCTCTGAGGCAGGAAACCTGATGAGCAAAATCTTCAGAAATACGAACTGTTGTCTCCTATGACAATCACTCCCCTTTCCTTCTATTTATTCCCCAGACAGGGAGGGGCCATTCAGCATCCATGTGTGCTTGCTTCCCGAGTCAACTCCTTGTCCTCTTAACCCCCTCTCCTAACAGCTCTGCGCATACATGCATCTGGAACAGACCCCAGCTGTTCTTCCACCTCACTCATATCAACCTCCAAAGGCAGCTGCCTCTCTGGTGGCTGAGAAATGTCAGACAGCCCTGGCTCTATCTCTGTGTCTAACAACCCCAACCTCGTCATTGTCCAACTCTGCTGCCAGCTTCACTGTCAGCTGAGGACCACAACAAATACAGATTTCCAAATGCATGCTTGAGTAGAAGGTCTTAATTAACAGTAACAGTCCCAATTTAAATTTGCCAATTTATTTCACAAAATGTTTCTGTTTATAGAATCAATAGCTGCACTGAAATCTATATAAGTAGTAAACAGTTTATTGCCATTAGTTAGTTGTTTTATTATGTGTAAAATTAAACAATTGTCTATTGTGGAATGTTCTTGTCTAAATCTAGCTTGTTATTCCATTAAGAGAATTCTTTCCATTACCCAATCTTCTATTTTGCTCAAAATAAGTTTTGCTTGCATTTTAGCCACAATTCCAATCAGGCTTATTGGTCTATACTTTTGGGGGTCAGCTTTGTCTCCATTTTTATATATGGCAGCCATAAGGGCAACTGATTTCTATAGATGGGAGAAAAACCCTGCTAACAATGGGGGCCACTAATCAATATATGTCTTAAAGAATTCTGGGGGGTTAAAACTTCTTCTCCAGGTATCTTATTAGACTTCAGCAGTTGAACAATACATTTGAGTTCTTTTATTGACACTTGGGGACAGGGAGGAAGATTTTCAAAGGTTAGTGTATCAGTAACTTGCATGTACTGGTTAGTAATAACTTCCCAAACATAAAATCTTCCCAATCTGAAGCTGGGATAGGAATATTGAATTGGAATTTATGTTTTTTCAGTAAATCTGATATAATATTCCAAAAGAAAATTAAATGTGTCCATCCATTTCACTGAAAATTTCAGATCCGGCTTTAACGGTTCTGTGAGTTTTCCAGCTAATCTTACAATTCTTTGCTCCATCCCACACCCAGCGATACTAATCAGGGCCTCCCATATATGCAAGTTACTTGCCTGCTGGGAAGGGAATATTTCAATCTCTCTAAATTCTTTCATTCTGGAACAGTTTATATTGGTTAGATTTTATAGTTTAACATTGATTCAAATTTTTTACTCCCGGTTTTATGGGCATGGCTTGGTGGCCATCGCATGGCTTGGTGGGTGTGGCATGGCGAGAGTGGCAGGAGAAGCAAAAGAATGCAAAATCTCCATTCCCTCCCCACCTCACCAACCTTCTCTCCAGCTCTGTTCTCCTGTGCATGGCAACAAAAGAAGATCCAGCCAATCAGCTGGGACTTGGGAGCAGGGTTGGGATTCTACCAGTTCTCACCTATTCACTAGAACCAGTTGTTAACATTCTAAGCAGTTTGGAGAATCGGTTGTTAGAAGAAATTACTGGCCTAATCCTGTAAGGAAGGCAGGAAGGAAACATTCTGATGTTGCTTACAGAAACTGCCCCTCCATTAACCCTTATTATATTCTTGGCGGGACTAGACTTCCTCTCTCAGGGAACTTCTCTGGAGTTTTTTCCCCCCTCCTTTGCTGGGACTTTGCTTGTGTGGAGTGACCATTTAAAGTTTACAATGGCACTGAAAAAAAATTAT
Source organism: Laticauda colubrina (assembly GCA_015471245.1). Taxonomy (NCBI): domain Eukaryota; kingdom Metazoa; phylum Chordata; class Lepidosauria; order Squamata; family Elapidae; genus Laticauda; species Laticauda colubrina. The sequence continues at coordinate 48,414,388 of BLBF01000022.1, forward strand.
TTATGACCATTTTTCACAAATATGACTGTTGCAGCATCCCCATAGTCATGAGAGGCCAGGTGAGGAGATGCGTGCCTCAATGTGAGTGATATTGAATTTGCCACACTCAGCCAATAGCATAACCACCAAGCCATGTCCACCCAGTCACATGACCACCAAGCCATGCCTACCACCTAAACCACACACACAGAACCAGTTGTTAAAAATTTTGAATGCCACCCCTGCTTGGGATGCAGAGAATAGATGGGATTGGGGCCAGTCAGAAGTGGTATTTGCCGGTTCTCCGAACTACTCAAAATTTCCGCTACCGGTTCTCCAGAACTGATCAGAACCTGCTGAATACCAAACACTGATCACTATGGCTTTACATTTGTTTAAAATATTTTGTTAGACATGCCGTACTAAGAGTTTGTAATAAAGATAAAACAAGGCTCTCTGCCAAGTTTTCTCTTCCTCTTCCATAGGAAGCCTTTCTTTTAGAAAAGAAATGGTGGCAAAGCCAGACTAGTTGATGTATGATACAATTTTATCTTTCAACTCTGGTGACCCAATATTAAAGCCTAGGGAAGAGCTTGAATCAGAAGGTTATGTTTTTTGTTTGTTGGTTTACATTTGCTCAAAGTACGATTGATTATTCCAGTTTTCTATGACTGCTGAGAAATGATAGGGTTTTACTTCCATCCCAGGTTGTATCTGTTTTTTGAGTTGCTTGAGAAATAATGTGTTACATAAATGCTCACCACTGTCTGCCCAATATAATACCATTCTCTGCACAAAAGGATAGCTGCTGCCATGGAAGCACGAACAAACTTGTGAGTGAGCTAAATTCTGCATCAGTAGCAGTTGCTCTTTCAGTCTCAGTTGAATGGTAGTTGTGTATAAAAGGATATGAAGGGGGTTTGCTTCTGGATGTCTTGCTGTATAATATGGAGCTTGGCAGATGGTTAGTCAATTCTCTGCCACTTCTACCAGCAAGCCGAAGGCTGAATAAACATTATGTTATTCAAGGCTAATTTTTTTCAGGTCATCCAACAGTATTTGGATAGATCAGGGTTCCCCAAACTTGGCAACTTTAAGACTTGTGGACTTCAACTCCCAGAATTCTCCAGTCAGCTGGCTGGAAAATTTTGGGAGCTGAAGTCTACAAGTCTTAAAGTTGCCAAGTTTGGAGACCTCTGGGATAGATGAAGACCAGAAAGGGAGTCTGGCTAGATCACACCTGTCTATGGGGACAGAAGTTTCAATGTTTCCCCTTTTGAGCTTGAGGAGAGTCTTAACATTTTCTTTGTTTTTAAAATTGTGCTGTGCTTGCTTGAAGGTAGTTTTGGGGGTTTTCCCACTTCTAAATTGGGAGGCTCCATGTAGATCTGGAACTGGTTTTTTTTGCTGTTTATCTAGCAATGATACAAATACTCAAAGGTCTTGAATAGATGACTGGCTTGTGTCATTTTGATAGTGTTTGTTAACATTAGAATTATCCATGGACAATTGTCAAAATGTGATCCAATTCTGGATCAATCCATAGATCCAGTTCTATAAATAAATAGCTGCAAAGTTTATATAATTATATAAAACATGGAGCTGTTAGAGTATTAAATTTTCCAGCAGGAGAAGATAGAAGAGTTAAAATCCTGCCCACGTGCTACTATTCAATTTCAAATCTCCCACTCATCTCCAATTACCACTTAATCTTTTGATTAAAAAAATGAGACATGAAATTCATTCATAAATGTATTACCTCCATGGGCTGGAGAGATTTAATGGTCTTCTTCTTGCTGTCTTCCAAGGAGTGGGGGAGTTGTAACATCCCTTGGAATCTGAGCTTGAGGAGGGTTAGGATTAAATAAATGTCCCATGCCAACACCACTCCCCCCCCTTGTAGAATACAAAATTGTTGAGTAAAAATATAATAATCTGCTGCTCTTTTGGCAATAATCATTTGTAAAGCAGGAGTTCAAAATGAAAGATTAGTGATCAGTTCCATTGTGGGAATGCCAGACTTTTCTTTGCGACAAGTAAATGCAGCAGATGAAACTTTTCTGGCATGCAATAGATATGGAGGTTTATTGCAGGAGTCTTGTCAGAAAATAAAAACAAATACTCGCCAAGCAGGTTGAGTCCATTGAGGAATGAGATGCTGTGTCCACTGTATCAAAACTGAAATAAAAAGATGGCTAGCTTATAAATTGAGAAAGGAAAGAGAAGCAAGAAGAATTAGCCAATTGATAAATAAAGACAGGTTTGTTATGGAAATGAGAAGAAAAAAATTATACAAGATTACTATGTGAAACTATACTTTAAAGAGAATAGTCAAGAAATAAAAAATCAAGCAATATCTTCAGAAAGCGAATTTACCTCAGACACCCAAAAATATTGAAACAATGTTAGAAGGAAACATAACAATGATGGAACTAACAGAAGCCTTAAAAAAACAGAATGCTGGGAAAACTCCAGGTCCAGATGGGTTGCCAGCGGAATTCTAGAAGACTTTGCAGGAAATATTGAATTTTCATCTTCTAGAAGTTATGAATGAAGTTATCTTAAAGAAAAAAATACCAAAAACATGGTCAGAAGCATACATTACACTGATACCGAAGGAAGGTACAGACCTGCAGCAAGTTAAAAATTATAGACCTATGTCTTTATTGAACTCGGACTATAAAATCTTTGCTTCAATTTTAGCAGAAAGACTAAAAAGATACTTAAATAATTTTATTCATACTTATCAAAATGGATTCCTGCCAAAGAGACAAATCAAAGACAATGTGAGAAACATTTTGGATACTCTGGAATATAATGAAGCACACCCTGAGAAGCAAATGGCCTTGATGTTTCTAGATGCTCAAAACACCTTTGACAATATGAGTTGGCAATTTATTTTGCTGCAACTGACACAAATGGGCTTTGGTAAGAAATTTATCCAAGCCATTGAAACAATATATCATGAACAAACTGCAAAGGTGATGGTGAATGGAGAATTAACAGAATCCATAGATATAAGAAAAGGGACAAGGCAAGGCTGTCCATTGTCGCCTCTGCTGTTTGTGTGAACATTGGAAGTGTTAAATAGGAATATCAGAGAAGAAAAATAAATAGAAGGAATGAAAATTAAAAAGGAGTATAAATTGCAAGCTTTTGCAGATGAACTGCAATATTAGAAGACCCAGTGGAAACAACACCCAAATTAAGAGAAAAAATAGAAGAATATGGAAAAGTAGCAAAACTGAGAATAAATAAAGACAAAACAAAGATATTAACAAAGAATATGTTAACAAAACAAAAGAGTTGGAAGAAACTTTAAAAATAAAGGTCACGAACAAGGTTAAATACTTAGGGATTTATATTACACCAAGATGCAGTACCGTAAAGGAAGATAACTATGTTCTACTCAAACAGCAGATAGCGACGGACTTGATGAAATAGGCAAAATTGCAAATATCATTGATTGGGAGAATATCCACAATTAAAATGAATATACTGCCTAGAGTTTTATATTTATTCCAGACAATTCCTATTCTATTAGGGAAAGAGTTTTTTGAAGATTTAAATAGAATTGTGTTGAAATATATTTGGCAGGGTAAAAAAGCAAGAATAAAATTAAAGCTGTTATAAGATGCAAGAATAAGAGAAGCTTGCCCAATTGGGAGCTGTATTACCAGGTGACAAGTTTGATGTGGGTAAAGGAATGGATAACACTAAGGAACAGTAGATTATTGACTTTAGAAGGCCACAACCTGCTGCTGGGATGGCAAGCCTTTCTCTGGTATAAGGGAACTAAAACACAGGGGTATCTTAGAAGACATTATATTCGTGAGGCATTGTTTTTGAGCTGGGAGAAGATTAAAAGACAATATGACCAAAAATTCCAACATGGATATCAACTATTGAAGATTTTTCTTAACCAATAATATAAAAAAAGGAACAAACAGTTAAATATGGGGAGTTATTGAATGAAAAGGGTGAACTTAAATCTATGCAAATGTTGCAAGAACAAGGTGTAAAAATGAATTGATTTTCTTATTTGCAAATACAACCTCCAAGGCAGAAGGTATTTATGATAAGTTGACTGACTTAGATAAAATTTTGATGGGTACTGATGAAAAGGTCATTAAAAAACCTTATGGATATCTATTAGAATTTAAATTGGAGGAGGAGCAAGTTAAAGAAACGATGATTGCTTAGGGGAAAAATTTTGGATATGGGATTGATTTGGAAAAAGGGCAAAAATTGTGGTCTCAAAATTATAAAATGACAATGTCAACTGCATATAAAGAAAATTTGAAAAGATGTCTTACAGGTGGGACCTACTCTCAACGAGACTTGCGAGAATGTTTAAGAATACATTGGATAAATGCTGGAAATGTCATCAGATACCTGATTCATATTACCATATGTGGTGGACATGTTTGGACGCAAAGAAATATTGGACTAAAATCCACACATAGTTGGAAAAAATGATAAAACAGCATATAGACTTTAAATCAGAGATCTTTTTATTGGGAGTCATACCAGACATATACAATAAAGAACTGAAATATTTGATTGTAAATGTCTTAATAGCAACTAGAATTGTATTTGCGAAAATTGGAAAAATGACAAAATACCTATGCAGGAGGAAGTTATCAAAAAAATTATGGACTGTGCTGAAATAAGTAAACTGAGATTTGAAATTAGAGAACAAGAAGATAAGCAATTTTATACGATATGGGATTTGTTTTATCAATAGTTGGATAAAAAGGGATGGTAATATAATAGACTAGATAATTTTATGATAGAAATCTAATAGATTGATATAAAACATAATACAAATTTATATAATCACTGGTTAAAAGTATAACATAAATGTTAAGATAAAATGTGGAACATCTCATATAAAATGATGGAATAAATAGTTTAGTCATGGATGATTAATAACTGATAAATATATAAACATATGTTAATTTGACAATGTGAAGGTTGATATAAATTGTGAGTGAATGACTACAAAAGTATAGCACAAAAGATACGTAAGCAACTGACACACTGTATGTATATAAAATGGAAGAGGATTTTATGTTTTTATATTTTTGTATGTGTGTTTGTTTTTAAAAATAAAAAAAAATATGTACAAAAAAAAATTGAAATAAAAAAGCAAAGGTGAAGGATGTTCCTGAGGGAACAAGGCAGTCCTGAGAGGAATAATAAAAGTCAAGATGGTGATTTCAATTGCAAAGTTGCAGTTGCCACCTTGACAGCTCTCCATGCCCAGCTCTCAAGAGCCAGTGGAGAATTGACTGTTTCTTGATGAAGAATTAACAACCTGCTTTCCCCTCAGATACTGTATGATGGAACTACACCTTCCAGAATTTCTAATCAGAATGGCTGTTGGCTTTTTCTGTTGGGAATTCTGGGAGTTATACTTCCAATATATTTTAAAAACATAAAAATTGGGTTATTTATAATGTTGTTGTCTGCTGTCTCATGATGACTGAGGGGAAATTTCATATGTTCAAGACATTATAAGAAAATCTGACTGTCTTGAGAATTCTCTGATGCTGGGAAATAAAAGATGAGTAAAAAAAACAACAGCAGTGAGGTGGATAGGCTTACCACAAAGATGGGTGCAGTGTTGAAAGATCTCAAAGATTATATTGAAGATAATCATTCTGAAGAAAATCTGTTGATGTGGTCATTTAAAGTTGACACTGAATTGATGGATCATCATTGTTCCATATTAGCATTCTTGGAATACCCTCACCTGATTGGTCAAGACGGACTGCACTGTGATTGGATGAAAGAACGACAGTGATTAGCCAGTAAAGAATCAACCGCGATTGGCCGCACCGATCGCAGGAGATTCAGAGAGCTGTCATTGGATGCGAGACACCGGCAAGCTCTATAAGAAGGGCTGCCGCGGCTCACGGGTGTAGCACAGATCTATACCTTCTAATAAAGAGCTGAAGTTATGCTGGTCTTAAGTCTCTTTTTCCCCGTGCTTTTACACTGGCGACGAGGGTGGGATTCTGAGACAAAGAGACCAGTCGAGCACGTGGCAACCAAGCTGAACAACCAACGAGATAGCCGGCAGCAACTCACCATCCGCACCATTCAATCAGGCAACCGAAGACTGGGAATCATACTTCGATTGATTCTTCCTGTTCCTCGAGAGCAACAACTTGAAAGATGAAAACGACCACAGGAAGAGAGCTGTGTTCCTGACCCACTGCGGGCCCGCATTATTCAAGATGGCCAAAGCGTTGGCCAAGCCTGAAGACGACAAAGAGATGGCATGGACAGACCTAGACCGGCTACTCCAAAACCACTATGCCCCGGCCATTCCCAACCTGATCCGGAGACATGAGTTCTATCGACGGGATCAGAAGGACAGAGAGAGCATCGGGGACTTCATGGCAGCCCTAAGAAACATCGGGGGTGTGTGCGGCTTCTCCAATATGGACGAGGCTCTGAGAGACCACCTGGTTCTCGGGCTAAGAGATCCCATAATCCAGAGCAGACTAATGGCTCCGGCGGACATTACGGTCACTGAGGCCATCGCTGAAGCCACCGCAGCCAAGGCCACAAAGAAATCAGCAGCTAAGATGTGACAAATGAACGCAAGGGACTGGCAAATAACTTCGGAGACCAACTCATCACCAGAGAAAAGACCTGAGGTTAGTCACAAAGCCACAACAGCACACCATGAGGACGTCAGTTCCTCCCCCAATACCGAAGACGAGGAGGAGGAGATCCACAGATTGCAAGCAGAGTGAGACCGACGAGAGGTCTTAAGTCAAGTTTTCAGTGCACCGGATGTGGCGGCGACCACCCCCGTTCAGAGTGTTGGTTCTTAGATGCCACTTACTGGTACTGTGAGAAACGGGGGCACATCAAACAAAACTACAGCCTGAGGCGACGTGAGAACATGCCCCCCAGGAACCAGGACAAACATACAGAGAACCGTTGGATCCGTGAGAGTCAAAGCAAGCGGCTCAGCGAAGCCCAACGGAGAGAAGAGACACACCAAACAGTCACCATCGGGCACTCAAACAACACCGACTCCAGAAAGGTGCACGTGCAGGTCAGCATCGAAGGCAGGCCGTGCAACATAGAAGTGGATTCTGGATCCTACCTCTCCATGGTATCATGGGACACAATCAAGCGGTTAGTGCCCAGCTTACAAAAACGAGAGCTGGAGAGTCAAAAACTAAACATCAAAGACTACCAAGGGAACTGGATCCCTGTGATAGGAATTGGACATTTCCACGTTACTTTTAAGAAGCATGGGAAAGTACTTCCACTAACAATCGTGGACAGAGACCACCCAAGCCTGCTGGGACTGGAATGGTTCACACCATTAGGAATCGAGGTGATGGGCATCAACCATGTTGAGGAAACAGACTGGGAGGGGGAACTCATGAAGAACTTCCAAGAAGTTTTCAACAGACAATTAGGCAAGTACCGGGGGTTCCCCAATATCATTTAATGTGAACCCCAATGTTGCCCTAATCCGTCTTAAACCGAGGCGAGTTCCATTCACACTCAAGCCTAAAATCGATGAGCAACTAGAGAAGCTCATCGCACAAGGGGTCCTCAACCCAATAGATCACACACCCTGGGAGACCCCAATAATCACCCCGATAAAACCAGACGGGTCAGTGAGAATTTGTGGTGACTACAAGGCAACCCTAAATAATGCACTGCAACAGAGTGTGTACCCAGTCCCGGTGGTACAGCACCTCATACACTCACTTGGGGGAGGAAAAGTCTTCACGAAGCTTGACCTGGCACAGGCATACCAGCAGCTGCCAGTCGACACTGAGACTGCGGAAGCAGAAACTATCGTAACCCACAGGGGGGCTTTCCTGTGCAAAAGACTCCAATTTGAAGTCAGCGTGGCACCAGGGGTATTCCAGAGCTTAATGGAACGATTACTACAAGGCATAAAAGGAGTGGTGCCATATTTCGATGATGTCTTGGATGCAGCCAAAAACAAATGACAATTGGGGAACCACCTCAGGGAAGTCCTGCAGAAGTTTAAAAACGCAGGACTAAAAGTAAAAAAAGAAAAGTGCCAGCTATGCACTGAAAAAGTAGAGTTCCTGGGATACCTAGTTGATAAAGACGGTATTCACCCCACTGAGAAAAAGATTAAAGCAATCAAGGAAGCCCCAAGACCACAAAATAAAGCAGAGTTACAGGCTTTCCAAGGACTAATTAACTTTTACAATGTTTTTTTGCCACAAAAGGCAATGACGGCAGAACCTCTGCATAGGTTACTCAACAAAACAGCCACCTGGTCCTGGGGCAAGCGGGAAGAAGCTGCATTCCGGAAAATAAAAGATCTCCTCACATCGGAATCAGTCCTCATCCAATACAGCGAAACCCTACCACTAACGGTGACCTGCGACGCCTCTCCATTCAGCATTGGAGCTATACTGAGTCATACTCTGCAAGATGGGAGAGAAGCACCGATTGCATATTTCTCTAAGACACTATCTAAGGCAGAAAGAAATTATAGCCTGCCTGCCTGCCAGCCTCCCTGCCAGCCTTCCTGCCAGCCTCCCTGCCAGCCAGCAACCCCACAACCATGCGGAAGCACAGCAAGCCTCAGCCATCTGCTGCCAGCCCTTGCAAGAGGGACAGGGCTACCATCCCACCCCCTGGCCCTTACTCTGATTCTGCTGGGGCTTCTGCAGCACGGGCTCACTCTTCTGGGACTGGGGCTTCTGCTGCTTCTGCTTCTGGAGGAGCTGATGACAAGCACTCCAGCACCAGCCACCTCCACAGCACCTGGACCCTTCACCCCTGAGACTGAGCGACCAAGAGGAGTGGCAGAGACTCATTTTTGTTTTATAGCTTGTTGTTAATAAAGTCTAGTTCTGATTCACACACTTGCTTCATTTCTTTTTTTTAATAAAGTCTCGATGGAAACTTTTAGAAATGGTTTAAGCCTTTGCATGCTTGTGGGATGGGTTAAGATAGCAGTGGGATGGGTTGAGATAGCAGTGGGATGGGCAGGGATACCTTTGGGATGGGTAATAGCTGTGGGATACATAAACCTCCAGTGCAAGCATAGTGGGACTGTATGGTCCACCCTCCCAGGTGCCACACCTATGGCCCTTTATTATCAATAATAATGTAATAATTATACACACATGTCAACATAAACACAACTCTTTATTAAACGCCCTGTTCATTGTAGGCCAACCAAACATACATGGCCCAATCTCATCCGTGTGATGAGACAGGCTGAAGAAAGCATCCATTAAACATCTACCATCCTGTCTTGCCACTCCACTGCTCCAGCTGGGGAGTTGCACCAGTGTTTCAGGAGGTTGCGCTGCTTCTTCGCTTCATGTGAGGCTCTGTTGGGGCCTTGCACATCCTCAGTGTCTATCAGGTTTCGCCCTGGCCTCCATTCCCCAGGCTCCATGTCCCCATTGCCTTGCTGGCGGTCCATGAGCCTGTTCTGCAAGACTGGGTAGCGGGTGCGCATGAGATTGTGCAGGATGCAGCAAGCTTCCATGATCCTCCTCACGGTCTCTGGGCAATGCTGCATGGTGGTGAGAAGTACCTGGAACCTGTTGGCCAGGATGCCAAAGGCGTTCTCCACCACTCGCCTTGCCCTGGACAGCCTGTAGTTGAAGATCCTCTCTTCACGGGTGAGGAGTCTGGAGGTGTAGGGCTTCATGAGGTAGGTTGTGAGGGAGAAGGTGTCATCCCCCACAATGAAGTAGGGCACATCTTGTGTGTCATTGGGCAGGGGTTCTGGATCTGGGAAGCCCATGATGAGGCTGCCTTCCAGCTCCTCCTTGAGGTGACTGGCGTTGTATACCTGGGCATCTGAACATGAGCCGTTGCCTGAAGCATTGATGTACATGAACTTGTAGTCAGCATTGACCATGGCAAAGAGGATGATGCTGAAGAAGCCCTTGGAGTTGAAATAAGTGGACCCCAACTTGGCTGGAGCTTTGCAGGCCACGTGCTTGCCATCTATGGCTCCAACGGTGTGTGGCAAGTTCCACTTCTGATACCACTGCTCTGCAACTTTCTTCCATCCTTCTTCAGTGGAGGGGTACTGGAGGAGCTCCTCCTTGTATTCTTTGATGATGGCCTGCACCACTTCTCTGACCACAATACTGATGGTGTTGGATGGCACCCTCCAGCCGTACTGCATGCTCCTGTAGGAGGTCCCTGAGGCAAGGTGGCACAGAGTGAGTGCCACCTTGAGCCCAGGTTCCAGGCTGGGCCGGAAGCTTGTGTTTGCCTTGGTCAACCTGGGTGTCAGCCACTGCACAAGTTCGTCAAACATGGCTGGAGGCATCCTCATGAAGTTTTGGAATGCACGAGTGTCTTCGTTCCTGAGCTCCACCAATCAGCTTGTTGTACAGTCCGTCCTCTGCTCTTCTGGTGAACCATCTTTGGATCCAGACTCTTTTTGGGTGGCTCCTTTTCTTCTCGCAGTAGAGTTCACAGAGCCTGCAGATGGCTTCGCACTGTTGCAGAACGATGGTGGCTGCCGAAAGGACTTTGTTACAATCCACGGTGGAAATGACTGGATGCTGTGGAAGAAGAAGAACCAGATGAAGGCTGCAGAGGTCTGCACTGCTGGGCTGCTGTTCTGAAAGTGAGATGCAGGCGAGCTGCTCCCCCTTTTTATAGGCAGTATAGGTTTTCCGCTAGGCATCCTCTAGGCATCCTCTAGATATTCTTAATATCCGAGATAGGTCCCCTCTGCGAAAGTTTTTTCCGTTTTAAACGCTTTGTTTCCGTTCTGCATCCGCTAGGCATCCGTTCTGCATCCGTTCTGCATCCGTTCCGCTTCCTCCCTGCGTCTGGGCGTATGGAATTCCGCGGATGCGCAGCTGATGCCTAGCGGATATAGCGGATGCGTAACGGATGCGTAACGGATGCCTAGCGGATGCGTAGCAGATGCAGAACGGACGAACTGGATACATTTTCCACGCAAAAGTTTTGGGCAGCCCAAAACTTTTGGAGCGGATGAAATGTCCATAAATGGATGCTGGACGCATAGAGAGGAAGCCAAATGGAGGCAGTGAGTACATCGCGTTTTCGAACGAATGGTAAGGTTTTTTGTCCGTTTTACATCCTCTTTGCATCCGTTGGTTCAGTGTGACATGGGCTTAAAGAAGAACTATGATGGAAGTTATATGATTCAAATTCCTATCTACAAATGTTGTTTGGACAAGGGATATAAGAACATTTAAAGCAGCCTTTCCCATCCTTGGAACTCCAGATATTGTTTGATTAAAAATCATGTACGCATTTGGATAGAGGAATGGTCCAGAACTATATGGGATTGGGAATGTCAGAATGCTTTGACCTTGACTAAAACAGGGGTCCGCAAACCCCTGCCAGAAACCAGGCAGCGCAAACAAGCAAAGACTCATCCATAGGATGTAGGTAGCACATGAAACCACGTCCTTTCTGGTCCATGGAAAAACCTCTCTCCATGGAACTGGTTCTTGGTGCCCAAGAAGTTGGAGGCTGTTGCACTAAAATGTTTGCCTCTCCACATCCTTAAGTATTTCTGGACTGTCCCACATCTATGTGGGACAAAAATTCTAATTTTTTGATGCTGTTCAAAAGATGAAAAAAAAAACAACTCAAGATCTTTGTTTGCATGTTATATGAATGATATAAATTTGTAGTCTGGTTAACTACTATAGTGAGAGATCATTTAACAATTAATTGTTATAAAATCAACAATTAAAAAAATTAAACTACAAACATTATAAATGATTGATGTGAAGTATATCTGATCTCTCTATTTTTGTCATCTTTGTACTGTGCAGGCTTTGCATAGTGGTGCTTAAAAGCTGTTATCAAAAGGGTAGACTTAAGCCGATGTCACACTGAACCAACGGATGCAAAGAGGATGTAAAACGGACAAAAAACCTTGCCATCCGTTCAAAAACGCGATGTACTCACTGCCTCCATTTGGCTTCCTCTCTATGCGTCCAGCATCCGTTTATGGACGTTTCATCCGCTCCAAAAGTTTTGGGTGCCTAAAACTTTTGCGCGGAAAATGTATCCAGTTCGTCCGTTCTGCATCTGCTACGCATCCGCTAGGCATCCGTTACGCATCCGTTACGCATACGCTATATCCGCTAGGCATCTGCTGCGCATCCGCGGAATTCCATCCGCCCGGATGCAGGGAGGAAGTGGAACGGATGCAGAATGGATGCAGAACGGATGCCTAGCAGATGCAGAATGGAAACAAAGCGTTTAAAACGGAAAAAACATTCGCAGAGGGGACCTATCTCGGATATTAAGGATGTCTAGAGGATGCCTACAGGATGCCTAGAGGATGCAAAGGGACACCTACACTGCCTATAAAAAGGGGGAGCAACTCGCCTGCATCTCACTTTCAGAACAGCAGCCCAGCGGTGTGGACCTCTGCAGCCTTCATCTGCCTCTTGCTCTTCCACAGCATCCAGTCATGTCCACCATGGATTGTAACAAAGTCCTTTTGGCAGCCACCAATAATTCTGCAACAGTGAGAAGCCATCTGCAGGCTCTGTGAACACTACTGCGAGAAGAAAAGGAGCAACCCAAAAAGAGTCTGGATCCGAAGATGGTTTGCCAGAAGAGCAGAGGACGGACTGTACAACAAGCTGATGGTGGAGCTCAGGAGCGAAGACACTCGGGCTTTCCAGAACTTCATGAGGATGCCTCCAGCCATGTTTGACGAAGTTGTGCAGCACCTGACACCCAGGTTGACCAAGGCAAACACCAGCTTCCGGCCCAGCCTAGAACCTGGGCTCAAGGTGGCACTCACTCTGCGCCACCTGGCCTCAGGGACCTCCTACAGGAGCATGCAGTACGACTGGAGGGTGCCATCCAACACCATCAACATTGTGGTCAGAGAAATGGTGCAGGCCATCATCAAAGAATACAAGGAGGAGCTCCTCCAGTACCCCTCCACTGAAGAAGGATGGAAGAAAGTTGCAGAGCAGTGGTATCAGAAGTGGAACTTACCACACACCGTTGGAGCCATAGATGGCAAGCACGTGGCCTGCAAAGCTCCAGCCAAGTTGGGGTCCACTTATTTCAACTCCAAGGGCTTCTTCAGCATCATCCTCTTCGCCATGGTCAATGCTGACTACAAGTTCATGTATATCGATTCTTCAGGCAACGGCTCCTCTTCAGAGGCCCAGGTATACAATGCCAGTCACCTCAAGGAGGGGCTGGAACACAACCTCATCGTGGGCTTCCCAGATCCAGACCCCCTGCCCAACGACAAGCAAGATGTGCCCTACTTCATCGTGGGGGATGACACCTTCTCCCTCACAACCTACCTCATGAAGCCCTACACCTCCAGACTCCTCAACCGTGAAGAGAGGATCTTCAACTACAGGCTGTCCAGGGCAAGACGAGTGGTGGAGAACACCTTTGGCATCCTGGCCAACAGGTTCCAGGTACTTCTCATCACCATGCAGCATTGCCCAGAGACCGTGAGGAGGATCATGGAAGCTTGCTGCATCCTGCACAATCTCCTGCACACCCGCTACCCAGTCTTGCAGAACAGGCTCGTGGACCTCCAACAAGCCAATGGGGACATGGAGCCTGGGGAATGGAGGCAAGGGCAAAACCTGATTGACACTGAGGATGTGCAAGGCCCCAACAGAGCCTCACATGAAGCAAAGAAGCAGTGCAACCTCCTGAAACACTGGTGCAACTCCCCAGCTGGAGCGGTGGAGTTGCAAGACAGGATGATAGATGTTTAATGGATGCTTCCTTCAGCCTGTCTCAACACACGGATGAGATTGGGCCATGTATGTTTGGTTGGCCTACAATGAACAGGGTGTTAAATAAAGAGTTGTGTTTATATTGACCCGTGTGTATAATTATTACATTATTATTGATAATAAAGGGCCGTAGGTGTGGCACCTGGGAGGGTGGACCATACAGTCCCACTATGCTTGCACTGGAGGTTTATCTATCCCACTGCTATCCTAACTCATTCCACAGCTATTACCCATCCCACAGGTATCCTAACCCATCCCAAAGCTATCCTTACCCATCCCACAAGCATGCAAAGGCTTAAACCATTTGTAAAAGTTTCCAGCAAGACTTTATTAAAAAAAAGAAATGAAGCAAGTGTGTGAATCAAAACTAGACTTTTTTAACAACAAGATATAAGACAAAAATGAGTCTCTGGCACTCCTCTTGGTCGCTCAGTCCCAGGGGTGAAGGGTGCAGGTGCTGTGGAGGTGGCTGGTGCTGGAGTGCTTGTCATCAGCTCCTCCAGAAGCAGAAGCAGCAGAAGCGCTAGCCCCAGAAGAGCGAGCCTGTGCTGCAGAAGCCCCAGCAGAACCAGAGTGACGGCCAGGATGCGGGATGGTAGCCCTGTCCCTCTTGCCAGGGCTGGCAGCAGATGGCTGAGGCTTGCTGTGCTTCCGCATGGTTGTGGGGTTGCTGGCTGGCAGGGAGGCTGGCAGGAACCAAGGCTGGCAGGAAGGCTGGCAGGCAGGCTGGCACCAAGGCAGGCAGGAAGGCTGGCAGGGAGGCTTGCAGGGAGGCTGGCAGGAAGGCTGGCAGGGAGGCAGGCACCAAGGCTGGCAGGCAGGCTGGCAGGCAGGCTGGCAGGCAGGCAGGCACCAAGGCTGGCAGGCAGACATGAACCAAGGCTGGCAGGAAGGCAGGCAGCAAGGCTGGCAGGCAGACATGCAGCCAGGGCAGGCAAGGCATTTGATGTGTCCGGCAGCAGGTCTTTCCTCTGAATGGCGACCTGCTTCTGAGATGCTTCTGTTATATCCGCGGGGCTGACGCAATGCATCCTCCCTGCATGTGCAGTGAATGCCAGGCATCCATTAGGCTTCCGCTGTGCATCCGCTCTGCATCCGCTTCATCCGCTTTGCATCCGCTCTGCATCCGCTCTTTCCATTCCGCGTCCGCTTCGCTGAGGCCCCCCGGAAGCCCTGTGGATGTGCCACCCACTCCCATCCGCTCCCATCCGCTCCCATCCGATAGGCTTCCATTCCGCATCCGCTTTGCATCCGCCCTGCATCCTCTCTGCGTCTGTGTTATCCGCTCCGGTTATGCAAATTTTAGCCCCTTTTGAGAGCGGATAACAACGGATGGAACATTTTGCTCGTCCGCTGTGTCCTTTTTGCGTCCGTTGGCCAGTGTGACATGAGCTTTACTAACATGGCAAGAAGGCAGACTGACTCAAAGCAGGAAGATGATTGAAGGCATCACACAGAGATGCAGAAAGCTTGCAAAACAGGTATGTTTTTACTGCCATCTGGTGGAAGGAGAGGAAACGTTTAAGAAAAGAAATAACTTAAAAGAAGTTGCAGGGGAACTACAATAGAAGTCAAACATTTATCCTGCAATAATACCTTCCAAGCTAAACTAGAAACAGCTTTTTATCAGTGCTTTTTGTTAGGCATATAGTCTATCAGCATTAAAATTATAATACTCACGTGAGTGCCATCTCACCAGATGTGTTGAAAAGAGGTCAAGGTGGCAGCTACGATGGTGCAATTGAAACTATCTTTTAAAATGTATGCTCCACATAAACAACAGGCCAAGCTTTAAAAGCACTCTTGTGTGGCCACCATCTTGACCTTGCTTGACCTATACCCTCTGCCTACTTCAGAGAGAGGAAGAAAATAAATCTTGTATATTATCAGCTATAAAGATGAAATAAATGTTGCCTTAACAGTGACTGTGCAGTCAGGTAATCCAAACTGTTTGAATCATTTTCCACTACTTGTTTCTTATTTAGAAGAGCACAATCTCATAGAAACCTGTGCTTAATGGATATTAAGGATCCAGAAACCCAGAAGGAACAAAAAATCTAGGCACGAGCTTTTGAAACACAGCTTCAGAATATAAACACAGCTTCAGGTTATAAACCTTTGCGTCAAACCTTTCTTCTTCCATAAGGGAATTCAATTGTGGCTTTAAATTATTTTGTTATTTGTATGTCCACCCATGTTAAAGCACAACTCTGGGTAGCCTAAAGCAACAATAAAATCACAGAATTATGAAAATATAAACCATAAATTTTAAAAAAACAGTTCTTCAGTTATCTTCCTGGCATGGCCCCACAATCAACTCCAAACACCCTCATTCAACCTCACTGCTGGGCAAGAAGCCAGTCTTGATGGTCTTCTGGAAGGCTTAAATGAATAATCACCCAGATTACCTTGTGGATAATATGGGTGGCCAATAAATAACTGGGCTATTTATTTTTACCCCATGTTTTTTATTTTATTTTGTATAGACATCCATATGAATGCATGAACAGTGTGGCATCTGGGCATCATTCATCCTAATACAAATAACAATAATAATCATAATAATATTTGTTACATTAATCACACCAATGTAATTCTGATGTTAATACAGAACTGGGTTATTTGTTGACTAGGTTCACACCCTGCACTCAGCAGTGGTATGATTTGTGGGGGTTGGCATGAAAATAGGAGTGAATTACTAAAACATGACTTGTTTTTAAATAGTAAGCTACAGGTGAAACCAGAGCTTGTGTGCTTTCCTGATTGCAAGTGTGCACAAGCATCGTTTGGAAATACATTTGTGTGGATTACTGATGATTCCTTGGACTGTTTTGGGGCCCTGTCTGAAATTCTCACCATTGTGTAGAAACCCAGAGGAGGAACAACCAGAACAAGAGGGGAATGAAGGAGAATCGTGCCAAATAAACCATGAATTTTTGCCTGCCTTGTTTGATTCTGACTGTAGTTAAAGTAAGCTAGAGCTTAGTGACAGACAGACTCTTTTTTCCATTTTCCAGTAAGACCTTTGCAGAATGATGACAGCAACATTTCATGGCAAGTCTCTTTGTGTGGGTGAGCTGCTTCGTGATGGGAATACATCATCCTTGCTGCTTCCCACCACATGAAAATACTTGAGCATCACTCCTATGTTCCCACCCTTCAAGAAATCATGCGCTTAAATCCCCCCAAAAGGTGAAAAATCTCTGATTAACCTAAAGCCCATGTCACACTGAACCAACAGATGCAAAGAGGATGTAAAACGGACAAAAAACCTTGCCATCTGTTGGAAAACGTGATGTACTCACTGCCTCCGTTTGGCTTCCTCTCTATCCGTCCAGCATCCGTTTATTGACGTTTCATCCGCTCAGAAAGTTTTGGGCTGCCCAAAACTTTTGCGCAGAAAATGTATCCAGTTTGTCCGTTCTGCATCCGCTACGCATCTGCTACGCATCTGTTACCCATCTGTTATGCATCCGCTATATCCGACAGGCATCTGCTCCGCATCCGCGCAACTCGCATCTGCTCGGACGCAGGGAGGAAGCGGAACGGATGCAGAACGGATGCAGAACGGATGCCTAGTGGATGCAGAACAGAAACAAAGTGTTTAAAACGGAAAAAACGTTCGCAGAGGAGACCTATCTCAGATATTAAGGATGTCTGCAGGATGCCTAGAGGATGCCTAGAGGATGCAAAGGGACACCTACACTGCCTATAAAAAGGGGGAGCAACTCGCCTGCATCTCACTTTAAGAACAGCAGCCAAGCTGTGCAGACCTCTGCAGCCTTCATCTGACTCTTCCTCTTCCACAGCATCCAGTCATGTCCACCGTAGATTGTGACAAAGTCCTTTCGGCAGCCACCATCATTCTGCAACAGTGCGAAACCATCTACAGGCTCTGTGAACTCTACTACGGGAAGAAAAGGAGGAACCCAAAAAAAGTCTGGGTCCAAAGATGGTTCACCAGAAGAGCAGAGGACGGACTGTACAACAAGCTGATGGTGGAGCTCAGGAGCGAAGACACTCGGGCGTTCCAGAACTTCATGAGGATACCTCCAGCCATGTTTGATGAACTTGTGCAGAGGCTTACACCCAGGTTGACCAAGACAAACACCAACCTCCCGCCCAGCCTGGAACCTGGGCTCAAGGTGGCACTCACTCTGCACCACCTGGCCTCAGGGACCACCTACAGGAGCATGCAGTACGGCTGGAGGGTGCCACCCAGCACCATCAGCTTTGTTGTCAGAGAATTGGTGCAGGCCATCATCGAAGAACACAAGGAGGAGCTCCTCCAGTGCCCC
The DNA here is from genome assembly GCA_015471245.1 of Laticauda colubrina. Classification (NCBI taxonomy): domain Eukaryota; kingdom Metazoa; phylum Chordata; class Lepidosauria; order Squamata; family Elapidae; genus Laticauda; species Laticauda colubrina. The sequence continues at coordinate 48,432,437 of BLBF01000022.1, forward strand.
TCCACTGAAGAAGGATGGAAGAAAGTTGCAGAGCAGTGGTATCAGAAGTGGAACTTCCCCCACACCATTGGAGCCATCGATGGCAAGCACGTGGCCTGCAAAGCGCCAGCCAAGTCAGGGTCCACTTATTTCAACTCCAAGGGCTTCTTCAGCATCATCCTCTTTGCCATGGTCAATGCTGACTACAAGTTCATGTACATCAATGCTTCAGGCAACGGCTCATGTTCAGATGCCCAGGTATACAACAACAGTCACCTCAAGGAGGGGCTGGAAAGCAACCTCATGGTGGGCTTCCCAGATCCAGACCTGCTGCCCAACGACAAGCAAGATATGCCCTACTTCATCGTGGGGGATGACACCTTGTCCCTCTCAACCTACCTCATGAAGCCCTACACCTCCAAGTACCTCACCCGTGAAGAGAGGATCTTCAACTACAGGCTGTTCAGGGCAAGACGGGTGGTGGAGAACGCCTTTGGCATCCTGGCCAACAGGTTCCAGGTACTTCTCACCACCGTGCAGCATAGCCCAGAGACCATGAGGAGGATCATGGAAGCTTGCTGCATTCTGCACAATCTCATGCGCACCCGCTACCCAGTCTTGCAGAACAGGCTTGTGGACCGTGAACAAGACAATGGGGACATGGAGCCTGGGGAATGGAGGCAAGGGCAAAACCTGATCGACACTGAGGATGTGCAAGGCCCCAACAGAGCCTCACGTGAGGCGAAGAAGCAGCGCAACCTCCTGAAACACTGGTGCAACTCCCCAGCTGGAGCAGTGGAGTGGCAAGACAGGATGGTAAATGCTTAATGGATGCTTCCTTCAGCCTGTCTCATCACACGGATGAGATTGGGCCATGTATGTTTGGTTGGTCTACAATGAACAGGGCGTTTAATAAAGAGTTGTGTTTATGTTGACATGTATGGATGATTGATTATATCGTTATTGATAATAAAGGGCCATAGGTGTGGCACCTGGGAGGGTGGACCATACAGTCCCACTATGCTTGCGCTGGAGGTTTATCTATCCCACAGCTATTACCCATCCCAAAGGTATCCCTGCTCATTCCTCAGGTATCCCTGCCCACCCCACTGCTATCTTAACCCATCCCACAAGCATGCAAAGGCTTAAACCATTTCTAAAAGTTTCCACCAAGACTTTATTAAAAAAAAAGAAATGAAGCAAGTGTGTGAATCAAAAATAGACTTTATTAACAACAAGCTATAAGACAAAAATGAGTCTCTGGCACTACTCTTGGTCGCTCAGTCTCAGGGGTAAAGGGTCCAGGTGCTGTGCAGGTGGCTGGTGCTGGAGTGCTTGTCATCAGCTCCTCCAGCAGCAGAAGCAGCAGAAGCCCCAGCCCCAGAAGAGCAAACCCGTGCTGCAGAAGCCCCAGCAGAACCAGAGTGAGGGCCGGGGGTGGGATGGTAGCCCTGGTCCTCTTGCAAGGGCTGGCAGCAGATGGCTGAGGCTTGCTGTGCTTCCGCATTGTTGTGGGGTTGCTGGCTGGCAGGGAGGGTGGCAGCAAGGCTGGCAGGAAGGCTTGCAGGCAGACATGCAGGAAGGGCAGGCAAGGCAGTCGATGTGTCTGGAAGATGGTCTTTCCTCTGAATGGCGACCTGCTTCTGATCTGCTTCCGTTATATCTGCGGGGCTGACGCAATGCATCCTCCCCACATGTGCAATTAATGCCAGGCTTCCGCTGTGCATCCACTGTGCATCCGCTCTGCATCCGCTTCATCCGCTCGGCGTCCATTCTGCATCCTCTGTATCCCTTCCGCATGCACTTTGCTGAGGCCCCCCGGAAGCCCTGCGGATGTGCCATCCACTCCCATCCACTTCCATCCGCTGGGCTTCCGTTCCGCATCCGCTTTGCATCCGCCCTGCGTCCTCCATGCGTCCGTGTTATGCGCTCCGGTTATGCAAATTTTTGCCCCTTTTGAGAGCGGATAACAACGGATGGAACATTTTGCTCATCCGCTGTGTCCTTTTTGCATCCGTTGGGCAGTGTGACATGGGCTTAACTGGGAAAATAATTAGTCTCCAGAGATTCCAAATGTGAAAGGTGTTTGCTTCTTTGCTTATCTGAAAAATTCTCTGCTGTAAAGAGTAGATAGAAGTCAAGAGCTCACTTATTTTTAATTAGCTTCCTTCCTTCTAATAAAGTTTTATTCACAATCTATTTCCAAGAGTTTCTCCTCAAATATATACATATACCCATCCCAGCAGAGGTGGTATTCAGCAGGTTCTGACCAGTTCTGGAGAACTGGTAGCGGAAATTTTGAGTACTTCGTAGAACCAGCAAATACCACCTCTGACTTGAGATTTTACAGTATCCTTCCCTTGCCATACCCACCAAGCCACGTCCACAGAACCGGTAGTAAAAAAAACTGCATCCCACCACTGCATCTCAGGTAATTACTCCAGGCTGAGCTTACATGAATTAACTGTTAGACGACTGTATTTTATAGCCTATCATAAAATACTAGGCTTGATTACTGTATAGTAATGTATTCATTGTGGAGCTACTTGCAAATATAGTCTAGGATTTACAGTGAATACAAATTATAATTCCCTAGCAGCTGATGGGGACCTGATGCACTAACTGCGAACCACTCCAATGCTTACAGGACAATATCTAGAATCAGTTCTATAACTTGTGATTCTATCACAATCAGTTCTATCACTTAAACCTCTTGGCTTAAGATAATCTCCTCTCCTGAGTTATTTCCTGCCTGGCCCCTGTAGGTAAACTGCTCCTTATATTTCTTTAAAAATCAGAATGCAGTGAGAAACAGCCCAAACCAGAGCAGACTTGGAAACTGGCAGTTACTGGACTAATTCACAAAGTGCGTTGTTCTTAAGGAGGAGTTAGGCTTCTGTGTCATTGCCCGTCAGGTAATTCACGAGTCTGTTGTTCAGAGATGGTTGCATAGCTGTTGCATTTATACTTCTGCAAATGTTAATGTTTTGGCTAAGGAGTGCTCAAACAGCAAACCAGAGGAAACAGCAGATGGCAGGAAACAAGTCAGATTGACCATCGGTGTGCAGGTCATACATCTCCACACAACATGTAGTTGAGATTTGGGAGGTGTGTACATCAGCCCATCTGCAACTATCTGCAACCTACACATCAATCCTTCACAGGTATATATGCATTGACACCAATGTGCAGTTGTAGAAAAGGTTAAACCAAGCCTTAGGTGTTTCCACTAGGCACTCTGTTTCATTCAGTTGACCAGTTTGGAAAAAGAAACAGTACCAGGAAACCCTTTGATCATTGATTTGTCTGGGGAAGCTCTGTGGGCAAGGAAGAAAGATACAGCTGGGTTAAATTGGCACAGTCTTAAAAGTTGCTAAGACTGGATCCCCCTGTTGTAAAGAAACTTTACAGATAATGTTTCAATTACATCATATCTAGCACTGACATTACTTAAAAAAAAGAAAGGAAAAAAATATTTAGGGAGCAAGCAGATAGTCAGCTAAACGGTTTTGATGGCATCTGTTCTAAATTATCCAAGTCATCCTATTTCTCCCAAGTTTGATCAGGAATAAAGTTGGTATAGGTTAATAAAGTGATTATGTTTTTACCAAAGGTTTGCATCTCAGCTGTGGAAAATTATATGTTTCAAATGAAAGATTCCTCCTTCTGTTAACTGCAAATAATCTACAGTATGTCCAAAAATAATTATCCAGCAGGAGGTACTCTTGTGCTTCCTATCCAAAGATGGTCACTTTCATTTTAAAGATTAAGTTTGAAATTTAAAGGGAATCGGGATATCTTAATGTTCTAATATTTATTTGCCACAAGGCAATAAAACTTATACCTTGAGTCAGTTTTGTGAAATAATGTGTGAAATAGAGAAACCTGTAACTGTTGGTAATCAAGTGTTTTGAATTTCAACTCTACCCAGCCTTGGCATCTGTGCTTTTGATTGAGAAGGATTGTCTAACTAAAACTCCTGGACTGCAGCAGATTGTTTACATCTGTCATAAAATAAAGGATATTCCTTCCATAATATGTTGAAGCAACTAGCTAGCATACACCACTTACAATATCCCAAACTCAGTGTGTTGAAATTGATAGTCACTAATGAAATTCATGATTCTAATTAATAATTAATTAATCTGTGAATTTTTCTTTCTATCATATTTGATTCCTCCTCCATTTTAGATTTTTCTCACCCTATTAATAAAGAAATGTATGAATTGGAATAACCTATTTTTAAAATGGACTAAATAGAATTCCCATTCATGTCTAATTTGAATTCAGTTTATACATAATTTTTGTGCTGTTCAGTTGTGTTGAAACTAGAATTCCCAAAATTATAGGTAGGTCTCATTGCATAACACAAGAATATTAAATTAGGGAAGGCTGTACTAAAGACCTGGTCCCACTGGCCAATGGACGCAAAACGTATGCATAAAGGACACAGCAGACGAGCAAAATTTCAGGGGTGGCTCCATCCATTGTCATCCGCTCCAAAAAGTGGCAAAAATTTGCATAAACAGAATGGAAAAGAACGGATGTGGGTAGTATGTAGCGGGGATGTTAAACGGATGTTCATAGGAAGCCTAGCAGATGAAAGCGAATGGAAGCGGATGACACCTCTGAAGGGGTTCTGGGGGAGAATTTCAAAGCAGACGCATAGCGGAAGGGGCAGATGCATAGCGGATGAAGTGGATGCATCATGGATGCCTATAGGAAACAAAGGGGATGCCATGTGGATGTATATCAGATGCAAAGCGTTCACTGCACATGTGGGGAGTATGAACTGCGCCAGCTCCACGGATATAAAAGGATGCAGCATGCACGCTGTCAGCATACAGGGGAAAGACATGCTGCCACATACATCTTGCAGAAACACCATGGTTCGTCAGTCAGGCAAGAAGAGGAAGCACGTGCGTACTCGTTCAAGCCCTGGCAAGGTGAAGAAGGCCAGAACCAGCATCCCACCCCCTGGCACTGACTCTGAAGCTGCTGCTGCTGCTGTGGTGGACCAGCCCCAAGGCCCTCAAGCCCCTCAAAGCCCTGCTGCTGAAGGCCCTGCTGCTCAAGCCCCTGAAGGCCCTGCTGAAGGCCCTGCCAGAGGTAGGAAGAGGCAAGGGAAGCAGAAGGGAGAGAGGAAACAGTAAACCGTTTCCAAGGAGCATGAGAATGAGGTGCTGGAATGGCTGAGGGAGAACGAGTACCTCTGGAGAAAGGGCCACAGGCTGTATCGGGACACCAAGAAGAAGCAGGCAGCTTGGAGAGACAAGGCAGAGAGCCTGGGGTACACTGCAGAAGTACTCCTTGGATGGTGGAAGCACATGCACACCTGGTATGGCAAGCTACACCTCAAGAAATCCGGGCAGGCCAATGTCAAACTCACTGACCGGGAGATGTACGTCATGGCCAAGTGCAGTTTCTTGGAGGGTGAGGTCCCCCACCAAGGAGCAGCCCCTCTGAGACCCCCTCCCTCAGACAGCCCACAGACAGCCAGTCCTCTTCCAGCCAAGAGCCAGCTACCCTGTCCAGGCAGGTGTCTTCAGAGGGCCCCACAGCAGAAAGCCCCTCGACATCTGTACTCCCCATGCCAGCGGACTTGGAGGATCCCGTGGAGGATGACGCCCTGCTGTCACAAATGGAGGAAGAAGCAGCAGCCACCAGAGGCCAACCCACCCCCACCCCCAGCTCCAGAGGATGCAGGGAGAGAGTCAGACTGGAGGGCCAGGACCACAGTGTGCTGTTGGAGATCAGGGACACAATGAAGACCAGCACAGAACTTCTCTCTCAGATGGTCGACAGTGACAAACCATCCTCGGACCGGAAGCCCTTCATCACCTACGTGAGCCAGATCCTCAGGAACCTGCCCGAGGCCCAGTACCAGGTGATGAAGCAGAAGATCACAGCACTTCTGCACAACCCTCAAGGCCCAGCTGAAGCTGCTCCTACCCAGTCCAGGTCTGCTCCTCCACCCCAGGCGATGTCACAGCCCTTCCACGGCTTTCAACAGCCCCTCACCTACCAAGGCTACGGCTACCAGGACTTCCCACAGCAGAAGCAGAACTTCCCAGTCCAGGCCCAGGTTCATCGGACGCCACAGACGCCAGTCCTCACCCAGCTGCAAACCAGACAGCCCCACTACACTCCTCCCAATCCTTCCTCCACCCCGCAGCCAAGCCTGTCAACGGACAATCTGTCATCAGTATTGGGCCTGACATCTCAAGTCCTTGATGAAGGGCCTCTCAACCTCACGGGACTGAGTCAGCTCTCGGATAGCTTCCTGAACACACCACCCCCTGTTGTACCCTCAGGGCCAAGCACCCCAATGGTGCCTCAGACCAGCACTCAAGCCACAGGCACTTCTGTAGTCCCTGCCCGCTTAACAGCTGAGACCATGGACATGACTCAGAGTGACTGAGAACAGTGTTAGAGACTGAGTTGTTTACTTGTTAAGTTTATCTTTGCTTAAGACACTTTACTTGGTTCATTTTGCTTATTTAATACAGTCATAAAGTTTACCTAAGAAAGTTAATAAAGATTATCTTTGCTTAAGACACTGAGTTTCCTTGGTTCTTTTTGTTTACTTAATAAAGTGTTGGTGAAAACTTTGAAAAAATGGTTAAGCCTTTGCATGCTTGTGGGACAGATAAGGATAGTTGTGGGATAGATAAACCTCCAGTGCAACCATAGTGGGACTATATGGTCCACCATCCCAGCGATCCAGATGATTTTCTCCCCCTTTTTATGGAAAATATCAGCTGTCCACTAGGTGTCCTTCTACATACTCTAGACATACTGCAAACATCCTAAATATACAAGATACATCCCACATACAAACGTTTTGTCCATTTTTAATACTTTATATACGAGATGCATATGCTTACATCCTTTCTATTTCCATGCTACTAACGCTGTGTAGACGTTCCGTGTACCTTTTGTTTCCTCCCTCTTTCCATTTTCAGCTGGAGCAGATGTGAGTTGAAGGGATGGCCAGAGGATGCAGAGAGGATACAGCAGACGTTTAATGGATGATAATGGACATAGAACGTTTGTTGCCCGGAAATGTCATGGATGTACATCGTACGCAGCGGAAAGTTCATCCATTCACAAAGTTTTGTGCAGCTCAAAACTTCTTGCGCGGATGAAATTGCATTCAAATTGGATGCTCGACGGATAGAGCGTATGAAACACATATGCAGCGAGCACACAACGGATGCATAGCGTTTTCCAATGGATGGCAAGCTTTTTTTTAACGTTTTACATCCTCTTTGCATCCATAAGTGCAGTGGGACTGGGCCTTAACTTCGCATTTGTGCAACCAGTTTGCTCAGGATAATTGTTAAAATAAATTTCTGATCAGCACAATTATTTTGAGAACTGATCTGGGCAAAATTTTCCTCCATATCTCTTTTGTTCAGAATGGATGAGCCTTCATAATCCCAAGTGTTCAGGCATTATTCTTCACTGTACTTTATAAAGCCAATTACTTCTCCCCGCAAACAACAATATGAACTTCAGAGGCTTTGTGGGAAATGTTCCCTGTGCCTGCGCTGTGTTTCTCTTCCACCTACAAAGAATTTCTTAGTTTGCTTATTCCACATTAACATCCCCTGCCATGCTGCAATTCTTATTGTTTCTGTACCCAGCCTCCGCACATGGCTTGAATGACACTAATCAGCTATGTGGGAGGAAGAATATTAGTACAGTAACTGACAATGCTCACTCATAGCTGGGAAGAACGTGTGAAGCAGATAAATGAAAGATTTAACAACTATTTATACAAGGTCTTTTCTAATAACACAATACAACAGCAGTAACAAAAAAGAATGACTCATTGCCAGTAGAAACTGAAGATATAAGTGGGGCAACTTATCTGAAGAAGAAAAAGAGTTGCTGTTCTGTTCTGTTCTGTTCTGTTCTTTTCTTTTCTTTTCACTTTTCTTTTCTTTTCTCTTTGGCTGTGAATTTAATTACACCATGTATAATTACTAGCAGGCAAGTGGAGAAAAGAGAATAAAAAAATCTTATAAACATTGAATGATTTCCATCAGGATATTTGCTTCGATTCTGATTGTTTTTATTATTTATTTGAAGATACTGCAAATATGAATTAGAAAGCTTGGGCCCTAATTAATTTATTTCAAAAAGGCTGATAAAGTGCAAATGACACTTGCACCACAAAGATTTAAATATGGGAAGGAACTGTCTCCAGAAATTAAGCATGGAAAGAATTACATTTTGTAATATTTAGTGGGTGCTCAGGCAAAAAAGTTAGAGTGCCAATATTTACTTAGAATCCTTATTCCTTATATCTCAATTTACAGTTGGACGAGGGTCACATATGACCATAGGCCAGTTTGTTTAATCAAGATTTACTAAATTCCGTTTTGAGTTGATATAATACTCTGTTGCAAACCATGGTTTACTATTCACAAGGCTGAATTCACACAATCAATATTGTTGATACAATATTGTTCACACAATCAACTTTTGTTTTCCAAGAGGTTTCCATCTGTCTCCATCACCATTAAAAGCAGAATTAAATAGTTTTGTTCCAAGATAGAATATGTTATATATTTCTTTTTGATCGATTTTTTTTCTAAGCTGGTATCTTGAGACAAAATGCTGTTTCTCTAAAGCTGTCTTCTACCCTTCTGATGGATTAACATGACCATTGCTTAACATCTCAAGAGGTTGGGCAAAGTCAATTTATACTCTCCAGCAGAGGTTTTCCATAGTTTGACACAGGTACCTGTCTTTCTTAATGATGGTATATATTAAACATAGTACCTTCTGCAATATGCTCCATGCCTTAATCTGAGCCTGTAGTAATTGTATATCTTCTTTTCTGATTTGCTACCAGACTGTCCAGAAACATATGCATGATATTTCCCTGCTCAATGTATCCTACATCTGCTATAGTGGCTATAGTTATAGTATGCTGTCTGAACAGAGAACAAATATCACTGACTTTCTCTTAAGTGAAGTATGGGATCTACTAAGGTCCAATGAAAGATTAAAATGGCTGAGTTGGGATTATGGCTAGCCTGGATTATGGTATGTTCCACTCAATCTGGGTTTGATGGAAAGATCCAATCCATTTAGAATGGACAGGTAGCAGTTAACAGTAGAGCCACTGAAAAGGCCATCTAACCGTAACTATCATTGGCTGCAGGATACCTCACTTCATGATCAGCTGGGACTCAGCTGGTGTGTACATTTGTGTGTGTGTGTGTGTGTGTGTGTGTGTGTGTGTGTGTGTGCAGAGCTGTATTTTGGATAATACCTCAATCTATTTAAGAGGAAGAGCAGCATAACAATGAAAATAAAATAACCTAAAATAAGCCTAGAAACATGGAGTTACATGAATAGGAGTTATTGAAAAATCTCTTATGTCAAGCATTTTATAGTTAAAAGTTTCTTTCAGGATCTAGCCGTATATGTCAACCCTGAAGTGAGCATAGCTGAGGCCATCTTTGAGGCTTCATGGTTGGCAGAAAGCGAAGGACAAGAAGATGAGGGGGAATTTTAGATAGCTCGGCTTGGCCATCAAAATAAAAAAAAATTCTTATGGGAACCAAGGTCATTCCAATAAGTGGCTGATAAGAGGAAGAGTGGAGTAACCAGGCAATCTGCTAGCACCACCATTGGACAATGTGACTAATGACTTGGGGAAAAAGGGAGCTTTTTAATTAGGTAAAACCCACAGGAACTTCAGAGTTGGTTTTCAACAGCTTAACCAATATGATGTATCCAATAAATTGTTCTTTGAGAAATATACCTACCTCGGAGTTTTGCTTTCAATGGGTGTATTACTTGGAACGCTGACATTAAACTGACAGTATAACTGCTAGTAGACTTCTCTTTGATAGAGCTGGAACCAAGGACGAAATAAAGCTATTCATTATTTATTCTTAGTAATAGAACAATAGAAGAAACCAAAGCAAAACACACATTCACATTTTAACCAAACAAAGTAATGTTGATGTTAGGAAAACCCTGAAAGAAAACTTAAAAGTTATTTATAATTTATTATTTTAAAATGACCATAGTTTATTTCATTTATGTTCTGCTTTAATTTATAACTTCTTATACACTTATAATTTATAATTCCACATATGACATCACAATGCATTTGAGTCATCTCCTTCTTTGGTGCCTTCACAGCCACTTTGGAGTTGTTATAGTTTTTCTTGTTGTAGTATTTTTTCCCTGCTCAGACACTGAGGAAGCAAGATGTATATATTTAGCTCTTTTCAGTACCTCCTCATAAAGAAACTGTTTCTTTGATGCCACAATATTACTTCTGTTGTCTTTCCTGTGTTATTTCCAAGCCTTCAAGCTCAGTAATGTGATGTTCAACACCCAAGGCAATATTCCAATGTTACTGTTATGAGATCAGCTGACATGTTTATTGTTATGTCACTGAGGAAGACTCAAAGGCTCAGCCAAGGAGATGTTAACTGTGGGTTATAGAAAGAAAGATAAGATAAGTTACTTGCTAAGTATCCTTTGGGAAAGAAAATGAAAATAAAATGTCAATTATTACACTGCTATATAAACCAGTTCTACAGTATTGTTGTATTTGGAATGCTTTATGCAATCCTGGCTACCTCTTTCAAAATGCATTTCACAATGTTTGAGAATCCTAGTAATTTTTTGGCTTGGAAAGGACAAGTGTGCCATATACAGAGAAAAAAAAACAACCTAGAATAGAACAAATGTTGCACAAGATTTTTGTGTTTTTCCAGAGCCAGAATAGGGCTTGAAACAATGAATGTTTAACAATATCATGATCTGTTGAGTGAGTAGACCAGAAGTAGAAGGCCATTGTTGGGGGACACCTTGGTTCTACCACATCTAAATGCCAAGCTTACTTTAGAACACTCCACAATACATCAAATGCTTCATATACACTTTCCTAGAATTAGTACAGGTAGTTTATTCAAACTGATAAAGAGAAATTTTAAAGAATCACTGGGAGACAAGGGGAGATCCAGCCCCACAACCTAACTTGACTATAGTAAACTGGCAAAAATTCCCATTTCTTGTTAGAAGATAAAGTTACTCTGTGAGAAAGAACATATGATTGAAATAATTAAATGCAGAAAATATATGTTGGGATATGTGAATTTTGTCTATCTGTCCAACTGTTCCATAATATTGAAGCTTCGAGTTGCTCAATGAAATAGAAGAATAGCCACTCAACCCATCAAAAGAGGCTTGAAAATGATTTGCAGTCATTTTTCTTTCTGCCAACCCCAAAATGCTGAGAACAAAGAGCAAAGATACCATTTAATGCAGATCCTGCAATAAAAACACTGTTAAGAATATTTCCACCAATTAGTTGGGTTGGCAATATATAAACCAACAGTGTATGTTTGTAGCTTTAAGACAAAATCACTTTATTGATTGATACTATATTACGATTGGTTGATTATATTGCAAATTACCCTAAGAGGGAGCTAGAGATCATAGCTTGCTCCCTCTGACATTTTGTCTCTCTGACATTTTGTCTCTGACATTTTGTTGCTATCTAAGGTTCTCTGTTGTATTTATGCTGTGCTTATACTTTGATATTTTTGTTTTTATTTTTGTTTGTAAATGACAAAGGCAATTGGTAAGAAGACTTTGTAACTGGATATTCTTTGGACTATAAAACGTATATGACTGTTTATTGGACTGTGCTATTTCTTAAAGTAAACTTTAACTCAATTTAGTGTATCTGTGTGTGGCTAACTAATTATTCATAACTACTCTCATAAAAGTTTCCATGTGCATATCCTTCTTACTCAAGGGTTATTCTGTACATATCATAACATTGGTTATGGGCCCAGAGAGATATTGAGAATCGGTGTGAATATACAGTTTCATATTCAGCCAGCTGATTGCAGTTTATTGTTAAACTACCAATGACACAAGAACAGTCAACCAGTATATTTCAGATAACCCAGTTGGATGGAACAAACTAAGTTTCCTGGTCTACGAAGTGCAGCCTACTTCTGCATAAAGACGGATTATGGACTGTAGTTAATAGTCCACCAGATGTAACAGCTTGGGACCCATTGAATGATGAAGATAAAAAGAAAATAGCTGACTTTAACCGAGATAATGAAAAGGCTCTTAGTATAATTGAACTGACACTGAGTGATCAGCAGTTAATCCACATTCGTGGTGAAGAATCTGTTGCTAGGTGTTGGGACATTTTGAAGAGGATTTATGTTCAAGATAGTGCATACATACACCTTACACGTAAACTGTTTAGAGCCCATCTTATAAAAGGTGGCGATATGTTATCTCATTTGGACTTTATAAAAAGGACTTTACAAGAGCTCTAAACAATGTTTGGAGGAAATTCATAACAGATTCATGTCTGTGGGGTCCTTGGTGCTCCACAGTTCAATCCTGAGCTACATATATTCATTTCTATTGGTATCACATATGGATGTCAAAGATTCATTTCTTTCTGGTTTCCTGCAAGAACTTCTAAACATAACACATAAAGTTACTTTTTCAACTTCCAATACTGTCTCATTAAAATGCAATTTTGTAATAAATTATAGTAGAGATTATTGGTTCATTGTGCTTTGGAAGTCATATGTATTATTTTGAACAATAAATCTCATTGGATATATGGGCAGGGAATTAGAAAAAGAATATGGGAAATGAATATTGTGTATGGTAAGGGCAACATTATTATGTGCACAAGGATAGAATAAAAAATGAAATGGCTTTTGTTGAGCATGAACGGTGAGCTAAATGTCTCAAAAGAAGTAGGGATGATGTAGACAGGGAAATCAGCAGCCAGATGGTGAATTCTGGCCAATGTAATCACTTCAGAAAAAGGAGAGATCGTGAGATCACATACTTGCCCTGGACAGCTGCTCTTTGTAAGTAAAATGCAAAAAATGAGATTTTTGTGTTTGACTTGTAAGTTGAGTGTCAACTCATAAAATATTTCTGTGGCATTTTAGAGTTGCCAACAAAAAGGAAGGGAGAAGCAGTTGGCAACTCGCATTCCATAAATGTTTTCAAAAATAGTTTCTAGTTGACTGAGGTTTCTGCCATGTAAAATTCTAACTGGAGAGTATGATAGATGACTCTTGGCTATGGATGTGTCCCACTGGAGAATATGAATTATAGTACACCCAGGGGGTGGGGGAAAACCAGGGTCAAGGGTGACAATGAATTATGTGTCTCAAAGTCCTCTACACCCAGGCAGTGCCGCATCTTTTAACTCCTAATAAATATTTTGGAGTTTGGCTAGAGACTCATGATTTAAATGGGGCTAAGTGTCGGAATCCTGACATTGAGTGGATAAGAGTCTGTTGGGTAAAAGAAAAAATGGAGCTTACAATTTATGGATTTCATGAATAGACAAAATAGATAATAGAAAGAAGAGAGTTATGTTGTAACCATAGAGCAAGAGCTAAATTCATCATTGTACTTATAATTGCTGTAAAGAACATTGGAAGCGACTTTTTTTCTTTTCTATTTTTCTTTTTTCTCTCCTTTTTTTGCAATTTTAATTTTTTCTTCTTTCTTCCTTTCTTCTTTTGTTTTCTTTCTTTATATATATGTATATGCACATGTATATATGTATGTATTATAATTATAAAATAAATTGAACTTGTGACAATCAATTTAGCTAGAAAAAACTGATAAAATACTTAAAAAAAAAAAGACTGGAGACCTTATATGGACTTTTTATTGAGTGAAGAAAATACTGAATTGATTTCTGGGTTTGAGTATTAAAAAAGACCAAAGCAGATGAGGGAAATAATGAAATGGTAACTGCTTGAGAGAAAGAAAGGTAGAAGACATAATTTTGTCTATTTTTTTCTTTTTTCATTCCTCTCTATTTTTTGTCCTCTTTTTTTTTGTTTTGAAAAATTCTAATAGAATTAAAGTAATAATGCATATTTTGGGGAGGGTGGGAGGGTGGGGGTGGGGGGTGGAGGAAGAAATGATGGCTTCTCTAACATCTTCAAAGGACAATTGATATCAGAATACAACAATAATATAATTTGATGAACAGAGAGAGAAGAAGGTAGCAAGAGAAGAAAGATGAAAATAGTAAAGAGGTAGCAAAGAGAAGAAAGTCTGACTCTTTAATAGACTATGGCATGTATAGCAAATTTCTAATTAGGGCTAAAGTTATTTTTAACCCATTCCAAAGAGATCTGGATAACTTTCCTGTTAACGGGCATGATCTTTAATAACAAAACACAGATACAAGCACAAGTTGTCTGAATTCAGATATTCCAGGACTACATTGGCTGAGATTTGGTTTAGATTAAAATTCTTTCTTGGGTTATATTTGAAACATACGGTGAAGCTTAAGTGCTTATGAAATTGTTATGACCACTGGAACTGAACTTAAAAAATAAACCCAAGAGTTAATGAGGTGGGATGGATAATATAATTACAGTCTTGGAAACAGTCCCAAGGAAGTCATGTATAAATACCCAGACAATAATAGAACTAGAGTATGGTTAATAGAGACTTCAGAAGTGGTTTCTTGTAAGACCAGGAGATAACTGTACATAATACTTTTTCTTAGCATTTGTTGTTCCTCTGCCAGTACTTTTTAATGTGTATACGAGTGTTGGTATTCAAATTTTTTTACTACCGGTTTTGTGGTCTTGGCTTTGTGGGTGTGGCTTTGTGGGTGTGGCATGGGAAGGATAAACTGCAAAATCTCCATTTCTACCCCACCCCACTATCCTGCTTTCCAGCTTTGTTCTCCTATGCAGGGCAATAAAAGAAGACCCAGCCGATCAGCTGGGACTCTGATCAGCTGGAACTTGGGAGGCAGCGAATAGATGGGAGTGGGGACAACCAGATGTGGTATTTACCAGTTCTCTGAACTACTCAGAATTTCTGCTACTAGTTATCTAGAACCTGTGAGAACTGGCTGACTACCAGTTGGCTGATTATCTCTGGTATATACTTTTTAAACTACCTATCATAGAAAGAGAAATTTGCTGGCTTTTTCTTTTAAAGCAAAGTTAGCAATCTTTTAAGGCCCTTTTAAGTCACACTGCCCAACGGATGCAAAGAGGACACAACGGAAGAGAAAAATGTTCCTTCCGTTGTATCCGCGCTCAAAAGGGGCGAAAATTTGCATAATTGGAGCGGATGAAACAGACGCGGGGAGGACACAGGGAGGATGCAAAGCGGATGCGGAACGGAAGCCCAATGGATGCAGAACGGATGGCGCGTTCGCAGGGCTTCGGGGGGGTCTCAGGAGAGCGGACGCAGAACGAAAAAAACGGATACAGAACGGATGCACAGCAGATGAAGCGGATGCACAGCGGAAGCCTTGCGGATGCACAGCGGAAGCGGAACGGATGCCGCGTGTTAATTGCGCATGCGGGGGGGATGCATTGCGCAAGTCCCCCAGATATAAAGGGAAGCAGCTTGCACGTGGCCAGCATTCCGAGGGAAGACCTGCTGCTGGACACTTTGAGTTCCTTGCCTGCCCTGCCTGCATGCCTGCCTCCAAGCCTGCCTCCAAGCCTGCCTCCAAGCCTGCCTCCCAGCCTGCCTCCCAGCCTCCTGGGCAGCCTCCTTGCCAGCCTGCCTTCCAGCCTCCATTCCAGCCTTGCTGGCAGCCTGCATTCCAGCCTCCCTGCCAGCCTTGCTGCCAGCCTGCCTTCCAGCCTCCTGGGCAGCCTCCTTGCCAGCCTGCCTTCCAGCCTCCCTGCCAGCCTCCCTGCCAGCCTGCCTTCCAGCCTCCCTGCCAGCATTGCTGCCAGCCTGCCTTCCAGCCTCCCTGCCAGCCAGTCTGCCTGCCAGCCTTGGTGCCTGCTTTCCTGCCAGCCTTCCTGCCAGCCTTCCTGCCAGGCTTCCTAACAGGTTTCCTGACAGCCTTGGTGCCAGCCTTGGTGCCAGCCTTGGTGCCTGCAAGCCTTCCTGCCAGCCAGCAACCCCACAACCATGGGAAAGAAGTGAAAGGCTCAGCAACCTGCCGCCATCCCTGGCAAGAGGGACAGGGCCACCCTCCTGCCCCATGTCCGTGACTCTGCTTCTGCTGGGGCTTCTGCTGCTTGGGCTCACTCTTCTGTTGCTGGAGCTTCTGCTGTAGCTGCTCCTGGCGGTGGTGCTTCTGCTGCATACTCTGCTGAAGTTGCTCCTGGCAGTGGTGCTTCTGCTGCGCACTCTGCTGAAGCTGCTCCTGGTCCTGCTGGTCCTGCTGGTCCTGCTCGTTCTGCTTGTGCTCCTGGTCTTGCTGGTCCTGCTGCTGGTGCTTACTCTGCTGCTGCTCATCCTGGTCTTGCTGCTGCTGCTGCTGCTGATGATGATGATGATTCTGATTCTGATCCTGCTGGTGATTCTGCTGCTGCTGCTGCTGCTGCTGCTGATTATGATCCTGCTGGTGATGTTTCTGATGATTCTGCTGCTGCTGCTGCTGCTGCTGCTGTTGGTGTGGAGGAGCAGCCCCTACAACCTCGAAGTCCCTCTGATGAGGGCCCATATGGCCCTGCCAGAGGGAGGAAGAGTCGTTCGCGTCAACGGGAGAGGAGGCAGTACTTTATTGAGGAGGTGCACGAGGATGAGGTGCTGGAGTGGCTGAGAGAGAATGACTATCTGTGGCGGAAGGGACACTGGCTGTACAGGGACACCAAGTGGAAGCAGGCTGCTTGGAGAGAGAGGGTGGAGAGTCTGGGCTACACTTCGGAGGTGCTACTCGGCTGGTGGAAACATATGCACACCTGGTACGGGAAGCTGCACCGCAAAAAATCTGGCCAGGCTGCCGTCAAGCTGATGGACAGAGAGAACTACATCATGGCCAGGTGCAGCTTCCTGGAGGGTGAGATCCGCCACCGAGCAGCACCAGGAGCCCATCTGTCTACCCTCACTCTCAGGCAGCCTGCTGCGACCCAGTCCTCTTCCAGCCGAGAGTCAGTCCCTGTCTCCAGGCAGGTTTCTGTGGAGCGTGCCATGGCGGAGAACCCCCAGGCAGGTGTTGAAAGCTTGGTGGAGAGCGAGGAGGACTCCCTGGTGTGGTGGGAGAAAGGAAACATCGAGTCCACCACTGCCGAAGTCCCATCCACCCACACCACCACCTCCACAGGAAGGCAGAGAGCCAGACTGCAGGAGGGGGAGAGCCACAAGGTCCTGGTGGAGATCAGGGACACCATCCGCACCAGCATAGGTCTCCTCTCTCAGCTGGTCCCCATCGACTCCTCCTGCTCCAACCGCAAGCCCTTCCTCAATTATTTGAACCAGACCCTGAAGGAGATGCCGGATCCCCAGTACCAGCTGGTGAAGGAGAGGATCTCCACGCTGATTAACAACCCTTCAGACCCAGAGGCACCTGCTACCACCCAGTCCAGGTCTGCTCCTCCACCCCAGGTGATGTCCCTCCCATACCAAGGCTTCCAACAGCCCCTCACCTACCAGGGCTACAGCTACCCGGAGGTCCAGCAGCACAGGCAGCAGCCCTTCCCAGGCCAGGCACAGAGTCATCGGGCGACACCGTTGCCAGCTGTTCCACTGATGCCACCGATGCCACCCACGCCAATGATGCCACCGACGACATCGATGCCAGCCACATCTTCCTCAGCTCGCTGCACAGCAGGCAGTCCCACTACACTACTCCTTCCTCCATCCCACAGCCAAGCCCGGCCTCAGTACATCTGTCCTCAGTACTGGGGCTGACACCCCATGGCATGGAGGAAGGACCTCTCAGCATCATGGGGATGAGCCAGCTGTCCGACACCTTTCTGAACACACTGTCCCCTGTTGTCCTCTCGGGGCCAGGCACTCCATCAGCACCTCAGACCAGCAATGCAGCAGCACCCACCTCCAGAGCACCTGCACCCTAAAAATTAGACTGGGCACACACCTCCGAGTGACCAAGCGGAGTACCAGAGACTGGCTGCCTGGATATTTTTGGACTTTATTTGGACACTTGACTTGGTTCATGTTTACTTTTTAGGTTGTTATTAATAAAGTTTATCTTTGTTTCACACTCTTGCTTCATTATTATTTTTTCTATAAAGTCTGGGTGGAAACTTTTAGAAATGGTTTAGCCTTTGCATGCTTGTGGGATGGGTAAAGATAGCTGTAGGATGGGCAGGGATACCTTTGGGATGGGTTAAGATAGCTGTGGGATGGGCAGGGATACCTTTGGGATGGGTTAAGATAGCTGTGGGATGGGCAGG
>BLBF01000022.1:48453920-48476242 GCA_015471245.1 Laticauda colubrina
CTGTGGGATGGGAAGGGATACCTGTGGGATGGGTTAAGATAGCTATGGGATGGGCAGGGATACCTTTGGGTTAAGATAGCTGTGGGATGGGCAGGGATACCTTTGGGATGGGTTAAGATAGCTATGGGATGGGAAGGGATACCTTTGAGTTAAGATAGCTGTGGGATGGGTTAAGATAGCTGTGGGATGGGAAGGGATACCTTTGGGTTAAGATAGCTGTTGGATGGGCAGGGATACCTTTGGGATGGGTTAAGATAGCTGTGGGATGGGAAGGGATACCTGTGGGATGGGTTAAGATAGCTGTGGGATGGGAAGGGATACCTGTGGGATGGGTTAAGATAGCTGTGGGATGGGCAGGGATACCTGTGGGATGGGTTAAGATAGCTGTGGGATAGATAAATCTCCAGTGCAAGCATAGTGGGACTGTATGGTCCACCCTCCCAGGTGCCATCCCTATGGCCCTTATCACTTACAATGGAAGCATTGATCCACACATGTCAACATAAACACAACTCTTTATTAAACACCCTGTTCATTGTAGGCCAACCAAACATACATGGCCCAATCTCATCCGTGTGATGAGACAGGCTGAAGGAAGCATCCATTAAGCATCTACCATCCTGTCTTGCCACTCCACCGCTCCAGCTGGGGAGTTGCACCAGTCTTTCAGAAGGTTGCGCTGCTTCTTCGCCTCACGTGAGGCTCTGTTGGGGCCTTGCACATCCTCAGTGTCTATCAGGTTTCGCCCTTGCCTCCATTCCCCAGGCTCCATGTCCCCATTGCCTTGCTGGAGGTCCACGAGCCTGTTCTGCAAGACTGGGTAGCGGGTGCGCATGAGATTGTGCAGGATGCACAAACTTCCACGATCCTCCTCATGCTCTGTGGGCGATGCTGCATGGTGTTGAGAAGTACCTGGAACCTGTTGGCCAGGATGCCAAAGGCGTTCTCCACCACCCGCCTTGCCCTGGACAGCCTGTAGTTGAAGATCCTCTCTTCACGGGTGAGGTATTTTGAGGTGTAGGGCTTCATGAGGTAGGTTGAGAGGGGCAAGGTGTCATCCCCCACGATGAAGTAGGGCACATTTTGTGTGTCGTTGGGCAGGAGTTCTGGATCTGGGAAGCCCACCATGAGGTTGCTTTCCAGCCCCTCCTTTAGGTGACTGTTGTTGTATTCCTGGGCATCTGAAGATGAGCCATTGCCTGAAACATTGATGTACATGAACTTGTAGTCAACATTGACCATGGCGAAGAGGATGATGCTGAAGAAGCCCTTGTAGTTGAAATAAGTGGACCCCGAGTTGGTTGGAACCTTGCAGGCCACGTGCTTGCCATCTATGGCTCCAACGGTGTGGGGTAAGTTCCACTTCTGATACCATTGTTCTGCAACTTTCTTCCATCCTTCTTCAGTGGAGGGGCACTGGAGGAGCTCCTCCTTGTATTCTTCGAGGATGGCCCACACCACTTCTCTGACCACAAAGCTGATGGTGCTGGGTGGCAGCCGTACTGCATGCTCCTGTAGGGGGTCCCTGAGGCCAGGTGGCGCAGAGTGAGTGCCACCCTGAGCCCAGGTTCAAGGCTGGGCGGGAAGTTGGTTTTTGTCTTGCTCAACCTGGGTGTCAGGAGCTGCAGAAGTTCGTCAAACATGGCTGGAGGCATATTCATGAAGTTCTGGAACGCACGAGTGTCTTCGCTCCTGAGCTCCACCATCAGCTTGTCGTAAAGTTGGTATTGTGCTCTTCTGGCTAACCATCTTTGGACCCAGACTTTTTTTGGGTGCCTCCTTTTTTTGCCGTAGTAGAGTTCACAGAGACTGTTGATGGTTTCGCAGTGATGCAGAAGGATGTTGGCTGCCAAAAGGATTTTGTCGCATTCCATGGTGGAGATGACTGGATGCTGTGGAAGAGGAAGAGGCAGATGAAGGCTGCAGAGGTCTGCACCGCTGGGCTGCTGGGCTGAAAGTGTGATGCAGACGAGTTGCTCCGCCTTTTTATAGGCAGGATGCCTTTGCATCCTCTAGGCATCCTCTAGGCATCCTCTAGGCATCCTCTAGGCATCCTCTAGGCATCCTTAATATCCGAGATAGGTCCTCTCTACGAACGTTTTTTCCTTTTTAAACGCTTTGTTTCCGTTCTGCATCCGTTCTGCGTCTGTTCCACTTCCTCCCTGCGTCCGTTTACTGCTGGAGCGGATGGAGTTGCGTGGATGCATAGCGGATGCCTAGCGGATATAGTGGATGCGTAACGGATGCATAACGGATGCGTAGCGGATGCGTAGCGGATGCAGAACGGATGAACTGGATACATTTTCCGCGCAAAAGTTTTAGGCAGCCTAAAACTTTTGGAGCGGATGAAACATCCATAAACGGATGCTGGATGGATTGAGAGGAAGCCAAACGGAGGCAGTGAGTACATCGCGTTTTAGAACGGATGGCAAGATTTTGTTTCTGTTTTGCTTCCTCTTTGCATCCGTTTTTGCAGTGTGACAGGGCCTTTAACAGATGCACTACTGCTTTGTAGTGCTTTACAGCCAGGGGTGGGATGCTACCAGTTCTGCCTGGCTCTATAGAACCGGTTCTGTGTCTGCTACTGTTTGGCCCACTAACCCACCTGAACTTTTATTTCCTGCTTTTTCAACCTCAGCTGCTTTGCGCGGCACCGCTAAGGTTGAAAAAGCAGTAAAAAAAGTGTTTTTTCAAATGCTGTGCACCTGCATGCAGCGCTTATCAGCTGTCCAGGTGGCACAGCTTAAGGTGTAGTACATGAGTGCGCAGATGGGTCTGGTGTGCATTCCCGCGAAGCATGCATGTGTGTGTAAAACATAATCACTGAACTGATAGTAACACCGATTGAACCCCACCCCTGTTTACAGCCCTCTCTTAGTGGTTTACAGAGTTAGCATCTTGCCCTCAACAATCTGGACCCTCATTTTACAGACCTCAGAAGGATGGAAGGCTTGAGCCCATTAGGATTGAACTCCTGACTGTGGGCAGACATAGCTTGCAATACTGCTTCCTAACCAGTGCACCACCAGGGCTCCTAAACTTATAAGCTATAGAACTTACGTATTCGCAAAAATATTAATACGAGACAAATACAAGCAATCCTCAACTTACAACAGTTCATTTAGTGACTGTTTGAAATTATAATGGCTCTGAAAAAGAGTGACTTATGACAATTTTTCACACGAATGACTGTTGCAGCTTCCCCATGGTCACATGATCAGGATTCGATGCTTAGCAACTGACTCATATTTATCACATTTGCAGTGTCCCAGGGTCATATGATGATCACCTTTTGTGACCTTCTGACAAGCCAAATCAATGGGGAAGCCAGATTCACTTAACAATATTGTTACTAACTTAACATCTGCAGTGATTATTTAACAACTATGGCAAAAAAGATAAATGGGGCAAAATTCTCTTAACAACTGTGTCATTTAACAACAGACAGTTTGAACTCAATTGTGATCATAGGCTGAAGACTACCTGTATATATTAAGCAAAATATCAATTTTGTGCTATGATTTTTCTCAGAAAAAATCTTAGACAAATGTGCTGTAAGCAAGCACAAATGAAAAAAAAAGAGAAATAGGAAACCACAGAAATTGTGACTCACTCCTGCAAATAAAGGATCTTCATTTTCTGTCTGCAAGACATATTTATTTTATCTCACCCTTCTTCTGGGGATCTCAGTTCATTACATAAGGTTATCTCTCAAATATTTGAATGATGAGTGAGACAAAATATATTGATAGCTGACTGTGACTTTGAACTCAAATCCTTTTGCTCCTGGACTGACCCCTCCCCATGTAAGCGGATATGACCTGAGATAGCTTGAGATAGCCTGGACCAAGCAATGTTTAATACCTTGAAATAAGGGGGGAGTCCATCTCCCCTACCTCCAATTTCATTAAATTTGTAGCCTCTGTAGATTCTGTTTCATGTAACTCTTGCTAATATAATTGCAGTTGATGGATCATGTTAATTAAGAATTGTAGCAATAATTGCAAGCCACTCATGGTAAGAATGGCTTCAGGTGACAATGACATAAGAGCAGCAAGGAAGGGAAAAGAAGTAAACATTATTTATCCTCTCTGTTCTTCTATAAATGTGGGCTGTCTGAAGTTATTCTACTGGGCAGTAGATAAAAGACACAGATCAGATTTCAATATTCCTGCTTTTCTTCTCCTGCAGGCATGACTGATGATGTGGTCATCATTTTGTGGAATTGCTTAGGAAATGTTGGTTGCTACAGAAACCAGGGCAGGGTATCCATTGCCATATAGTCTCAGATTTTAGGCTGCCTCAGACAAATTTTTCTGGTCTCCCGAAACAAAATTTCTTTTTATTTCCAAAGTTATCTTTCAATCAGGATTGACCTAGTTCAGTTTGATGGAAACTCCCAGTGCCTTTAGCCAACATTAATTCCTATGGTGATAAATGACTATTATTTATTTAAATTGATTATTACATTTATATGGCTGTGTGGGTTCCCCTTTGATAAGAAACCCTACAATGCAGAGGTGGCATTCAGCAGGTTCTGACCAGTTCTAGAGAACTGGTAGTGGAAATTTTGAGTAGGAGAACCGGCAAATATCACCTCTGACTGGAGATTTTCCCCTACCCCGCCCACCAAGCCATGCCCACAGAACTGGTAGTAAAAAAAATTGAATTGTACCACTGTTACAATGTCTATAGTGAGGAAAATTGTTTTTCTGATCCTGAGAATCCATCCATTAATTTGAATCATTATTTTTCAACTGGAACATTCCTATGAATCTATATTAGAACAATGGCATCAGTAGCATCCATAACATACTACAATGATGCATAGGATGGCACACAATCACACAATTTTGCATCACAATCTTTGATGCAAATGTGTAAGTAAACTTGTAGATTTGTAAATTGTGTGATTCGATACATGGTAATTTGCTATTAAACAAACTTGCCACCCAGAGCAAATCAGCCATCTGCAAATCAGCTATCACATTTTTATAAAAATAAATCAATCCAGGACACAGTTAATAAATAGACCACATTTATCGAAAGAAAGAGAAAAAAAACATCTATACAAATGCAGAATCATTTCAAAATGACATAAATGGCTGAAATGGCACTAGGAAATTAGCAATATTTTATATAACAAAGAAGGAATATGTAATCTTGTGGAAGTAGATGGGAGACCATTTTGTCCCACAAAAACCTCTACATATAATCACCTTACTTAATTATTAGATATCAGAGTGAATTTTGTTTATGCCAACAAAGCTTGCATTGCCAACTAAAGCACACAGTAGTATTCACATATGTACAGTGTATGAGGTATAATATTACACAGAGGTGTGATATATTCAAGGACTGGTAGAGAGCATTTTAGAAATCTACATTGTGGACAGTAGGTTAACAATATGAGACTGAAATGTCTCTTCTCCCTGCTAGGCACGTGTGTGCATATACAACCACATACATTACAGTACACAATCATGTCTGAGGTAATTTTATAAAAAATTGTATTAGTCCATGGGAACTAAGGAAGGAAGGAAGGAAGGAAGGAAGGAAGGAAGGAAGGAAGGAAGGAAGGAAGGAAGGAAGGAAGGAAGGACATCATTGAGACTGATGGGGGCAGGAGGGACCTGGGCTAGCAAAATTGTGCCTCCGTTATTTACAATATCTCCCTATTCAAGACAAATGAGTTCAAACCTTCTTAATAATTTTGAGGTATGCAAAATTCAATTCTGTTCTGATATATGATGATTATGAGCAGAGAATTATCATAGCTGGAAAAAAGAGAGAGAAGAAGAACACTAAGAAAGGAAGAAAGACATTTAGGCAGCTGGCTCAGAACAAAATCTAATTCCTATTCACGTGGATACTACAGATACTAAGAATTATTCAAGAGTCAGATAAACTAATGAAGTAGGCTTTTAGTAACAAACCAAGCTGATTCTGACATTGCTCTTTTTCTCCACAAACATTCTGATAAGTAGATTGTTTGGAAAAAAATCCACCAATATTAAGTTTTTGTTTTTTGTTCTAAAATGGAGATAGGTACATCAGATGTCTTCAACTTGGTTCCCTCCAGATGTTTTGCAAAGGCCAAGGATTCCAGATAGACCCAACTGATCTAAAAGGCAGAAGGTTGAGGAAAGAAAATCTATGTTTTTATTCTAAAAGTGTATAACCTCTCACTCACTCTGAATTATGGTGCACTCAGTATTGTGGCACATGGACAATGGACATAGCTTGGAAGACAGTCATGTTAAATTTAAACTCGGAACCCTCTTTTTGCACATAAAGAGCTACACAAGAAACCAAAAACTTCTCAGCCATTTGAACAATGGGAAAAATGTAGCTGCTGGCCAGATATTTTTAGTGAAAAATAAATATCATTGTTTAATAATAACTTGGTCAAGCATGTAATCTACAAAGTACAGGCTTTGTTCAGCAATGAACGTTTTAATTTTTACTCCAATTTTTGGTGTACACTGGCCTAGAGATTTGTACCATAATCTCATGTGTTTATATAAAGTTATACTAAGTTCGATTGGACTTACTCTCAAATTAATCTCCACAGGTTTACAACTTTAATGTGAGAAAGTTGGAGGAAGGACCATAACATCTGGCATTGCATATCCAATGGCATTATTACTGGTATAGTAGAAAGAAGAATCATTATTGTAGAATAAAAAGGAATGGGATTTAGATGGGTGTACAATAAAAGTTTCCAAGTATATGGATATATTTTTTTTTAGGAACAGAAAATCACATGAAACAGGTGTGCTGGTTCTTACATTACATACATTTCAATTATTTACATATCATGTAACAGAAAATCAGCTGATATTTCTAGATCATACTTGCCAACTAATTCACATATTAATTAAAACACTTTGTTATTTGCAAAAATGGAGAAAAATTATGAAATGTAGTGTTTGTATCGACACAATGAAGAATTATCATTGGCACAAAAAAGTATATTTTCCTCAAACTGTTTGAATCTTCTTTGGATGAGGAATTGGAGGAAAACAACAACCAATTTTCATCTTTTTATCAGATTGTCTCCTGCAAGATGGCTACTCAAGAAAGCTGTACAAATCAGGCCCGTTTTTTAACTGTTTTTGTATAAAATTGAAGTTCAAATTTCTTTATACCTTGAAGCTTCTTGAAACAAAGGAAAACAAAAAGAGAAAACTAAGAGGGTTTTTTTTCTGTTAAAAAAATACAAAAACCAAAAGACCAAATAATAAGGGCTGTGTATGGCAGTTACAGTATCTACCATAGCAGCTTCAAGTATTTACAATGCTGTGTTTTAATTTATTTATATCTTTACAGAAATGGTACAATGCTTTAGCCAAAGTATTTTCATGACTGGTGTTATCACCCATGACTCAGTAAATATTTTCAGACTGTCTCTCTTCAGCCACTTTCTTTAAGGCACTGCATGCATGCGATGGACTCCTTCTAGGTGGAACTTCTTTTACTGGATTGTGCATTTTTCTCTCTCCCTTGCTTGCTCTTCTCTGAGGACTTTGGATTTTATGTATTTCAAATCACTGTTGACACTGGGTCGACGAGCAAAGGGGGAAATCATGCCATAGGCATCTGTCTCTTTGACCCTATGCATCCTGAAGGACTTTTGGTGGAAAGCATCACCATACTGCACAGAGATCTTCCTATGAAGAGCAGGACTCATTTCATGGGGTAGTTTGGCCATGCTGAAAAGAACATAGAACATCTCGTTCACGTTGGTGTTTTTCTTGGCTGAGACTTCAAAGTATGCACAGTTCTCATCACTGGAGACAAGCTTCTCAGCTTCATCAGAACTCACTTGGCGATAGAGTTCACCATGATCATTCTTGTTACCACAGATCACCATGGGCAAGTCCCCTGTTTCCTTGGTTTTGTTCTTCAGACAAGATTTGACTTCAAGAATCTGATTCTGGAGCCTCTTGACCTCATCAAAAGATTCTCTGTTATCCAAACTGAATACAAGAATGAAAACATCTCCTGCGATATTTCAACAAGAAATAAAAAAGGCAGTCGGTTACTCCTTTATCATACAGAAATATGTGCTTAAAAACAGCAGACAGCAAAACTATGATAAATTCTATAGATTTTTTGGCAGAATTTGTAGGGTAGTGCCTTCTATTTGTCAAGAGTTCAAAGCCTATAATTCCTAACACTTTTCTAATCAAAAACATACTACCTAGAAAGATGAAGCTAAAGTCTAGCATAAGTGGAGAATGTTATGGTGGGAGACAGTAGCAATAAAAAAAAAACATTTGGGATATTTAAATAAAATAGATATTAATTAAGAATTCACAGAACTAAGGGACCCATTAACATATAAATGCAGTGCAATGAATTCAGGTTGCAAAGCTTCTATGTCATCAAGGGGAATTTTAACCTTATTCTTTTTCTGTAGTGGCATCTTCTTCAGTGAAAAATTGAATTGGCACTATTACTAATATTATTTTTTTTCTATCTTGTCTAACTCTAAGAACTAAATGCTGAACAACCTGTGAAGTTTCATTCATTCAGTATCTAAAACATTTCTTTTCCAATCTTCCAGTGTTTTCTTCAAGTTCCATTTTTACTTGTTACATTCTTCCATATTGCAGTCTTTATATATTGTTCCCTTGCCATTGTTTGACATCTAAATTTCCTAAATTCTAACAGCAAACTATCTGGTTGTGGTTGCTGTCTTATATATTCTGTAAAAAATTTCCAATTGCAATGCTTCATATAATGATTGATGCAGATAACCCTGAAAAAGGAAATAGTTGCTGTGTGATCCACTTATGTTAAATATAAGGTTGAATCAGTTTTTAGCCAATCTTAATACACAGGTTTTTTTTACTTAAAACCATTTGTTTGGAGACTATCCAAAAGTTACAATGGAACTGAGAAAAGTGACTTATGATAGTTTTTCGCATTTATTACTATTGCATCATTTCCATGGTCACATAATTAAAATTTTGACATTTGGCAACTGGCACACATTTTTGACAACTGCAGTGTCCCAGTGTCATGTGATCACCTTTTGCAACCTTCTGACAAGTTAGTAACAACCGTGTTACTAACTTAACATCTGCAGTGATTCACCTAACAGCTGTGGTAAAAAATGGTATTAAATGTCACTTAACAACTGTCTGGCTTAGCAATGGAAATTTTGGGCTCAGTTGTGGTTATGAGTCAAGAACTATTTCTCTATAAATATCAAAGAATCAATAGCTGTGAATGGAAAAGCCCATTTCAGATGCATGTTGAGATCACATACCAAAGATGTATTGGTGGGCTCACATACAAAGGGGGTTTTGTCCTATTTGAACAATAGACATTAATGTTATATCATATGCTGCTCTAGAAATATGTTTGAGTTTTCAGAGCAGCTTGCCATGCCACAAGAGTTTGTCTGTCTAAGAAAACCAAGGCCAAAGTGTTCTTGTTCAAAAGCATCTGACTTAGTCTTTGGGAAATTGGTGGTTACCTCTTAAAGATAGGATTTAGAGTTAATATGGGGCAATTCTTGTATTTTCCTTTTAACTTTGGATTTTCCCAAACACCCCCAGCCGGCTTCTTCTCCCAAAAAGTGTATCAGCCCTGATTATGACAAACTTAACTTGCCCTGTTATGTTTCTAACCTGTGAGAATGGAGAGCCTCCTCATGGCAGGGAATGGATGATTCCCAGATGTATCCAAGATGTCCAGCTGATACATGTCTCCTCGAATGTTGTAAACTTTACGATGGAAATCCTCAATGGTTGGTGTGTATTGGTCATCAAAGCGGCCATTGAGAAACCGAGAGACAATGGAACTCTTGCCTACCCTGGAGGCTCCCAATACAACCATCCGGTATGAATTCTTGGCTGGCACATTCAAGGTGCAGTTTCCACTGGACATAGTCTTCATCATTGCTCAGATCTAGAAAAGATATAAAAAGGAACTATTGTTACCAATGATAGTAAAAATAACGGTGTCATCAGAATAATACAGTGGAACAAAAATGAAGTATAAACAATTATAAACAATGGCATGACAATGTAGCAACAATGGTGCATTGGAATATCTGCAAGAAATATCATTTACCTACAGAGTAAGAACTGGTGGACCACAAAATAGAAAATAAACAGAGTACTTTGGGACTTTAGAATTTAAACAGACAAGCACCTCCCACATAACACTCCAGGAATAACAATTGTTGATAAGAAAGACAAAAAAAAGTCTGGGTAGTGGACATGGCAGTACCTAGAGACAGCAGAACAAAAGAGAAAGAATTAGAGAAAATAACAATATGGAAAGAGCAGAAATCGAATGATTATGGCAAACAAAAGACAAGATAGTATCAGTAGTACTTGCCTCCAAAACATCTGGAGACCACTTGAACACCATCAGCATTGACAAAACCACCATCAGTAAACTGCAAAATGTAGCTTTACTTGGAATAGCTTACAGCTTTTAATTACTGGAGGTTTTCAAGAAGAGATTGGTCTCCTGCTTGAGCAAGAATTGGGTTAGGAGACCTCTAAGATCCCTTCCAACCTTATTGTTTTATGTTTAAGTTCTGTCCTGCAATGATATCTTTAGTACCATCAAGCAATAACATTTATCTATCCCAAGTTTTTGGGAAAGATTTAATAGGTGGATGAAAATGTCAAACCCAGTCTAAACATCTTGTTGACTGTGTGACCAACCATCATCATCATCATAATGCTTTTCAGTGAAAGTGAAATCCAATATTACTTTTTTGCAGATAATAGGTATCTTTGGATCCTTTATTTTGACAAATATCTTTCAGGTAAGAATCCTGGAGAAGTATTATTGTGTGGGAAAGGCAAGCACATGGAGTAACACCAATGCATTCAGCACTAGTGGTTCATGGTGGACTAACTGTAGCTTAATTGGGGCTTATTGTAATTAAATAAATATATCCTAATAACTTTCTATCCATAATACTGCTACTTAACTTTAATTTTTAGAATACCATAATTTTAACCTTGCATTCCAAGAAATCAAAACATCTAAAAAATTATTATTATTTCCATTTAACCAATTTCATATTTGAATTGTGAACTTGGTGCTATAAGTATAAATTTTATAAATCTGATTCCAGGTAAAAATCAGATTTATAAAATCTATATTTACAACACCAATATAGATTGTAATACTGCATATATGGCATCCAAATTGCATTAGATTCACAATGTAATTAAATTTTGTTTAATTACATCATTTTAAGCATTTTAAAATGCAATATGAGATAAGAGACAGTCCCACATTTTGAAATCATTTCACGAAGTGGGCTTGAGTGATGAGTCAGCCAGGAATATTTTAATGTTATAGAAAGGCATCTGGTTACTAGCTATTCATTTATTGTCTTTTTTATTAATAGGATTGAAAATAATTCTTGTCGCGCCAGGCTAATTTAGGACATTTCCACAAGCAGTCACATTATCAGTACAAAATCAGTTCTGGATATCTGTAAAGTTTAACAATGTTCAAAAATTGATTCCTTTCTGCCTCAGCTAATGTGTATTTGGAACTGTAATGCACCTAAAATGTACATGCAGGCTGATCTTCTACTGATGGACCTCTTGATTCACTATATCTCCTGCTCCCTGAACTCAGTCCAACCAGTGCTTCTTTCCCACCCTACAGAGGTTCAGGTGCCATAGCTTCCAAAAGATGTGTTATATGCCATCAAGTTGTTGTCAACTATTAGTGGCCACATAGATAGAACTTCTCCATGGTGATCTATCCCTAATCTGTCTTATTTTATGGGTTTTTAAAATGCAAGAAGCATCACCTCCTCATAACTCCTCAGGTTTTTTTTTCCATACCACCAGACAAATGCATACGTGAAATGCCCGCATGAAATAAAGATATGGGAGGTGAAGCAGGGAGTCTTTCTTTTGTATGGAATAGTTGAAAGTTGTTTCTTTTATATATGAGCAGAAGAAAATTGGTCCAGGGCACTAATTGAATGATGCTTTTTGTATATCAATGGTCGACTGAGGGGGAGGAGGTATTGATAAACTTAAGGGCTTATCTGCCAGTTCTCAACATTTTGAAATCTGCAGACATGAAAAAGAACATCTGTCTATTTCAAACAATTTTGTGGGGGATTGGGAAATAGACATGTACTACGATCATAGGAACTGTATGTGGTATGCTGATTGATTCCAATGATATATATATATGTCATCCAACCAGAGGACAGCCAGTTCTGATTCAGTGGAATAACAAATGAAAACTAGTTTGATGGAACAGTTAAAGTGCTGGGCTAAAAAATGAAAAATAGTAACTTCTATTCCTTTCTTGGTGACTTCAGGTCATTTGCTCCTTTTTAGCCCAATCTCTCTCATACAGTTATTGTTACAGGGAAGCATTAAATACATATGCCGTCTTCAGATGACCAAAAATGAAGGCAGGATAAAATCAAATAAATAAACAATATATTGAAAAGTGATCCTATGCAAAAAAGAAAAAAAGTTATCCTATCCTATCCTAAAGACAAAATCAAGAATCTTCAGAGGTTTTCTACTGGGTGAGCACCAAGGCGGACCATTCGATAATTGGGGATTTGTCTGAGCAATGTTAGTCAACTTATCCTGGTTTACTATTTCTCTTGGTTCCATTTATCTCTTGGCTCATCTTTGTACCTACCTACTGCTTAATTGAAACAATTTGACATGGGAAGAATACAAAGCTAAGATGTTTATGCATGCTTACTTTTTCCCTCTTTCAACATTTATGTAAGAAATCTTTCCATAATCCATTTTTACTAATGGGAAGACATATTTGGCTGCTACGGATCAGTCCTAATTCAATGAGAGCAAAGTATCATCTAGTTAAATCTCTTGAAACAAAACTGGACATATAGTCATCAGTCCTAAATAGATTTGATTGCACTATTTTAATTGCAAGGAACCCAATCATTGCCCTGAATTAAGGAAACCAACAAGCCATTCAAAGTATTAAATAAAATGGTCTTTTCAATATGGCCTTAAGCAAATAAAGAACTGTGTTTATTAAAGAAATTTTCTTTTGGTCAGAAGCATGTTCATTCAAACAAATATTTCCTAATATTTATTCTTTTCAGCCACACTGAAATATACAATTTTTATTTTTAATTTTGAATGTGACCTTTTGAATCTCAATTTTCAAGTCTGCTTTTTTGATTTATGGACTGAGTGAGGAATGGAAGGATCAGGCAGTATCCAAATTTAACTGAATGCAATTGTAATTTCACGAAACATTATATGCATTAATTGAATTCCATTACTATGAATGGACTACATACAATTAGTCATTTTCTTCTTTGTTTGCATTGAAGTTATCATTCTGGAGTCACTTTTAGAAAGCTTTGTGAGTTTTTGGCTGATGCTTTTAGAGGCACAACAGACAATTCTCGAACTATAGCTTGTGTATCCTCAATGCAACACCAGACTTTATGGTAGATAATTGTAAGGAGGAATTTGGGGATAAACTGACTTCAGGTTAAAATAAAAACAAAAATGTGGCTAATCACATTTGCCAGTGGTGGCATTTCCATGTCCTCCTACAGGCATTTAAATAATAGCAGTTCCTTTTCCTTCTCATTGCACATTTATTCAAAAATGTGGATAAACCTATTCTCAGTATAGGAGAAATGCTCTCCCTGCTGTGGCCAGTCACAGCTCTTCAAATATGAAGGTAGCTTCTTTCTTCAAATTCAAGCCTCTTTGCTGACTGGTTTCTTCTAAAGAAGAAAATGAACCCTTCTCCTTGAAAATTTTTAATAAGCATGATAAGGAATCAGTGCTTAAAGATATAATTTATTTTCCAAATAAATTTTGGAAATAAAGCCTTTCCCAGGCTCCCCAATATTTACAACTCATGCAAAATTCCCTTATTACAGGCAGAGAAATTTATTCTAAATAGTTTCTTTTGGGATGGTGTATCAACTTGCAGCATCACAGTACTTATACATCTTTGAACTTTTCCTTCCTAGCATTTTTCCTGTAAGTACAGGACTTGCTCTTTTCAGATCAAGGGTTGATCCTTTGTCCCAAAGGTAGTTTTTTTCAAGAGGTAACTGGACTTTTTGGGTTTTTTTGTTTTTGAAGACATTCCACTTCTCATTCAAGAAAGCTTCTTCAACTCTGACTGGATGGTGGGAAATGGAAAGATTTATACTCCTTGCAAATGACAGGTGTTCATTTGTATTCTTGCAGTCATTGAGGCCACCAGGAAGTTTGTCTGGGTTATCAGGATCACCTGAGTGGTGCAAATGGGTGTGGAGCCTTCTTGGTACTGTTGAAAGGAGTCTGTTGTGGACTGGAGATAGATGGCGTCTTACCAAATAATGCAAATGACCAGCTGTCTGCAAGAAGAATAAATCCTTCCATTCCCCACCATACAATCAGAGCTGAAGAAGCTTCTTGGGTAAGAAGGGAAATGTCTTCCAAGAAAAATCAGAAAGTCCAGTTGCCTCTTAAAAGAGCACCTTTGGGACAACCATGCCTTGGATGACTGAGAATCTCCATAGACGTTTTTTAATCCTTTCATGACTGGCTTGTTGCCGAAGCCTGGTGTTGATATAGCCTTTCAAACTGGCTGAAATCATTTGATGAGAATGAAAGTGTGGAATGAAAAACCTAGGTACAGACCATCAAACATCTCTCTGAAGTACAGTCCAGAAAATGTCAAATAGGCTTGGTAAAACATATTTATTTGGAAGGAGGTCCCATTTTAGTAGATCTATTCCTCAGTCAATATGCTTCTGATTGCAAGCTCAGTCCCAATTAAGTCCCAGTGTGCCTAATTTTCTTCTTACAAAGGGCCCTCTCATTGCTCATAAACAAGGCCATCAGATAATTAAACCTTTTAAAACTAACCATTTAATCACCTTAATCAGCAATCTCTCCCTTACCAAACTGTTTTCTTATTCAAAAGAAAGAGGTAGTTATGATAAGACGGGCTTGATTAGACAGACTCATCAAGGTTCTTCAGAATTTAGAAAACATAGGCTTTCTGATCCTAATGGACAGCTGGAGATTTTAGACTCTTTATTATTTATTATTTAGTCTTTGGCTGTTATGGTTCTTTGCTATAGTTTGTTCTTTAAAAATCATTTGTGAACGTATCTGTTAGTTTCTAGTGAACATATAATGTGTTCCCACATGAAATTTTTGCTAACTCTCATTCATAAATCGTTCTTAAGCAACAATTTTGTGGTAGGCAACATCTCTCAGAATTCTGACAGAAAAGAACAAACCCTCAGCTAATAATTATAGAACCTAGCCTTTGCATTTTTAGATATATGCATGTAAAATGTATTAAATGTACAATTAAAATATAAATATTATTATCATGCTGATATGCTTATCAGAAAACCATTTTTAAAAGAATACAGCCAATGGCAGACGTAAATTTACTTCCATGTTATTTGTAAAATCTATTCATAGATCTCTCTCAGGATTTCTGCCTTCCAACTATGATCTGGCATAATGTGTTATCCTATACATTTATAAAATAAAAATATTTGGATCAAATCTTTTTCTTCCTTCCCACTCAGTAGAAAAATATTTGATCCTTGTTTAAATTCACACAGAGAAAGTTTCAGGGGTCAGATCTTAGGTTTATATCTGTTCCAAATACTGAATCTCAGGAAATCAAAAGTGCATTTTGAAGCTGTTTTCTGCTTTTCAACCTCACTGTAACAATTGTTTGTGGTTTGTTTAAAATACTTAACACATTTATCTTCTAATCCTTTTGATTTGAAATGTTCTGTACATAGATACAAAATAAAAACCTTAATAGTATATTATGCAGAATTGCTGGTTATGTCCTCACTAGATGTTGGTACTTTTTATCTTCATGGTTTGGACCTTTCATTGTATAAATATATTTCACCTCAACAGCAATGTGCTGCATTCATAATTTAAACATTTTGCATCACCTCATGCAGTTTTTAACCTGCAGCTCTTAAAAATAATAGCAGCAACTTATCCCTTTTCAATAGTCCGGAGCGATATTAATTTTAGATGTGGGAAACAAAATGAATTATTGCCCTAGATCAGTAAAGTCAATATTAGTTATTAAACTGAGATTGTTTGATTCCTCCTAGAGTCTGAGCACCAATGCATTCCTTATTACCATATCTTATGAGGTATAGTATAGACAGTAAAATATCAAAAAAAGAGGGATCCATGCAGAAGGGATAAAAAACCCTTCTTACTACAATTTAGATTTATTAGCATTGCTTTGTATTTATTTTGGCTGTCCAATTCCATTTGCTCTGTTACTGATTCCAAAAGAGCACCCTATCTACAAAAGCAATTCAGATTCTTTAGCACATTGACTGCTGCAGCCCTTCTGTGTGGACTCTGAAGAGTCCAATAAAAAATGAGAAGCCATACTTGAGGATAGCTTAGTCTTTCATGTACCATGTCTATCCTCCCATTTCTCATTTCTGTTTTTCTTCTTTTTTGATTAAGTGATTCAGTTAACGTTTGGAGGGTTATGTGTGCATTTGTGATGCATTGAAAAGGTAAAGGAAGGATTTAATTACTACAAGTTTGTAGCTTGAGGATTTAATTGCTACAAGTTTAACTACTATTTTTAATCCCATTACTTTACTTTTAATGGCAATTTATTACATCACAACCTTTCCCACAAGTTCAATGACAATATTTTCTTCCAAACTGTGCCTCAGTGGCTGTCCTATACTGAATCAGGAGACACACATGGCCAAAAGCTAGTTTTCTAGGAAACATGAAGACAATGATGCAAAAAGAGAACAATTTTCAGTGAGCCAGTCGATAGTTGGTTTACTTTCTAAAACAAGTGCCCATTTCTCCTTTTTTTTTTCATCTCTTCATTCCATTTCATTTATAATAATGGAAACAACAACTGACCCCCTGTTATGGGTCCTTAGATGACATATTTTCCACATGTATTTATTGTGCCTTTAATCTATAGTAGTTCTGAACCCTTGATGATTTTAGTATCATATCTTGATTTTATGTCTATAATCAAAATGTAGTGGGAAGCAGTTATCTTCTCAAGAGCATGCATCCATAAAATGGTGGTACTAAAAACACACAGTGAGAATAAAAGTAATCCACCCAAAATTGACATGCAGAGAGTCAGAAAGCCTGAAAAAAGAGTGGGTTCTCATTGAGCCCAAATAGTTGGCTTTCCCTTCCTTAGGACTATCACTCTGTCATGAGCATCCAAAGCAAACAAATGCTCAGCATTTATAAGAGGAACAGGCAAGCCCCTCTTCTTTCCCACTTTTTGTCATTCTGGAATGATTTAAATTATGAACCCAGCAACAAATTTTGCAAATCTAAATTCTCTCTCCCTCCCTCTTTCCCTGTGTGTGTGTGTGTCACTCATACACACACATCTTACTTAGAAAGTCTCAAAATGTCTTTCTTTGAAACATTCATTACTGCTGGTAGCTATTGTTCCAAGGTATAATAAAGATACAAAGCTCATCACTTACCTTTTCCTTCCTTGAGAAGAGAAATCTTTGATTCAGGTGCAGCCAGCAGCCTTGGTTCAGAGGACTGAATTAGCAGCTGCTGCAGCAGCTGCTGCAGCCGAGCCAGATGCTTCTTGCCCAAGTCACTTGCTTCTTTACCCCAATCCACCCACACCCCACCCCCTCACAGGCTCCCGGAGGGAAGGGCAACTGTCCTATGCTGAATCAAGAGACACACATGGCCAAAAGGAATCAGCACTCTGCCCCTTTGTCTTCTGGACTCAGAGAAAGAATGTTTGATTGGGGTTTTTTGTGCAGAAGACCTACCCGCTCATTTTAGTTCACTCCAAAATAGAGCTATCAGTCTCTTCCTTGCAGTTGTTGCTTTGTAACTTCAAATCCAGAAGATTGATGTGAGAGCTTTGCTGTGACATCGACCCATAGAAACTGGTCAATGTATCTCCCTCACCTCTGCCTCCCTCTTGTGCAGATTTTCAAGAGGGAAATGGAAGAGCAAAAGAGCTGAAATCAATAATATAAATCACAAGAAAATAATGACAATAACACAAAAGCCTCAATCAAAAATCCTTGCTTTTTATAAACATTAAGATACTTAAAAATGCTAAGATTGCTTCTGCTTTTCAGTACATGAAGTGATGCATTCGTGTCTGTGATACAGTTGCCTCCTGTCTCCTCTTCTCCCTTTCAGCTGCTGGTGAACTTCACATTTCTTCCTGTAGCTAATCAGTTCACTCTTCTCTTGAAGACAGTCAGTATCAGTTGTTGTTAAGGGACAGTTGCCAAGAGAGTGGGATCTTGTGGAAGGAGCAATAGGAGATTTTGTATCAAAACAAAGCTTTTTAAAAAAATAAAATGGAAATTCTTATTTCCTCCCTGTTTATCCCAAAGAGGGACTTAATATCTATCATAATGATCTCTTAGTATATGATTGCTTGCTTTTTGAATAACCAAAATTCCTCTCCCGCAGTACTCAAGTTCAAAAAGCAAAATAAGCAATAGATCACTATGGCTCTGAATTTTATTTCAGCCAACAAATTCAGAAAACATTTCTCTCCTCTGGTGTTTTCCTGCTGAAGGGAATCAAACTGACTGCTGAGCCTAATAAGGACATGCTGTTGTTAAAAGCTGTGGTTTGTCTTTTGACCCAGCCAATCTCCTTCAGTATTTAACCAAAAGCGGGTACATTCTGCTGATAATTTATGAATAGAGTTAGATTGGGCTGAGAATCAGAAATAGCTTGGAATTTCATTTCCAGGCTAATTCCCTTCTGAGGAATCCATGCAGCTCATTACCATGGTTATGTGTCGGAGAGTTGGTCAACAGATTTCCATAGAAATCATCCTAATATGTAGTGGACAATGTAGCATAAGTAGCCAGAAGCATTTCAATTGAAGCTGAATGACACATGGAGGGATAGAAGATGAACAGAGGGGGCTTCTATTTTCTTGTTAATAATTTTCTGCTTTAGATGTTAAACTTTAAGCCATCTTAGCTTTTCCATTTTAATTTTGATTCCATGTAATAATGGAACAGCCTGGAAATGGAAAAGCAAAACTACATCAAGGCTAAAAAAAAAAAAAAAAACCAGATAGCAATTTAAACTTTCTCTAATCTTCCCAAAAAATTAATACAGATGAATAAACCCTGATCAGACATGAGAACTTTAGGATAAACATAAAACTTAAGAAAATAAACATAAAATATAGATACATTCCACACCAGTGTTGCTTTATACAAAAATCAGAAGTGATGCCAAAAGGTTCATGCCTCTAAAACAATCTTAGTGTTGAGTTGTGAAAAATAGTTCTCTTGTTTGAAAATAAAGAATCATAGAGGACTGTATTAATATGAAAAAATGCATTTTTGAGATAGATGCAGGGAAGAACACATCTATTTCTTCAATTTAGAGCAAATAAGTAGTCCTTCAGGCTTGACTCCAAGAAATGTGTCCATATACTTTTCTGCTCCCACATAGAAGTAATTGGATTTTTCTTTCTTTTCCTTCCACTCTACCCTGCACCTTGGGATTTTCTGATGGTGTCTCATACAAGTACTAATAAAATCCAGCTTTTTTAAAAGTTCAACAAGACCAAAGTACAACTACCTATAGAAAAAAAATAGACCATGCTAAAATAAAGTAAGATTTATTTGTGACCTAACCCAATTCATGTGGTCTGAACTGGGAAATTAGAATATCTGACTTCGAGCAGGGGTGGGATTCAAAATTTTTAACAACTGGTTCTGTGGGTGTAGCTTAGGTGGTGGGCTTGGCTTGGTAGTCATGTGACTGGGTGGACATGGCTTGGTTATTGGCTGAGTGTGGCCAACCCAATATCACTCACATCAAGGCATGCATCTCCTCACCTGGCCTCTCATGACTGTGGGGATGCTACAAAAGTCGTAAGTGTGAAAAATGATCATAACTCACTTTTTTCAGTGCCATTGTAACTTTAAATGGTCCACACAAGCAAAGTATCAACAAAGGAGGGGAAAAAAACTCCAAAGAAGTTCCTGAGATAGGAAGTCTAGTCCTGTCAAGAATGTAATAAGGGTTAATGAAGAGGCAGTTTCTGTAAGCAACACCAGAATGTTTCCTTCCTGCCTTCCTTACAGGATTAGGCCAATAATTTCTTCCAACAACCGGTTCTCTGAACTGCTTAGAACTGGCTCTAGCGAATAGGTGAGAACTGGTAGAATCCCACCCTGACTTCAAAGTGTACAGACTTTTTTTGATCCACGAGGAAAATGGGAGATAATCAACGCAGACAGACTATCAGACAACGCAGATTGGCATTTTCACTACTGTTCCTTCTGAAATTAGGAGAATGTGAGCTGTGATGGTGCCAGAATAGATGATCTGTCTCTGTCTGAAGCACAAAGCAAAAAGTGCTTTTCTCGTAGTGATTAAGGAGCAACTTTGTTTTTTAAACAATTGCTTTATTATAACTCATATGATTTTATCCTATCCTGTTAGTTGACACATTTGGGGGTAATATAAAAATTTGTAAATATGATTTTACATAATTATGCATTAAAGATGAGTATATATTTTATAGCTATGGAGCCATATTATTACAACAACAGCTCTATTGATAAGTTAATAAGAGTTACAGATCCATAAATCTATTATTGTAATAAGAAAATTAGCTTAAAACTCTGGTTTGCAATTCACCGCAGTTAAAATGAAGTTTAATACAGAAGCCAATCTACACGACAGAGAAGATCAGTTCATAGACTGGATACACTGTAATGTGGGTTTGTTTGGTTTTTGCTTAGTGTACCTTTTGAATTTAGCCACAGTAGATATATCATGATTTATAACTTAGCATATAGCATGAACCAGCTGATTGTGCTTACACTCAGAAGGCAACAGTTAGTCAAATGTGACATAACCTCTTGTGTGAATCTTGTTATAAAATTGAAAAGGGTAAAAAGGAAGAATTCAGTAAGAAAGCCCAATTCATCTTTGCTACTGGAGGATAAGATTGGGGGGGGGGGGGAGCATTTTAATATAGGTGACAGATGGAGAACTAATTTCAAAGTGGCTGATTCCAGGCATTACATAGCAAATGGGTGCATGGGTGACTCAGCATGTTTGATTTTCTTGGCAAATTAGGTAAGTTTTATCTGCACACAATTCTCTCCATCAAAGAGATATGTCAGTTCTTTTTTGGAAGTTTTGCCAGAAGCATGACGGACAAAGGAGATGAAGGGGTTATCCTTTTCCCTGCATTGTTTTGACTGCTCTAGCAACAGTGTTGGAAAACAAAACTAATAATTCTTTCTCTGCTTGACATCTAAATGGCTTCAGAGGCAACAATGAGAAAAATTATAAGTGGCTAAGCATGAATTTGAAGCAAACCTTCAAGCAGATTTGAAAACCAAGGAAAGTGTCATTCAAGTGATTGAAAATGATCTTAATAGCCTCACATTGTCTCGTACTGTCCTTTTGTAAGAACATTGATTTCTTTTGAATGACTAAAAAATATCTTGAAAAATATTTTTATTCCCCCTTTCTTCCAGATGAGGACACTGTGTTCTCACTAACTATGTGAAAATAAGCTGTGGTTTGCAGAAGAATATGCTTATGTATCATATAAGCCATGCAATAAATCAGGTTTAAGCAATATAAATATATATTAGGAGTATGATGTGACTTTTTTCAGGAATTGAAGTAGACTGAGACAGAAACATCTGAATGGTGGCAACTTATCTGAATATCTTATATGGACTTTCTGTTTGATTATTTTAAATTATGCTTCTGGACAGAAGTTCATCAAGCAGATTGAAAAGAATGTGTGTGATCACTAGTAGAAATCCTTTTTAATATAAATATAATTTTTATTAAGAATCTTGATTACAATAGTAAAAATTAATACAAATTAAACTTAGAGAAAGACAAGAGAAAAAAGAATCACACCTGCAAAAAAAAAGGTAGAAAAAGAAAGAATATAATTATAATTATATATAATTATATAATTATACGTCCCTTCACACAGAGCCAAGCTGCACTGAAAGCCTCCAACACAAGAACAGACTGTTGCCAGCCAATCAAAGCCACAAAACAGACAGAAGAAACCAGGAACACCAATCAATCAAAGTCCAAGTCCAATGAAACAGGTCCAGGCTCCCAGCCAATCAGAATGAACCAGCCTCAAATTTAAAAACCAGGAGCTGTAAGACCCACATCCATACAGAAGCCTGATGATGGCAGATGAGATTCTGCTGAAACGTTGCTACAACTTTAACAGAACTACAATGACGTGGGATAATACCCGAAGGAAGCTGAACAGCACACATGTAAGTACCCGCGATAACTTAAAAAAAA
>BLBF01000022.1:48476642-48530675 GCA_015471245.1 Laticauda colubrina
AGGATGGCTGCTATTTTTTTGTCTGTTTTGAAGGCAGTCTTGATGTGATGCCTGTGTAGTATCTTACTGATTTTGTCTGTAGTACCTCTTATGTAGGGCAGGACAGCTGTTCCATAGGTCTGTTGATCTTCTAGGTCTCTATTATGTCTTGGTGTGTTTTTGTGGATCAAGCTGGTGATTTTGTTTTTGTGGAAGCCGTTGGCTGTCAATACTTTAGTCAGGGTGCATAGTTCAGTCTTTATATGTGTCTTATCTGCCAGGCGTTTGGTTCTGGTAATTAGGGTTTTCGCTACGGAATTTATCTGTGCTGGGTGGTGGTGGGATTGGGCGTTGAGGTAGCGGTTGGTGTGTGTTTTCTTCTGGTATACGGTGTGTCCCAGTGTGCTATCTGTTCTTTTATAGATTAGTACATCTAGGAATGGTAGTTGTTTGTTTATTTCCGTTTCCATGGTGAACTTGATTTTGGGGTGTGTGCTGTTTAGGTGTGGTAGGAAATTGTTTAGGTTTTCTTTTCCATGGGGCCAAATCACAAATGTGTCATCAATTTATCTTAGCCATAGTTTGGGTTTGTGGGTGGCATTAGCCAGGGCTCTGGATTCGAATTCTTCCATGAACAGGTTTGCAATGATGGGTGACAGTGGTGATCCCAAACGGGCTCCTTCAATTTGCTTGTATCTTTGTCCTTTGTATATGAAATATGTGTTGGTTAAGCAGTGTTCTGTTAGTTCCATGAGGTGTTTAGCTGGTTGGTATTTATTTTTGATGATTTCAAGAGTTTCTTTTATCGGGACTTGAGTGAATAGTGAAACCACATCGAAACCTATAAGCAGATCTTCTTGTTCCACGTGTAGATCTTTGAGAGGTGGTATGAGTTTTGTACATATGAAGCTGCAGTTTTTACCTGAAAGCATGAATAGAAGAGATGATTCCACCAGACTGTCAATCATTTGGAAGCCTTCACTCTCAAATAGAAAGATCTCCACACCACAAGCCAGGCAAACACCTGGGCACAAACAGACTCCCTCTGATACCTCCAGCTCAAACACCCCCCCCACCAGGCACCCAGATGAAACCTAGCTTCCTAATAGATAATAGCCGTCCTTTCACATGAAGCCAAGCTGCACTGAAAGCCTCCAGTGCAGGAGCAGAGTGTTGCCAGCCAATCAAAGCCACAAAACAGACAGAAGAAACCTGAAACACCAATCAAACAAACTCCAAGTCCAATAAACACAGACCAAGACTCCCAATCAATCAGGATGTAGAAAAAAACATTCTGCCACAATAATAGGCTAGCCTCAAATTTAAAACCAACTGCTGTGAGACCATGACCCACATACAAACTCTATACAGAAGCCTGATGATGGCAGATGAGATTCTGCTGAAACGTTGCTACAACTTGAAAAGCACTACAATGATGTGGGATAATACCCGAAGGAAGCTCAACAGCACACACACACACACACACACGCACACACACACACACACACACATATATATTTCAATTCTCTTATCAGCAAAATATCCATAAAGGGTTGCCAGAAGGAACAACTTATCTTGTTTTAACCTTCATCAAATAAACCTTTATCTGAGTTTTCCTTTCTTTTACTTGCAAGGGTCTTCATCTTTAATTCAATCAAATATTGAATGTATTGTTTGTATTTGACATTATTTTTAACTTCTAACATTCTTTTCTTTTACTTTTAACAATCTTAAACATTAATTCAACCAAATATTGCTGTAGGATTTGATTTCTCTTCAATTCTTTGTCCCATCACACAGACTTTTTCAAGGTTTTAGTAACCCTCTTTTCTACATTCAATAAGAAAATATTTTCCAAGTTAAGCCCATGTCACACTGAACCAACGGATGCAAAGAGGATGTAAAACGGACAAAAAACCTTGCCATCCGTTTGAAAACGCGATGTACTCACTGCCTCCATTTGGCTTCCTCTCTATCCGTCCATCATCCGTTTATTGACGTTTCATCCGCTCCTAAAGTTTTGGGCTGCCTAAAACTTTTGCGCAGAAAATGTATCCAGTTCATCCGTTCTGCATCCGCTACGCATCCGCTGCGCATCCGCTACACATCCGCTACACATCCATTACGCATCTGTTACGCATCCGCTATATCCGCTTGGTGTCCTCTGCGCATCCGCGCAACTCGCACCCACCCAGACGCAGGGAGGAAGCGGAACGGATGCGGAATAGATGCAGAACAGATGGAGAACGGATGCAGAATGGATGTAGCACGGAAACAAAGCGTTTAAAGCAGAAAAAACATTTGCAGAGGGGACCTATCTCGGATATTAAGGATGTCTAGAGGATGCCTAGAGGATGCCCAGAGGATGCAAAGGGACACCTATACTGCCTATAAAAAGGGGTAGCAACTCATCTGCATCTCATTTTCAGACCAGCAGCCCACCTGTGCAGACCTCTGCAGCCTTCATCTCACTCTTCCTCTTCCACAGCATCCAGTCACGTCCACCGTGGATCGTACCACAGTCCTTTTGGCAGCCACCATCCTTCTGCAACAGTATGAAGCCATCTACAGGCTCTGTGAACTCTACTATGGGAAGAAAAAGAGGCGGCGAAGAAGTGTCTGGAACTGAAAATGGATTGGGAGAAGAGCAGAGCACGGACTGTACAACAAGCTGATGGTGGAGCTCAGGAACGAAGACACTCGGGCGTTCCAGAACTTCATGAGGATGCCTCCAGCCATGTTTGACGAAGTTGTGCAGCGGCTGAGACCCAGGTTGACCAAGGAAAACACCAACTTCCGGCCCAGCCTGGACCCTGGGCTCAAGGTGGCACTGACTCTGCGCCACCTGGCCTCTGGGACCACCTACAGGAGCATGCAGTACGGCTGGAGGGTGCCACACAACACCATCAGCATTGTGGTCAGAGAAGTGACCACATCATCAAAGAATACCTGGAGGAGCTCCTCCAATACCCCTCCACTGAAGAAGGATGGAAGAAAGTTCCAGAGCAGTGGTATCAGAGGTGGAACTTCCCACACACCGTTGGAGCCATCG
Source organism: Laticauda colubrina (assembly GCA_015471245.1). Classification (NCBI taxonomy): domain Eukaryota; kingdom Metazoa; phylum Chordata; class Lepidosauria; order Squamata; family Elapidae; genus Laticauda; species Laticauda colubrina. Next base: position 48,479,674 of record BLBF01000022.1, read on the forward strand.
ATGGCAAGCACGTGGCCTGCAAAGCTCCAACCAAGTCGGGGTCCACTTATTTCAACTACAAGGGCTTCTTCAACATCGTTCTCTTCGCCATGGTCGATGCTGACTACAAGTTCATGTACATCGATGCTTCAGGCTACGGCTCATCTTCAGATGCCCAGGTATACAACGCCAGTCACCTCAAGAAGGGGCTGGAAGGCAACCTCATGGTGGGCTTCCCAGATCCAGACCCCTTGCCCAACGACACACAAGATGTGCCCTACTTCATCGTGGGGGATGACGCCTTCTCCCTCAGAACCTATCTCATGAAGCCATACACTTCCAGACTCCTCACCCATGAAGAGAGGATCTTCAACAACAGGCTGTCCAGGGCAAGGCGGGTGGTGGAGAACGCCTTTGGCATCCTGGCCAACAGGTTCCAGGTACTTCTCACCACCATGCAGCATTGCCCAGAGACCGTGAGGAGGATCATGGAAGCTTCCTGCATCCTGCACAATCTCATGCGCACCTGCTACTCAGTCTTGCAGAACAGGCTCGTGGACCGTCAACAAGGCAATGGGGACCTGGAGCCTGGGGAATGGAGGCAAGGGCAAAACCTGATAGACACGAAGGATGTGCAAGGCCCCAACAGAGCTTCACGTGAAGGGAAGAAGCAGCGCAACCTCCTGAGACACTGGTGCAACTCCCCAGCTGGAGCAGTGGAGTGGCAAGGCAGGATGGTAGATGCTTAATGGATGCTTCCTTCAGCCTGTCTCATCACACGGTTGAGATTGGGCCATGTATGTTGGGTGGGCCTACAATGAACAAGGAGTTTAATAAAGAGTTATGTTTGTGTTCAAATGTGTGGATCAATGCTTACATTGTTATTGATAAAAAAGGGCCCTAGGTGTGGCACCTGGGAGGGTAGACCATACAGTCCCACTATGCTTGCACTGGAGGTTTATCTATCCCACAGATATTAGCCATCCCAAAGGTATTCCTGCTCATTCCACAGGTATCCCTGCCCACCCCACTGCTATCTTAATCCATCCCACAAGCATGCGAAGGCTTAAGCCAATTCTAAAAGTTTCCACCAAGACTTTAAAAAAGTAACAAATGAAGCAAGTGTGTGAATCAAAGATAAACTTTATTGAACAACAAGCTGTCAAAAAAAATGACCCAAGTCAAGTGTCCAAATAAAGTCCACAGGTAGCCAGCTACCCGGTCTCTGGCACTCTTCTTGGTCATTCGGAGTTGTGCCCTGTCTCAGGGGTGAAGGGTCCAGGTACTGTGGTGGTGGGTGGTGCTGGAGTGCCTGGCCTTGAGAGGACAACAGGTGACGGTGTGTTGATAAAGCTCTCGGACAGCTGGCTCAGCCCCGTGATGCTGAGAGGTCCTTCCTCCATGCCATGGGGTGTCAGCCCCAGTACTGATGACAGATGTACTGAGGCCGGGCTTGGCTGTGGGGTGGAGGAAGGAGTAGTGTAGTGGGGCTGTCCGGTCAGCAGCTGGGTGAGGACTGGCATGGGTGGCATCATTGGCGTGGGTGGCATCATTGGCATGGGTGGCATCGCTGTCGTCGGTGGCATCTTTGTCATGGGTGGCATCGGTGGCATCAGTGAAACACGTGGCAATGGTGTCGCCCAATGACTGTGTGCCTGGACTGGGAAGGGCTGCTGCCTGTGCTGCTGAACCTCCTGGTAGCCGTAGCCCTGGTAGGTGAGGGCCTGTGGGAAGCCTTGGAATGGGAGGGACATCACCTGGGGTGGAGGAGCAGACCTGGACTGGGTGGGAGCAGGTTCCTCTGGGTCTGGAGGGTTGTGAAGCAGCTTGGTGATCCAGTCCTTCACCAGCTGGTACTGTGGATCCGCCATTTCCTTGAGGGTCTGGTTGACATAGGTGAGGAAGGGCTTGCGGTTGGAGGATGAGGAGTCGGTGTTGACCAGCTGAGAGAAGAGATCTATGCTGGTGCGGATGGTGTCCCTGATCTCCAGCAGGACAGTGTGGCTCTGCCCCTCCAGCTGTCCGGCTCTCTGCCTTTCTGTGGAGGCGGAGCTGGGTGGTGGTGGATGCGGCTAGGAATGTGGTGGACTCAATGTCTCCTTTCTCCCACCGCACCAGGGAGTCCTCTACGCACTCCACCACGCTTACCACACCTGTCCGCGGGTTCTCTGCTGTGGCATGCTCCACAGAAACCTGCCTGGAGACAGGGACTGACTCTCAGCTGGAAGAGGACTGGCTTTCATCAGGCTGCCGGAGAGAGAGGGTCATGGGAGGGGTTGCTGGTGCTCCTCGGTGGCGGACCTCACCCTCCAGGAAGCTGCACCTGGTCATGACGTAGGTCTCTCTGTCTGTCAACTTCACAGTGGCCTGTCCAGATTTCTTCAGGTGCAGCTTCCCGTACCAGGTGTGCATGTGCTTCCACCAGCCGAGGAGCACCTCCGAAGTGTAACCCATACTCTCTGCCCTCTCTCTCCAAGCAGCCTGCTTCCGCTTGGTGTCCCTGTACAGCCGGTGTCCCTTCCGCCACAGATAGTCGTTCTCTCTCAGCCACTCCAGCACCTCATCCTCGTGCGCCTCCTCAATATAGTATTGCCTCCTCTCCCGTTGTCGCATACGCCTCTTCTTCCCTTTGGCTGGACCAGATGGGCCCTCATCAGAGGGTCTCCCAGGTAGTAGGGGCTGCTCCTCCACACCACCAGCAGCAGCAGCAGCACCAGCAGAATCATCATCATCATCATCATCATCATCCTCACGAGCAGGATCATCATCAGCATCATCATCAGCATCATCATCATTAGCAGCAGCAGCAGCAGGATCATCATCATGAACAGCAGCAGCAGCGGCAGCAGGATCAGCAGCAGCAGGAGGACCAGCAGGACCAGGATCAGCAGCAGTAGAGTAAGCACCAGCAGGGCCTGCAAGTCCAGGAGCACGAGCAGGACCAGGAGCACGAGCAGGACGAGCAGGATGAGGAAGACCAGGAGCACGAGCAGGACGAGCAAGTCCAGGAGCACGAGCAGGTCGAGCAGGACCAGCAGGACCAGGAGCAGCTTCAACAGAGTAAGCAACAGCAGAAGCCCCAACACCAGCAGAAGCACCACTGCCAGGAGCAGCTTCAGCAGAAGCCCAGCAGAAGCAGAGTCAGGGGCAGGGGACGGGAGGTTGGCCCTGTCCCTCTTGCCAGGGATGGCGGCAGGTTGCTGAGGCTTTCGCGTCCTCCCCATGGTTGTGGGGTTGCTGGCTGGCAGGGAGGCTGGCAGGCACCAAGGCTGGCAGGAAGGCTCTAGGAAGCCTGGCAGGAAGGCTGGCAGAAAGCCTGGCAGGAAGGCAGGCAGGCAGGCAGGCACCAAGGCTGGCTGGAAGGCAGGCTGGCAGGGCAGGCAAGGAACTCGAAGTGTCCAGCAGCAGGTCTTTCCTCGGAATGCTGGCCACGTGCGAGCTGCTTCCCTTTATATCCAGGGGGCTTATGTAATACTTCCCCCCCGCATGTGCAATTAATGCTCGGCATCCGTTCTGCTTCTGCTGTGCATCCGCTAGGCTTCCGCTGTGCATCCGCTTTATCTGCTGTGCATCCGCTGTGCATCCGCTTTATCTGTTCGGCGTCCGTTCTGCATCTGCTGTATCCGTTCCGCGTCCGCTTCGCTGAGGCCCCCCGGAAGCCCTGCGGTTGCACCATCCGCTCCCATCCGCTTCCATCCTCTGGGCTTCCGTTCTGCATCCGCTTTGCATCCGCCCTGCGTCCTCCCCGCGTCCGTGTTATCCGCTCCGGTTATGCAAATTTTTGCCCCTTTTAAGAGCAGATAACAACGGATGGAACATTTTGCTCGTCCGTTGTGTCCTTTTTGCATCCGTTGGCCAGTGTGACATGGGCTTTACCCTCTTGATTTATTGTTGTATTTTCCATTTAATTTTTAAAACTTCAACCAGTTTCTTTTGTATATCCAATAAAAAGTCCTTTTCAAAATTATTCTCTTGGTCGCTCGTTTGTCTATTTTTTTCAGATAAAATTTGTTCCATGGTTTCATTAACATCTCAGACATAGTCTGTCCATAAAAACAGCATCATTTCTGATGGTGTTAATATTACAGTTACTAACTTTTAGCTTTATTATTCAAAGTTCTCTTTTAATATTTCTGATATTATAATGGTTTGTTTCATTTTATAAGTCCAAGTATTTATTTATTTTATCAAATTTCTACAATGCTTATATCATTCCAAGTGACTCTGGGTGGTTTACAAATAAAGAACATACAGCAATGTAAAAAATAATTAAAACAGTTAAAATAGAATTAAAAACCAAATTATAATTAGTGGTTAGAGTTTTAAAGGTTAAAAGGTTAAAGGCTGAGGTGAGTGCCTTCAGGGTTGTACATCACTCTTAGACCAGAGGTGGTATTCAGCAGGTTTTGACTATTTCTGGAGAACTGGTAGTAGAAATTTTGAGTAGTTCAGAGAACCGGCAAATACCACCTCTGACTAGCCCCATCCCCATCTATTCTCTCCCTGCCTCCCAGCTGATTGGCTGGGTCTTCTTTTGTTGCCCTGCACAGGAGAATGGAGTTGGAGATCAGGTTAGTGGGGTGGGGAGGGAATAGGATTTTGCAGTATCCTTCCCCTGCAGTGGGGTGGGAATGGAGATTTTACAGTATCCTTCCCTGCCACGCCCACTATGCCATGCCCACCAAGCCACTCTAAACCCACAGAACTGGTAGTAATTTTTTTTGTATCCCACCACTAAGGCAAACAGACAGACACACCAATGCCAATTGGCAAAGCCAGATTCTCATGCTCTTCTTAGAAAGCCAGAAGACCTCACCTCTGAAGGTAAGATGTTCCATAAGATGGAGGTAATAGATCTCTTCCTAGATCTTGCCAGTCAAAATCTTTAACCGAGGGAGTCTACCATGCACCCTCTCTGCCTGTCTGAGCAGTTGGGATGGGTTGACATCAGGCTTGTACTTTTTTTCATCTGCCATTCAGTTGTTAAAATCATCAGTTATTTTTTGTATTATTTATAATTGTCAAGATAACCAAAAATCTATTACCCATGAGAAGTTAATTATTTTTATAGCTAATTCCATCTTTTATAATAAAAATCAACATTTTAAATTTATTTGCACCATTAAACCATTTATAATTTTCTTAGATCAAAATTTTATTTAGCTTTTATTTTGCTGGTCTAGTAGTTAACGCATTAAGCTAAAACCTGGGAGACTGTGAGATGAAGTCTGACCTTAGCCATGAAAGCTAGCTGTGTGACCTTGGGCCAATGACTCTTTTTCAGCCCAACTCACCTCCCATGGTTATTGTTTTGGGGAAAATAGGAGGAAGAAGGTGTTACATATTAACATACTCCAAATACTCTGTTCCATTGGTCCACAAATAGTCGAATCTGATTGGTGTTTTACATGACAGGGATTGGTCGAAAATGGCCACTTTATGATTGGCTGCCTGAGCGATGGGAGAATCAAGGAGCTGTCATTGGCCATGAGACGCGAGCAGCCTCTATAAAAAAAGGCTGCCGTGGCTCCAAAGTCAGACGGAATCCAGCAACTAATAAAAGAGCTGAAAGTCACGCTGGTCTCAAGTCTCATTCTTTGCGAACTCAACACTGGAGATGAGGATGGGATACTGAGACGAGGAGACCAGTTGAGCACGTGGCAACGAGAACCGAGCAGATGACATGGCTGGCACCAACTCGCCACCCACACCATTCAACCCAGTGATGGAGGACTGGGAATCGTACATTGACAGATTCCTCATGTTCCTCAAGAGCAATGACTTACAAGGAATCTCCGACAACAGAAAGAGAGCCGTGTTCCTGACACACTGTGGGCCCACAGTGTTCAAGATGGCCAAGGCATTGGCCAAACTGGAGGATGTAAAGCAGATGGCCTGGCCAGATTTGGAAAAAATGCTGAAGACTCATTACGCACCGACCATCTCCAGCCTTATTCAGAGACATGAGTTCTACAAATGGGACCAGAGAGAAGGTGAGAGTATTGCAGATTTTGTAGCGGCTCTCAGGGACATTGGAGGGGCATGCAAGTTCCTCAACATGGATAAAACCATGAGGGATTGCATGGTCCTTGGACTAAGAGATCTCAACTTGCAGAGCTGACTGCTAACCCAATAAAAAATTACAGTCACTGAAGCTATCACTGAGGCCTGCAGCTGAAGCCACTAAAAAATCAGCAGCCAAAATGCAACAAATGAATGCAACAACGCAAAAAAAAAAAAACACCAGCAGAAACAAGCCAACTTCCAGATAAAAAGTCAGAGAACACCCACAAGACCATCACACACCATGAGGATAGCGAATCGTTGTCCAAGACCGATGACAAAGAGGAAGAAATCCACAGACTCCAGTTGGAACGAAATAGACAAGAGAGGAAAGGACATAAGTTGGGGTTCCAGTGCGCCGGGTATGGAGAAGACCACCCCCGTTCCGAGTGCTGTTTCCTAGACACAATATGCTGACACTGCGAGAGACAGGGACACATAGCGAGGGTCTGCCGAAACTGGAAAAGCAATAGCCCCCAACGTAGAGACAACACCCCACCCAGAATGAAAGAAAGACAGACATTGGGCCATGGGAGTCAAGAAAGCAGAGACAAATGGCTAAACAAAAGATACAGAGAGGAAGAAACACACCAAACTATAACCATCGGGCATTCAAACGCAACTAATGCCCGGAAGGTACATATGGAAGTCAGCATTGAAGGCCAACAATGTGAGATGGAGGTGGACTCCGGCTCATACCTATCTATGGTATCATGGAATACAATTAAGAGACTGATACCACACATACGCAGAACAGAATTAGAGAGCCAAACACTGATCCTGAAAGACTACCAAGGGAACAGGATTCCCGGAGTCGGGCTCGGACACTTCCAAGTCACATTTAAAAAACACACAGAAATTCTGCCTTTAACCATCGTAGACTGGAATCGCCCAAGCTTACTGGGACTCGAATGGCTCAAACCCTTGGTAATCGGAGTGACTGGAATCAACAGCGTCACCGAAACAGATTGGGAGGAGAGCCTAATGAGGGATTTCCAGGGCATATTCAATGGGAAACTGGACAAGTACCGAGGGTCCCCCATATCATTTAATTTGAATCCGACCATAGCCCCAATTAGCTTAAAGGCAAGGCGAGTTCCCTTTGCATTAAAACCAAAGATCAATGAGGAATTAAATAAACAGGGGGTATTGGAACCAATAGACCACGCGAAGTGGGAAACCCCAATTGTAACCCCAGATGGGCCAGTGAGAATCTGCGGTGACTACAAGGTCACCCTAAACCACGCACTACAACAAAGCGCATATCCTGTTCCGGTAGTGCAACATCTGTTCCACTCATTGGGGGGAGGCAAGGTCTTCGCAAAGCTCGACCTTGCACAAGCATACCAACAATTGCCAGTCAACCCCGAAACAGCGGAGGCACAAACGATAGTGACTCATAGGGGGGCATTCAGATGCAAAAGACTGCAATTTGGAGTCAGTATGGCCCCAGGGGTGTTCCAAAGCCTGATGGAGTGGATAAAAGGGGTGGTCCCATACTTTGATGACGTGCTGGTGTCAGCCAGTGACCAGAAAGAACTAGAAGGCCGCCTCAGAGAAGTATTGCAAAGATTCCAAAAGGTGGGACTCAAGGTTAAAAAAGAGAAATGTCAGCTAGCCACCCCGAAAGTCAAATTCCTGGGGTATCTAATAGATAAAGATGGCATCCACCCCACAAATAAAAAAATCAAAGCAATAAAAGAAGCTCCCAGGCCAAAAAAACAAAATGGATTTACAAGCGTTTTTGGGACTCATCAATTTCTATAATGTTCAACTACTTACCTGAAGATGACTTTGGTGAAGAGGAACAGGTGGCGCAAGAACATCAAGAAGCAACTCCGGAAGGGAGCAGCCGGGCCAACTCTACCAGCCCGGATAGGCCAGGTGGGAGTGGCATGGCCGACTCCACCTTCTAGGAGGTTCCACAGAGAAGGACGGGAGAAACCGCGATCCCATCCAAACCCACCGAAGACAACAGCATGACTAAACTGCGCAGGTCAAGTAGACAACATAAAAGCCCCACCTACTTACATGACTACGTAACATAGAACCAAACCAAGAGGGGAGGGGTGTTACATATTAACATACTCCAAATACTCTGTTCCATTGGTCCACAAATACTTGAATCTGATTGGTGTTTTACATGACAGTGATTGGTCGAAAATGGCCGCTTTATGATTGGCCGCCTGAGCAATGGGAGAATCAGGGAGCTGTCATTGGCCGTGAGCAGCCTCTATAAAAAAAGGCTGCTGCGGCTCCGCAGTCAGATGGAATTCAGCAACTAATAAAAGAGCTGAAAGTCATGCTGGTCTCAAGTCTCATTCTTTGTGAACTCAACAGAAGGAGCATTGGTTATGTTTGCTGCCTTGAGTTGTTTATGAAAACAGTAAAGGTCAAATATAAAATAAATATTTTTTTCTTTTCTTGAGAATTGAAGATAAAACTCACCCAAGATAAAACTCACAATTTTCAAATGTGTCATTCTAAAAGGTCGCTGATAGCTTTCAGACAGTTAATAGATTATTTTCAAAAGTGATTAAAAATGTCAAAACTTTATGTCATGGTTATGAGAAAGATGGCTAATATCTTCATTTCCCAGCACTCAAACCTGTAGAAAACTACTCTCCTGTTCTCTGGAACACAGGTGGATGTTCTCTTGAACTCTACTTAGCAGGAAAGGTTCCAAGGAACTCATCTACTGACTTGATAGTGGACAATGCTTTTGCAGAACTTTGTTCAATCCATCATACCTCTTTTGGAAATCTTTCTACAGTAGAAGTCCTGGACAGCTCATCTACGGTTTGGTTCCCTTTTGTCTAATTGTCTTTTCTATTTATTTTTATTTAAAATATTTTTAAAATTTTATTAAATTTATATGCTATATCCAACTTTAGAAAATGGTTCTCTTTTTCATCATGGGCAATTTTTTAGTCAAAACATTTTCCTTCCATTTTCCTTCCAAACTCAGAAGAAAAAGGAAACTAAAGAAATGTCTTCTCTACTACAATTTGGCTGGCTGAAGAGAGCAGTATCTAATACCCAAGGCTATGATTAAGCACAGCTTATGCAAAATCAGCTTTGAGTAGGTCATGCTGCTTTGTATGACGAGGTGAAACTGGTGCTCATTACACTGAACTAGCAACAGCCCAAACAGAACAACTTTGAACAAGCACAGCACTGTTCCGACTTGTACACAAGCCAAATGGCTGAATCTCTTGTTATTTTTGCCTTGGGCCCTTTTATTTTGCCAGGAGCATTTGTCTTTTCCATGCCTACCTTACCCAAGACCCTTGTCATTAGAGCTTACACTATACAGCATTTTTGGGTTAAAATTATTTTTAATACCTCACATACCTATTCTCCAGAATCTTTTGTAAGAAATAAATAGGACAGGGATTTAGCACAAAGCATATAATAACTCAAATAGAAAATAAAACACATGCTTATCATAGGCCAAATGCATTTGCTCTTGAAGCTGATGTATTTTGATACCTATGCCTTCCTTAACCTGGCACATCCTGGATAAATGGACATTGAAAATCCTAGTTTCCAGAATGAGGATGACTTACTGGAGAAGGCTATGCTAGGCAACTGGAGACAATTTAGAAGAGATTGAAAAGAAGACTGAGGAAATCATAATCTGTGAGGAAGCTGATCTCTCCTTCTCCAGCAGTGATCTATCCTATTCAAATATACTGTATTCAGCCCAGAGGACAACAAGATCTTTTTCGGGGTAACTCTTGTTTATAAGTATTCTAGAATTTTTTCTTAACACCATGTCAGCTATTTTTTTTTTGTGTAGCCTGGAAAAGGGGCAATTAAGATTCTATATTATAGTTATCTTCTATCAAAATGTGTAAAATGTATGGCATACCAGCATCTTTATGGGTTCTTCTAGGTCACCGAGAATTTATGGGTTGTGGAGGATTACATTTAAGAGGCCATAATAATGTTTTAAGCTTTGCAAATGCTTAAAGTTTTATTCCATATTTTTAAAACTGAAGCAACCTCCAAAGTGAGCCCTGGCCACCCACTTTTAAGAGGATAGATTTCTATCTGCTGCAAAAAATACTGATGATGTTCTTTTGCTGATGGAAATTGTAGACTCCTGTCATGTCTCTTTAAAACTTGGCTTTGGTCCCAGGTCTGAAGTTAATGTGTTTGGAGAAGGTCTTCTCATACTGTCCTTTAAAGGTTATGTTTACTTTATTCTGTCTTGTTTTGCTTTGTTCATGTTTTTTTAATTGTTTTAATCTAGTATTATATTTTATAAGCCACTCACAGTCCACTGGAGTAACTACATTAAATTTAATAAAATAATAACATTAATAGTAATATTTGTCTATCCCAGGTCCTTGGGAAGGACTTGATAGGTGGACAAAAATGCCAAATCCAGTCTCAACATCTGGCTGAATGTATGTGATGAACAATAATATTAATTAACATGTCATCACATCAATAATTGAGCCTGTTTCTTCAGAAGACAGCATCGGAATTAGTGAATTCAAACTGCAAAATAAAGAGATTTCAACTATGTTGAAATGGTACATTAAAAAAAAAACAGGACGTGGTTGTTTCGTTGCTTTTAAGCAATTTTGCTTTAAATCAGGGGTGGATCCAGTCCACGGGGTGCTTAGACACATGGGGCTGTCCTGGAAACAGTGAAGGACTGGCCTGTGATGCTTCTGCCAGCAAAAACAGAGCCTCCCAAGCTCCATTTTCACTGGCAAGGGGCTGTAAGAGGCAGTCGCAGCCAAAAACAGAGTTTGGGATCCTCTCTCATGCCCCTTCCGAGTTCCATTTTTGCTGGCAGAGTGCTAGCAAAACAAACTAGTAGTAAAAATGGCATTTGATCACACAAGTGACATCGAGCTGGCTATGCCCACCCTGGCCACATCCCTGAGGTCAAACACAATCTGTGGCCCTCAAGGAAATTAAGTTTGACACCCCTGCTCTAAATATTTTTTCTTTGTGGTCAGCAAAAACCAGCCCTATCATTCATCAGTGAGAGGCAACAGCCTTTGTACATTTCACTTCATCAGAGGGCAGAGCTGTGTTGCTTCTCTAAGCTGACCTGCCTACATGAGTTGGAAGAAGATGCTACCTCTTTAACCCCAAAGGTAAAAACCTTTTGTTGCCTTTCACTTCAGGCAGCAAAAGGTTTTGGGACAGTGTGGTCATCAAGTTAGCATGCATTTAGTTTGAAGTGGTTGAGTTTATATTGTTCCACTAATTTCACTCTTTGAAGGTGTGGAAAGGGAATTTCACGAAGGCAGTAGTGTCACAAAAAAACAGGAAAAGCCCAAGGGAAACATCAGGTCAGCCAGAAAACAAACTTACATAGGAAAAGGAATCAAATAAAAAGTATTAAAGAATCCCTATAGACAAAAGCCTAAGTAATTAGGAAAACTAGACAAATAGGAAAAGGAAACAAAAGATAATTTAGAAAACCCTTATAAACACAGGACATACCAAATAAGCAAAACAAACAGACAAAAGACACAAAATATAAATTACAAAAGGAACAGACAGGAGATTGCCACAGGACGAATATGAAAAAACTATCTGAAGGAGATTACAGAAAGCCAATAATACAATCTGGCCACCCCACTGAGTTTGTCTTCCACACCCTGTGGAGTTTGCCCTCTGACAGAAATAAAGATAAACTCAAACAGGATTTGAAACATTAGGCACAAATACAAACACTCACACAAAATCAACTTACAAAGGGTAACAAGAATATAAAAAAACCAGGGACTTACCATAAGAAGCTAGCTAGCCCAGGAACGCAGACTTCTCACTGTTCTCCACCTTCCTGAAAAATAAAAAGATCCAGCTTTCAAGCAGTTATCTGTATCCTTGCGCCAGAGGTCTCCCAGCGGGAAAATCGAATCCTTGAAAGAAAGGTATTTTGACACCTTTCAACAAAGGAAACCCAACTTCTGCAATCTTATTGATGCCTGACAGCCTTGTAGCTATGTGCAACTAAGAAGCATTCATTAACTACCTGAGCACATATGGACCAAGTCTCTCTCGTCCACCCCATGGTGGTGCATATTCATGCTGACTAAGATGACTAGTTACTAAGCACTTTCTAGAGTTAATATCCTCATTGTTGCGACCTTTAATAATTCTTCATGATGGGGAAATGTCCCATTGCACATTGCCAGCTTAATTGTGGAGATTTGAAATTGGGTCCACAGAGCTATGGTTGCTATGACAACTCCTATTCTCAGTCTTGCTGGCACTCTCCCACACATATAAGCATGTGAGAGAAGGGAAAATGCAGATACAGGAGAGATGACTGTATAATTGGCCCACTTATTGTCTTCTTAACAATATCTATGAGAGTTCTTTCCTTCATCTATTCCATGGTTCATGTTTTTGTCCAGTAGAAAAACAACTCATAATATGGCCTATTTGGAGTCTTGGGAAAATGCTTATGAGCATAGGAAGCAAGGTTCAGCACAGAGGTGGTATTCAGCAGGTTCTGACCAGTTCTGGAGAACCTGTAGCAGAAATTTTGAATAGTTCAGAGAACCAGCAAAAACCACCTTTGACTGGAGATTTTACAGTATTCTTCTCCTGCCATGCCCATCAAGTCACGCCCACAGAACCGATAGTAAAAAAATTTGAATCCCACCACTGGTTCAGCGGTAAAGCTGGTTGAAGAGAGGGTATCTTGGGGAATTGATTGACATGATTCAAATCTATGTAGAACAAAAGAGCACTAGAATTACAAGTATTTTAATATTTTATGGCATTCTCAAGAAAATTTCAGACTTCAAATTGTCCAAATTCCTAATGAATAAGGCCCAAAAAGCCCTTAAGTGAAAGATACCAAAACTATTAATGTTAATCCGGTAGGGAAGGGAAATAGATGCAGACCAGTTTTCTAATAGCTAGAACTAAAGAGAAATTTCCTGACAGTAAGAACAATTAGTAGGTGTATCTCTGGAATTTATGGGTACTCACTGGAGGTTTTTAAGAAGAGACTGAACAGCAACTTGTCTGGAATGTTATAGGGTTTCCTGCTTGAGCAGAGTTAGATTAGAAGACCTCCAGATCCTTTCCAATCATATTGTTTTATGTTCTATGTTCTAAAGTTTTCAGAAATCAACATGCCTAAAGACATTTGGATAATTGTAATCCAGACAATCTGGAGAGGTCAGCCTGCAGGAGGCTACCATAGTGCAACCATGTAGGAAGACAGTTACCTTAATCTATAGTAGCACCTTTAGTGACTAATAGATTTTATTAAAAGGTACAAGTTTACCAAAAAGGAATCCATTTCTCTTATGTTGCAGAGAAAACTTGGAAAAAAACTTTCCCTTCTCATCTGGTATTGACAAGGTTGAAATTGGTTCATTTAACTACTCAGTCAAGACTACAAAACCTATAGTCTCCAAGTTGGATCTGCAGAACCTGGTCAGTTACACAAAGACATGAAATCAAGAGTTCCAAGGTGAAAGAACCCAACAATTTTCAAATACAAGCTAGATACACAAGACAAGCAGTTGGCAAATCCAAGGCATCAGCCAAACAAATACTCAGCTGTTTTTATATGGTATTCAATTTAGTTTTCTAACTCAGGAAAGAGTGATTAAACTGGATCCTGGGTCAGTCATCGAGACCTGAGGTTTAGTCTTCTAATCTTTCGGACTCATGCTGGAGCCCATCCTCAGGGAACTTCTCTCTCACCAGAATATGTACTTACATTTTATATATTTTATTGTCATATTTTGGTGACTGTGAAGTCCCCTGGGGGTGGCTTCAGCATGAGTCTGAATGCTCAGAAGACTACACCTTGGTCTGGTGACCGACCTAGATTGGATAGCAATAGCACTTAGACTTATGTACTGCTTTACAGTTCTCTCTAAGCGGTTTTACATATTGCCCCCAACAATCTGGGTCCTCATTTTACCCACCTCGGAAGGATGGAAGGCTGAATCAACCTTGGGATTTGAACTGTTAAATTGCAGGCAATTGACAGTCAGAAGTGGCCTGCCGTACAGCACTCTAACCACTGCATCACTGAGGAAGCTGCAATATTATTCTGGCTCACGTATATTTGTTTTCATTTTTGAGTTACTATACTGGCTGAATTATAATTTAAAGTGTTATTATAGGTTTTTTTTGCTTATTTGTTTAAAAACATTTTATACTTCTGTTTCACATGCCATTTTGGATGTTAAGTATTGGGTGCAAACAGCTGGCCAATTTTTTTATTTTATTTTATTTTTATTTTACTTGGTTTGTCAATTGCTTACAATTAATTAATAATTAATTAATTACAATTAATTAATTAATTAAGTAATTTCAGGAAAGGATTTATTGCATGTGTAGGCACTTCCTCTGTGCTGTTAAAAGAGTGTCAGGCTAGTTAGGACTCTTCTACGCAGTGGAGTTTGGAAGTGATTGAAGGGTCAAACATAACTACATCCCTGGGATAAAATTGAGTCAATTTTAATTATTATGCTGCAATACTGAAATGCTGTTGTTCAAAGATTGAGATGGTTCTAGCAGTTTAAACTGATAAAGACTGAGTAAATTTGGATGCATATCAAAATGTTTTTAAAACTTATATATTTAACAAAGCAGACTCATTGGTAGAAGTGGTTGCAAATAGTTCCTGAGAATGGCAGTTTTATAAATCTTTATAAATCTGTTTTATAAATCTTAATTGCAAAATGGCAATTGATGGCAATTAAATTTAGAATTTTGTAATTGTCATTTTTATTGTAAAACAAATCATACTGTCTATTAATTTCATTGCTTTTGCATAGTTTAAGCTGCTGTTTTGATTTTTATTATTTACATTTTTAGTATAGTTGGAATTGCAATATGAGTTATTAACAACAGTTGTGTTTGTTTCAAATTATTTATTTTACTAGATTTGGGCAATGGCTGACTTCAGAACTCTGTATGAATTTATTTTTTCAACTTTTAAACTAACAACTATCGAAATATCTTGGGAATCTGCAAAAAAAATGCAAACAAAAATCAAGGTCATCACATATATTTTATTAGTACATTCCAAAGTGTCTATGGAGATTCTCAGTGATCCAGGTCATCGTCCCAAAAGTGCTTTTGCAAAAGGCAGCTGGACTTTGTTTTTGTTTCTGAACTGAAGAAGCTTCCTGGATGAGAAGCAAAGCATCTTGAAAAAGCACCTTTGGTACACTCAAACCTTTATATCAGTTGAATTGGAGGTGAAAAAAGGCCAGTGAGATTAGCCATACACATATTTATGGGAAAGACCTGCATGAATTTTATTTAAAACAGAAAATGAAGGGACCAGTCATGAATATTCCTGCTAATTGGTTAGATGCCACAAGAAAGTCTGATATTGGTTGGAATATGTACAACTATTATGAAGAAGCGGAATTTGAAGCAGTTTGGCTTTTTCTATAGGAAAGCATAAATGGCTAATTAGCCAAAGCTTGAAAAAAAAATTCCAGTGGTTCTCATTGTCTTTTACTTTTATGGAATTTTAAAATCACATCCTAATTATGAGAAAGCTTTCAATTGAGAATAAATCTGGAATGAAGAACAGTATAAAGTATTGATTTAGTTATTCAAAATATATGCATAGCTATCTGTCTTATGACAAACTCTGGGTGGCTTCCAATCAAAGATTAAAACTACATAAAATCCATATTAAAACTATAAGAAGTCTTCTGAATCTGTGTTGCATGATGCAGAATTATTGACAAGTAATGAGAATTAATTTTGGAGAAACAACAATTTTTTTTAAAAAATAGCATCTGAAGTCAGTTTTGGTTCTAAGAATAATGTAACAGCAGGACTGCAATGATGTAGTTCTTTACTGATCAATAATTTTGTACCTTCTATTTTGAGTTGAGCTTCTGGCAAAGAATGGCAACATAACCCTTTATTAATATTCTTACAATAAGAGTTTGTTTCATTTGGCAGATCTTAGTTGCCATTTCATATGAATTGTTTAATTAATGTTTCTGAAAGATGACAAAATTATGGTTTATGTTGTGGAAAGTTTTTACAGTGATTTGAATCAAAGTTCTAATTAATTGCATAATATTAAAAAAGTAGAACACTATTACAATCAATCAATCAATCTGTCAATCTAATCTTTAAAACAGCCTTTCCCGGCCTGGTAACCTCTAGATGTACTGGGGTTATAAATGCAAGAACTCCAAGCAAATATGACTGCAAATATGCAAAATATGCAAAATATGCAAAAATACAAGAACTCCAAGCAAAATATGACAGCAAATATGAAAAATGCGAATTGTGGAAGTTGTGGTTGCAATACATATAATAAACACCGGCTTCTAAAAATCTATTCTAATGGAACTTTCCTTGTTTTAATTTTTTTGGGATTCTTTTACACAGTATGCCATGTTTTTAATATTTTCTGTTATTTCCTTCCCTTAATGGTGTCCCTTCTGCCCCCCCTCCCCCCGATTTCTATCCTCAGTCTTGTTATAATTGTTGTCCCTGACCAGTTTGGCTACATAAAACACTTTCATTAATGTTTTGGAGATCTTCATGATGTTAATGTTTGGGACATTTTAGTTCATGCTTTTTATAGTCAGATGAGAATTAGTGATGGAAAGAACTTAATGGTTTAAACAGGGTTTTTATGGGCATAAATGTACATCAGTTTAATCTGTGCAAACTTAATTAGTTGTCCCAAAATGACAGGAACACCTGGGGGTGGGAAAGCACAAATATTACTGAAGAGAGGAAAGTGCCTGAGGACAGAAGTTTATAGTCTGACACTGTGGTGATGAGATTAGGTAAAGTTAAGGGTACACTCACATCTTCAGACTCTTCTCAGGTACAGTAACTGCTTCTTTTTACAGAACGGTATCACAGAATGAAATGTTCACTTTGATTAAAAGAGCCTAATTCTTTTAAATTGTTTCTCATTAATGCTATATCATATCTAGTTCATGTGTACTATATATGGAACATTGAACTGCTGCATTGAGAACACTGAAGAAACAAATAGGCTGTTCGTGAACAAATATATATTTGTGAACTATGAATAGTTCCTACACTTAGCACTTTGTAGCCTTAGGGAAACTTAGGAAGTATTTGGGTTGGGGAAAGGAAACTTTGATACATGAATAATGCTTGTCTCTCTGAGAGAACAAAGAGAACTACAAGCAGAAATTACTTTTTAAAATTCTCCAATAATCTATGAGCAAAGTAATTGGGAGGATATATTTTGATTTTTTCCTCCCAGGAGATGGAAGAATTTTTCAACCATTTCTCAAAGGCAGGACTCTGCTTATCATTGCTCCTGAAAATACTCAATGACAAGTGTTCCCTTATGACTTCTTCCTGTGGAGTTTAATGTTAATGCAATGGAGGCTGCAGACATCCTGGAGAGAAAGTTGGTTATGCAATGAAAAACAGGATATTCACACTACCCACCGGCCATGTAACTCAATAAACACAAAAATAATAGCCATCTGTTGAATCTAGAAGTTTTATCAGAATGATGAAACTTGTGTAATGTATTTATTTATTTTTTCAAATTACCAAATTACATCATGGCACAAGCTCTATCTTTTACATTCAATTCACTCCCCGCTTGCCCCAGAGCTTAGGGAAAAAATACCACATTTTATTTTATTTATTCTGAAATGAATTCTCTTCTATCAAACTGAATGTGAGTGGAAAGATGGAAAGTAAAACTATCAAATTCTTTACATCAGTGTTTCTCAATCTGTGGTCCACAGACCCCTGGGAGCAGTGGTGGGATTCAAAATTTTTTACAACTGGTTCTCTGCACATGGCTTGGTGGGTGTGGCTTGCTGGGTGTGGCAGGGGAAGGTTACTGTAAAATCCCCATTCCTACCCCACCCCGCTAACCTGATTTCCAGCTCCATTCTCCTGTGCAGGGCAACAACTGGGACTCGGGAGGCAGAGAATAAATGGGGGTGAGGCCAGTCAGAGGTGGTTTTTGCCAGTTCTCCGAACTACTCAAAATTTCTGCTCTTGGTTCTCCAGAACTGGTCAGAACCTGCTGAATACCACCTCTGCCTGGGAGGGGCTGCAATGTAACCACCAGAGGTCTGCGAAGACTTGAAGAAATTTCATTATTTAAATCTTGAATTAAGTCTTGAGGGTCCCTGGCTTGGAAAGGCATTTAAAGGGGGCTCAGTGGTAAAGAAGAGGTTGAGGAACCACTGCTTTATATGATTTCAGCAACCAGTGTCTATTTCATGACCCTGGAATTGGGGTGTAAAATAAGACCACAGGGACACATAAAAATATTTGATTTGTTTCATCTGTTTGCAGTGCTTGTTTTTTGTTTGCTTTGGAAATATATCTTAACAAGTGATTAGATCATCTTTTGGATGAGTTTGTATTACTTTTTAACATTTTTTAAAAAAAATTCTGTGTATTTAAAACATTCCCAGGAAAGTGGGAAGTGAGAAAAAATTGGGAGGGATGTGAAAGAGGAACAAGTCTCAGAAGCTATGAAGGGTGAACGGATTGGATGTTTAGTTGCAATAAGCTTCCTCTGAGTTAAGAATAAAGATGGACTTAAACTATTTTGGATTACTCAGAGTCATTTGGGTTACAGGGCTTAGGAAGCTGCAGATGAAAGAAACAACCTAGTTAATTAGAATTCTCAGAAGCCTTGAGGGTTAAATGCACTAGTTGCAACTTCTATTTAACTTGAAATAGTGATAATTAAATTTGAGATTTTTCTGCAGGCTGATCTTGTATCCACCCTTAAAACTAAAGCCTTTCTCATAGTTTCTACTTCCATCTGTGCATATGAGTAGTCTGTGTTCTTTCAAGGCAGTAATTTGTGGTTGACACAGAACCTCTCTTGGGAGTATGCTCTGACAAGGGACTGACGAGAAGAATTTTGTAGTGATATGATAAACCTTTGTGCTATCAAAACAAATGGACATTGTCATAAAAAGGGAAATATATAAATCTTGCGAGAGGACTGTAGTTCCTCATAGAAGTTTTAAACAATGTCAACAACTCCTTCTGATGATTTCCTGAAAAGTTTGTTCGCATCTTTATTCCATCATTATTTTTTAAAAAATCAGTGTCTAATGACAGAAATTCTCTGATGGATTATTTTATTGACATACTGTATTCTATCCTTCTGGTTCTTATTTTTGATGGCCTAATGTCTTCTTACTAACCCCATCTAGTAACGTGACATTCATGCGATACTCCTGCACGAATATTCTATACTGTTTTCTAGTAAAAATTAAGGGGCGTGCATAAATGCACCACCATGCCTCCCATCCCTGTCCTATTATCCCCATTTATTCATATCTATTTCCTATATTCTTACTCATGTTTATATTTATATCTATTATCTTGGAAGCAATTGACAAATCAAATCAATAAATACAATGAATAAATCCCATGAAAGTATTCACACTTATGTAGTGATGAGTCTGCAATGAAGAAAGCAATGATGAAGCAAGCACAACATATTAATTCCTTCCAGAGATGTGAACAACAGATCATGCCAAACCAATCTTATTTCATTCTTCAACACAGTGACTAAATTAGCAGATCAGCAAAATACTATGGACATAATATATTTAGATTTCAGCAAGGCATTCGACAAAGTAGATCACAACCTACTTCTTAGTAAGCTAGAAAAAAGTGGAAAAGATAGTACCACCACTAGATGGACTCACAACTGGCTGTCAGACCAGACTCAAAGAGTCTTAATGGGTCAAGTCTATATGGAGGGAAGTAAGCAGCGGGGTGCCACAAGGTTCCATCTTAGGCCCAGTACTCTTCAATATCTTCATTAATGACTTAGATGAGGAAATAGAAGGGGAACTTATCAAATTTGCAGATGATACTAAGCTGGCAGGAATAGCTAACACCCAAGAAGATAGGCTCAAGATCCAGATGGATCTTGACAGACTAGAACACTGGGTGGTATCTAACAAAATGAAATTCAATGTAGAGAAAAAAAAAGTCCTACATTTAGGCAAGAAAATCCAAAAGTACACATATAGACTGGATGAAACCAGCTTAATAGCAGTAACTGTGAAAAGGTTTTTTTAGTCTTTGTGGACAACCAGCTCAATATGAGCCAGCAGTGTGCAGCAGCAGCCCAAAAAGCTAATGCAATCCTACATTGTATTAATAGAGGGATACAGTCAAGATCGAGGGAAGTACTAATACCACTCTATAAAGCCTTAGTAAGACTACACCTGGAGTACTGCATCTAGTTTTGGTCACCACATTACAAAAAAGATGTTGAAACTCTGGAGAGGGCACAGAGAAGAGCAACCAGGATGATTAGGGGACTGGAGGCTAAAACATACAATGAACAGTTGCAGGAACTAGGCTTGACTAATCTAGTAAAGAGAAGGACCAGGGGAGACATGATAAGCGGTCTTCCAATATCTGAGGGGCTGCCACAGAGAGGAAGGGGTCAAGCTATTTTCTAAAGCACCCGAAGGCCAATCAAGGAATAATGGATGGAAACTGAACAAGGAAATAAGGAGAAACCAACTTCCATTTAACCTGGAAATAAGGAGAAACTTTTTGACAGTGGAGAACAATCAACCAATGGAACAGCTTGCCCTTAGAAGTTGTGGGAGCACCATCAATTGAGACCTTCAAGAAGAGATTGGACTGCCATTTGTCAGAAATGGTGTAGGGTCTCCCACTTGGGCGGGGGGTTGGACTAGATGACCTACAAAGTCCCTTCCAACTCTGATTATCGGTTATCTGTTATCTGTTATGTTACAGTTAAGTTTAAACAATAGGTTGAACTTGGTAATAGAATTAAAAAATGAAGTAACCAGATGTGCTGAAGTCACACCGTTACATAACTGATCCTTCTGATCCTGATAACTCTAGATAGGCATCCCTTCATTTGTTGCCCTGAGGGAACTTGAATAAACAATGTCATCCTTTGCTCACTCCAAGCCCAGCATAGAGGCAGTCTAAAATTCTGCAATCCTATTCTGCTTCACAAATCACACATTGCAATGTGTACCGGCATGAGTTCAGCAATGCAGTTTCTCGGCTGAACTTTAATTTAATCTATGCAATGGCTATACAAAATAGCCAACATTCTTCCTCCTGTGTGGTTATAAGCTGCTGTCTTCCACGTTCATATTGAAGATGTCTATGTATGAGAAGAGGAACATCTTCATTTTAAAGCATCAATTCTGATGTGTTTTCTATGGCAGGTCTCAGACATTACTTAAGTTCCTTCTGTATTTACAATAAGTAATGCTCTGAAGCATTACTTATTCACTGGTTCACTGTGTTTCTATCTATACTGGCAACTACTGTAATAAACAAATTTTAAGCCAACTTCATTTTTAGCTGATTTCAACACCAGCTTAAGACTGTCATGTAGAAGAGCCTTAAAGACAATGCCCCCTAACAAACCAACCTGTGTTGGTTGTGCTAATATAGCTACAAAGTCTGTAATGTCATAGAATCTTGCTTATGCACTCATAGCAATGGCACATAGTCTTATATACCACTTCACAGGGCTTTCAGCACTCTCTAAGTGTTTTAAAGCAGGGGTCTCCAATCTTGGCAACTTTAAGACTTGTGGAAGCTGGCTGAGGAATTCTGGGAGTTGAAGTCCACGAGTCTTAAAGTTGCCAAGGTTGGAGACCCCTGTTTTAAAGAGTCAACATATTGCCTGTAACAATCTGGGTCCTATTTTACTGACCTCAGAAGGGTGAAAGACTGAGTCAACCTTGAGCTGGTAAGTATCGAACTGCTGGCAGTCAGCACAGTTAGCCCACAATACTGCATTCTAATGACCACACTACCAATTATATAATTGTGATTTTAGTGTTCATTAATCACTTTCATTACCTGTTTGTCATGATCATGAAGCAGAGTACAAATCAGTCTTAAAAATCAGGCTACTGATGCCTTAAAAACTAGATTAAATTTATAAATTTATGGAAAAGATGAACTTCTCATTGAATGTGTCCTCCTTATCCCTGGCAGACTACCTAATGATTTATCTGTGCCTTTGTAATGTGCTCCGATAAGCTACCTTTGCTAGCTCCTGTGGACACTTGGAACCATTTCCTGATTTCCATTTCCTTGCATGACACATTGTTTGTTCTCTTGTTTGGTAAAAGCAGTATACTTGCTTTAGAATCCAGTCTTCAAAAGAGGGAAAACATCATTAAGATTAATTGATTCCCTTACTTCCCTAAGGGAAGCTGTGAGTGTCAATCTCAAGCAAAAGGTGCTAATTGGTATTACTGTGAAACATCATCCCTCCCTCCCAATCCAACCTCAAGAGTTTTGCTCCTTTTCCTAGGCAAGGCAAGGAGAAATATAGATAATAATGCTAAAAAACAAATATAGGAAGGAGATATAGTGTGCACAAACTTCATATTAAAATCACACCTCATACTTCTGGCAAATAATTGTTTCAGACAGTGGATGCCAATCTTCTCCATTCCGCCATGCCATTTGGCTGAGTGACATTCTTTTCTCTGGGAAAATAAAAGCACCTGGATCTGCCTTGCACTTTTGAAATAGCCAATTCTCCATGTGATGGGAGACATTGTTTTGTCCAGTGTTATAAATCAGTTGCAATCTATCTTATAGGTGGAATTAGAAGGGGGTTGTTTTGTTCTTTGCCTTTGGCAACAAAATGTCTTGGATTAGCTCTGGCTGACATAATGCCCACTGCATTTATTACATAGAAGATCTATGATTGGCTCAGTGGATATTTCACCCTTTAAATAAATGTGTGGTGGGATGGCAGAGATTCTAATTTGGGCACAGCAGAAGTTTGATTTAACATGTGCCTTTATTCTCTCCTCCGATCATCATTTAAGTTGGTGGAAAATGATAAAGTATTGACAGGCTTCCTAAAATGGTTTACAAAGTAACAAGAGAGAGAGGGACACACACACACACACACACACACACACACACACACACACACACACAGAGAGAGAGAGAGAGAGAGAGAGAGAGAGAGAGAGAGAGAGAGAGAGAGAGAGAGAATTCTGGTACTTCTAATGACTTTGGAGTTGTGTTCCCAAACTTAGCACTCCAACAGTGTCACATGGCAACTCCTTTAGAAATCTAAAGTAGATTGTGACAAACAGCAGTGATCTCATTTAAAGGAAAGCTTCCTGTGAACATGCCTGTGGTGCTTGGGCTATAGCACCGATTGTTCTACAAATAAGCAGCTTTCTTCTTGAGTAAAAATATGTACTGTTTTATTTACTTTTACTTTTATTTATTTTATTTGTCAGAAGCTTACAATATAACAGAAACAAGAATAAACATAAGTTTAAATACAAGAAATAGGAGCTAATAATTGGGGACAATAGGACAGGCATGGTAGGCAAGATTGTGCGCTTATGCACGCCCCTTACAGACCTCTTAGGAATGTTACTGTTATCTATACCAGCAGTCGCCAACCAGTGGGTCACGGCCACTAGTGGGCCGTGAAATTTTTTTGGTGGACTACAGAGAAATCTCACCCCCAGAGTACCTCCCCAAGCAATTAATCCAGGCTACGCAGGAACTCAAGGATGCACCGCCCACATGGCCCGCAGGAACCCTCCCCATGCACTCACTCCTTATGCAGCAAACTTGCCTAATAAAGGCCCTGTCACACTGGCCGATGGATGCAAAATGTTTGTAAAAAAGACATAGCGGATGAGCAAAATGTTCCATCCATTGTTATCCGCTCTCAAAAGTGCCCTGAATTTGCATAACCAGAGTGGCCAACACGGAAAGGAACGGACGGGGGGAGGACGTAGGGCAGATGGAAAGCGGATGCTCCACGGAAGGCTAGTGGATGGAAGCGGATGGGAGCAGATGGCACATCCGCAAGGCTTCGGGGGAGCACAGCAAAGCGGATGCGGAACGGAAAGAGCGGATGCCGAGCAGTACATGAACTTGTAGTCAGCATCGGCCATGGTGAAGAGGATGATGCTGAAGAAGCCCTTGTAGTTGAAATAAGTGGACCCCGACTTGGCTGGAGCTTTGCAGGCCACGTGCTTACCATCTATGGCTCCAACGGTGTGATGGAAGTTCCACTTCTGATACCTCTGCTCTGCAACTTTCTTCCATCCTTCTTCAGTGGAGGGGCACTGGAGGAGCTCCTCCAGGTATTCTTTGATGATGGTCTGCACCACTTCTCTGACCACAATGCTGATGGTGTTGTGTGGCACCCTCCAGCCGTACTGCATGCTCCTGTAGGTGGTCCCGGAGGCCAGGTGGCGCAGAGTCAGTGCCACCTTGAGCCCAGGGTCCAGGCTGGGCCAGAGGTTGGTGCTCTGCTTGGTCAACCTGGGTCTCAGCCGCTCCACAACTTCATCAAACATGGCTGGAGGCATCCTCATGAAGTTCTGGAATGCACGAGTGTCTTCGTTCCTGAGCTCCACCATTAGCTTGTTGTACACTCCGTACTCTGCTCTTCTCCCGATCCATCTTCGGACCCATACACTTCTTGGCCGCCTCCTGTTCTTCCTGTAGAACAGTTGAAAGAGCCTGTAGATGGCTTTGCACTGTTGCAGAACGATGGTGGCTACCAAAAGGAGTGTGTTGCGATCCATGGTGGAGATGACTGGATGCTGTGGAAGAGCAAGAGCCAGATGAAGGCTGCAGAGGTCTGCACAGCAGGGCTGCTGGACTGAAAGTGAGATCCAGGTGAGCTCCTCCCCCTTTTTATAGGCAATATAGGTTTTCTACTAGGTGTCCTTTTGCATCCTCAAGGCATCCTCTAGACCTCCTTAATATCCAAGATAGGTCCCCTCTGCGAACGTTTTTTCTGTTTTAAATGCTTTCTTTGTGAGCTGCATCCACTTTCATCCTTTCTCCGTCCATGCTACTAACACTGCACGTCCATTCCGTGTCTGTTTTGCTTCCTCCCTGTGTCCGTTTTCTGCTGGAGAGGATTTGAGTTGCGCGGATGCGCAGCGGATGCCTAGCGGATATAGCGGACGCGTAACAGATGACGACGGATGTAGAACAGATGTTCCCCGTATGCTTTGCGGATGCAGAACGGACGCATTGGATACATTTTCCGCTCAAAAAGTTTTGAGCAGCTCAAAACTTTTTGAGTGGATGGAACCTCAGTTGACGGATGCTGGATGGATAGAGAGGATGAAAAACGGAGGCAGTGAGTACAGAACGGATGAATCATGTTAACCAACGGATCGTTTTACATCCTCTTTCCATCCGTTAGTGCAGTGTGACATGGGCTTAAATAGCTATTTTTTTTCTTTTTCCGACCATCATCTTTCTGCTGTGCTGGGAGATTTAGATTAGCTAGAAAACAGGAAATGGTTGGATTTCTTGTTTCTAACCAGTCTTTAGATCTTTGGCTGAGCACAGCTGAACCTCCCTTAGGACTGAAGGTTTGCTTGAAAGCAAATTCAGTGCAGACTCACGACCAGCAAATTTGAGAGATTGAGCTAGCTGATGGGATACATAGATCACTGATTGATTCTGTGAGCAACTCAATCTGCCTGCTTTGCTGGATTTTGGGTAAAAGTTGCTCTTTTTTATAAAAAATTCAATATTTACATACATGGTGCATTGTGAGTTAATTTTGTGAGTTTGCTTGCGAGCAAATTTTATGTGACAGACTGAGCTAGCCGATGGCAGATAGATTTCTGAATGAATCTGTGATTCTGTGAGCAACTCAATCTGCCTGCCTGCTTTGCCTGATTTTGGGTAAAAGTTGCTCTTTTTTTAATAAAAAATTTCATATTTATATAAATATTTATAATATTTACATGCAAGAAGGGGTGGGTTTCTACTGGTTCTGTCCACCTCTGGTAGAACTGGTAGTTTTGAAGAGCAGCAGACACTGAACCGGTTCTATGTCTGTTGCTGTTTTGGCCCACCTGCCCACCCGGGCTCTTACCTGACCTTGATTTCCTGCGTTTTCAACTTCAGCTGCCATATGAGATACAGGTGCAGTTAAAAAAGCAGGAAAAAAGTACTTTTTCAAAGGCTGTTTGGGATGCAGCACTGCTCAGCTGTCCAGGCACCAGGCTGATGATGATTTACAGGTGTGCGCACAGCATGCAGAGAAACACATCATAAATCACCGAAACTCATAAATCCCCAAACTGGTAGTTAACCCTGTCGGATCCCACCCCTGCATACAAGCCATGCACAGTCAGTCACATGACCACCAAGCCCCACCCACAAATTAGGCCATGCCCACAGAACCAGTTATTGGTCCCTGGGATCTAAAATTATGAGTTTAATGGTCCCTGAGGCCCAAAAGGTTGGCGACCCCTGATCTATACATATACCTATACCTATATCTATCTATCTTTTGAATAGTCGGGAAAAGAACAGTAACAAACAGCAAACATTTCAAAGGGGAAGCCTACTAAAAGCATCTGATTTTTTTCCTATATATTTTTTTATATATAGCAAATAACCTCATAGTACAAGGTTAAAACTTTATATCAGAATATTGGTTCATTTAGCTTAAGACTATTTATGCCTACGGATGGGATTTCTACCCATTGTTCAAAGCCAAAGTGGTTTGACTGGGTATAGCTTGATTTATTGTGTGGATAGAACATTGCAGCTTCCTAGTCATGGTTTTCAGAATAGATCATTGTAGGAACCCAATCAGGGCTTAACCAAATTTCTAAACCAGAGCCATCATGGCTATCATTCTCCATTATTTCAATCTTTTAGAAACCTATCTGAACATGCTGGGGATTGAACCCAGAAATTTTTATTTATTCTAAACCAAGCATTTTATTCTTCAGTTACATACTTTCCATTTTTAGAACACAGTGCTTCACAGATCAGGGTATACTCATTGATTTATAAATTGACTTATAACTTAATATTCTATCTTCTTTGCTTAAATGTGGGTGTGGGAGGGCTTACTTGAAACCAAAAAGGAAACAAAAGCCAATGTGTTGCTTAGGGTACCGTCATGCCTACCATTATTTTGTGTAATATAACTTCCAAATAACCTCCTTTTTTACAACACTATTGACATTGCACTTACTTTTTTGGGTGCTATGAATGCCTTTAGGATCAATACTCCTTTCTCGGATTTTCTTTTCTTCTAGAAAGAAGAGCAATAAAATACAACAAAGAAATATCAGTTTGTTCCCCTTTCATCTCTGAGTGTTATGGTGAAAATTTATGATGTCACTGACACTAAACTGATATTTTTCTCTAGTATTATCATAGCCCAGAATAACCTTTCCTTGGGATAAACTAGGAAACAATTAAGAGTTGCACAGAGAAAATGAAGCCATGAAATGTATGAAACTGCTCATTTTCATTCCATAGTTCATTTCATGGGTTGTATTCTTGGACAGATTTTCTTCTTATTTCTAAAAATAAAACTTTCTATCTCTGCTACTTCCTCTCTCCAGCTGCTCTTGGGTCTTTATTGCCTGAGGTAAAACTTCTAGGTTGCCAAAACATTGATGCGTGGGTCTATCAGTTATGTCCATAGAAGCAGGTGGTACTGAATGTTTCTTCTACCCAGATGGTTTATATGTGGTGTTTGGGTTTGTGTTCCCAAACTTTGCACTGCAAGAATGTCATAAGGAAACTCCTTTAGAAATGAAAGACTTTCAAAAACAAGTTGTGACAAATCATGGGAATCTCATTTAAAAGAAAAATAAAACCAATCAATTGGGATACAGCTGGAAGGGACCTTGGAGGACTTCAGGTCCAACCATCCTAGTCCAAGCAGGAGCCCTATACCATTTCAGATAGGTGGTTGTCCAGTTTTTTCTTAAAAACCTTCGGTGATGAAGGCAACTTCACAACTTCTGAAGGCAAGCTGTCCCACTGGTTAATTGTCCTCATTGTTAGGAAGTTTCTCCTTAGTTCTAGGTTGCTTCTCTCCTTGATTTGTTTCCATCCATTGTTTCTTGTCTAGGTTTTGGGTGCTTTGAAAAATAAGTTGACCCCCTCTTATTTGTGGAAGCCCCTCAAATACTGGAATACTGATATCATGTCACCCTTATTTCTTCTTTAATCCCTGTCAATATGCCTGTGATTTTTTTTTTTTAAATCTTTTGGGGCTAAAAGAAATATAGACTTTCTAGGGTTGGAATTTAGAAGGGGAAGATGGAAGCAATAACTGAGTGGAGAAGAACATCTTCTTTATATAAGTGCACTGAAAATCATCCCACTATTGATCCCATTATTTATTTCAGTTGCAACAGGAAAAAGGTGTAGCTTCCTATCTTTTTCAAGGACAATAGAAGCAACTGATCATAATTTTAAGGGGGAAAACTTGTGGATTAAAGATAAATGTGTAAATTATGGATCAATGTAAGGATTAAAGGTTAATCCTTTTTACAGATTAAGAAGAGATTACAAGAATACAAGCAAGCAGTCAATTGAGAAGATCGGACTCACTGGTAGCCTCGTATCGCAATAAACAAGGACATATATTCAATGTCGCAACTACTAAGATTGTTGGTTTTGCAGGTACAAAGATAGCCAGGGAAATGATTGAAGCCTGGGAAACAGGCCTCTTGTCAGTCAACAGGAGTGCTGAAGCACTAGTTTATCAGGTGCTTAGGAGCTAAGGATCTGGCAGCACAAGGAAACAACATTCAATCGATGGCCATCAACCCATCAATCAACCAGTAGGAAGGTACCATTTAAGTACAACTCATACAGTAGCCCAAAGCACACTGCTAGAGACAAGTTTCCTGAAGATGACCTCTCCAGCACAATCCAAAAGCTCTGAAGAGTAAATCTTTGGTTCTGGTGATCAACCCAGATTGGATCTTGCAGTGTTAAGAAGAGAATTTAGCATAAACAACCTTTTAAAACTCTATATTGAACTGGATGATGAAATTAGGTTTCATCATGATGAAACTAGGTTTTCCAAGGAGAAAATCTCTAACAACAGCTCAAGGGCAGATTTCCCCCTTAACAGTAATAGAAGATCTTAAGAAAAAAAATAATCACAGGATGGTTGGGATTCAATTGAATGCCAAAACCCTGATCAGCTGCAGAGTCCAGGAAAGCCAGTTGTATTTGCAAGAAAAGACATGATCACACACATTGCCTACCTCATTACAAAATATACACAAGGACATAAGTATTCACCCATAAGAATTCCTTCTACATGCCTTTTTGAAACAGTGTCAAAACATCATCTTTTATTAAAATGAATGAAATATTTCTTTGAGATAAAAGTCTGTATCTTTCTATATCTCAGTTTTTTCTTTCTGCATAGCACTGATTAAAAACACTTTTCTCTCAACTGATCTTCTGTTTTAATTAATTATTGCAGTGATTAAAAATGGAGGAGTAAAATGCTCATTATGAAAAAGGATAAATGATGTTTGCTTAGAAATGTGAAAATGCATTAAATCTATGACTTGAATTTTTAGTCAACCCCACACCCCCACACTTCCTCTGCTATTATATAGGAAAGCTAGTATAACTGCTGTTGGCAGTGGGGACAATGTGTTAGATGGATTCACAAAGTTTAAACAGACAATTGCCATTACTGAAATAAAAAAATCACATAAGTCTCACGAGTAAACTAATGAAAATGAAAAGCTTATAAGAATTTAAATTGCTGTTCAAAAAATAAGTTAAAATAAAAATAACATGCAATAAAAATTTGGCCCAAAACAATAAGCTGTTATATAAGAAAACTGGGAATCTTACTTCATACAATTGTTAATATCACAGAAAGTTAATGTGTAGTTAAAGTCTTCTGCTTAAAAACAGAATGCATACTATTGTAAACTTGTCTGTTCAATAGACAAGAGTATTGAATGTAAAGAACTATTTGTACAAAACTTGGCCTATTGTGACCTTACATTTCCTGTTACATAGAGAACAATAAAACTGATTTATGGGTTTAATTAAAAAAACATTGCTCACTAGTTCAGGTTAATAATTTTTAAATCGGACATGATCTTTTGCAACAAAAAGTATGCACTTTTTCTCAGGCAAGAATAAACATTTGAGATTGCTTGAAGATAATAACAGCTGGAATAAAAATGGTAACTTATTTGCTAATAGGGCCAATCACTGGATTAGACTTCATTACTTCTGTTATCCCAAACAGGGAGAACTAGAGGGTTGGATCATTATGCTTTCAACTCCTTACAGAAATAATCTGCAAAAGAGATTTATTTTGGAGAAAAAGCATGGGAAATAAAGTAATATCTCAAAGGCTTCACTGGAAAAAATTATACTATCACTCAGCTGTAAATCATAACATGTCTGGTTTCCTACTGAAGACCATGGACCAGTAATTTGAAAATAACCCATAAAAATTTGGATGAGGGGATAGATGGAAAACTCATCAAATTTGCAGATGACACCAAGCTGACAAGAATAGCCAACACTCTAGAAGATAGGCTTAAGATACAGAAGGATCTTAAGACTTGAATATTGGGTGCTATCTAACAAAATGAAACTCAACACTGAAAACAGTAAGGTTCTACATCTAGGTAAGAAAAACCAAATACACAGGTACAGTATAGGTCAGTGGTCGCCAACCTTTTGGACCTCAGGGACCACCAAACTCATAAGTTTAAATCCCAGGGCCCACATGGCCTAATTTGTGGGTATGGCTTGAGGGTCATGTGACTGGCTGGGAATGGCTTGTATGTAAATACTATAAATATTTATATAAATATTGAATATTTTATAAAAAAGAGCAACTTTTACCCAAAATCAGGCAAAGCAGGCAGACAGATTGAGTTGCTCACAGACTCACAGATTCATTCAGAGATCTATCTATCTGCCATCGGCTAGCTCAGTCTGTCACATAAAATTTGCTTGCTGTGAGTCTGCACTGAATTTGCTTTCAAGCAAATCTTCAGTCCTAAGGGAGGTTTGGCTGTACTTAAAAGCAGAGGCGAAGATGTAAAGACTATCTAGAAAGCAAGAAATCCAACCATTTCCTGTTTCCTAGCTAATCTAAATCTCCCAGCACAGCAGAAGAGATGATGGTTGGAAAAAGGAAAAATAGCAGTTCAGCAGGCAAGTTTGCAAGGTAAGGAGTGAGTGAGCGGGGACGGTTCCCGTGGGCCATGTAGGTGGTGCAGCCTTGTGTTTTTGTACAGCCTGGATTAATTGCTTTGGGGGGGGGGTGCTCTGGGAGTGAGATTTCTCTGGGGCCCACCAAATTTTTTTCATGGCCCACCAGTTGGCGACTGCTGGTATAGGTAGTGGTATAGGGATCTTGAGTCCTACTGGACAATCACTTAAATATGAGCCAGTAGTGTCCTGCAGCTGTCAAAAAAGCCAACCCTGGTTTAGGTTGCATAAACAGAGGGATAGAATCAGTAGTGGAATTCAAAGATTTTTACCACCTGTTTTGTGGGTGTGGCTTGGTTGGCGTGCTTTGTGCACATGCGCACATTTTGTGTGTGTGCACCAAATGTGCACTTTGTTCAGGCCCAGAGGCGTTCCAACTCACCTCCTGCAAGCCTGCACTCTCCCTGTCACTCCAGCAGCTGCCACACGGCACTCTGCTATGCCATGCAAAGCAGCCACACTTCAAAACCAGGGAATAAAGGTGACTATGAGAGCCCAGGCTGGTGGTGGGCCGAACAGCAGAGTGGCGGAGAGAACCGGTTCGGTCTCCGCTGCTTATCAGTGCTACCAGCTCAGCAGAACTGGGCCAAACTGGTAGAATACCACCACTGGATAGAATCAAGATCACATGAAGTATTAATGCCACTTTATAATGCATTGGTAAGACCATACTTGGAATACTGCATTCCATTTTGATCACCACAATGTTAAAAAGATGTTGCGACTATAGAAAGAGTCCAGAGAAGAGCAACAAAGATAATTAGGGGACTGGAGGCTAGAACATAAAGAACAGTTGATTGAATTGGGTATGTCTAATTTAGTGGAAAGAAGGATGACTTGATAGCAGTGTTCCAATATCTCAGGGGTTGCCACAAAGAAGACAAAGTAAAACTATTCTCCTAAGCACCTGAGGACAGAACAAGACGCAAGGGGTAGAAACTAATCAAGGGGGAAAGTAACCTAGAATTAAGGAGAAATTTCCTGACAGAACAATTAATCAGTGGAACAACTTGCCTCCAGACATTCTGAATGCTCCAACACTAGAAGTTTTAAAGAAAAGATTGGGCAATTATTTGTCTGAAATGGAATAGGGATTCCTGCCTGAGCAGGTGGTTGGAATTGAAAACATCCAAGGTCTCTTCTAACTCTGTTATTCTATTCTATTCTAAAAGACTAAAAGTCAACCAAAATGAATCCTCTGGAGATGTGCTTCAGCTAGTGCAGAGACTGCTAACCCTTAATGGCAAATCTGTTTCACATGGACTTTTGTTTATTTGCATGATAGCCCTGTCACCTGTCATCTTATGAGCCATTGCCAAGTCATGTCACTGGCTATTTCCTAGCTGGGTCCTTACATTTTTCTTTCTAGAAAAAAAGTAACATGGGAAACATTATTTGGCTTTTGCATACATTACTTTTTCACAGCACAAAAATAGTCATGTGCTTCAAATATAAATAAATATAAGGTTTCCCTTTCTCTAGCCAAGACTGTGTCTCTGATATGTCTTTGAAAGTAAGAGTGCAAATCTGGCTATTGTCGTATGAAAATAAATAGAGGGCTTTGATTAATTGAACAGCTGCATTCTGTGTTGGTTTAATTCTTCAGTTTGGAAAAGGAGGAGAAATATTTCTATTTCTGGATAATATTACACAGTAGGTCTAGTTAGTAGACATTTGCAATAAAGGTGAAATGTTTTGGAATGTAGACAGACATGATTGTTCAATTGGTTAGGTACCATCAAGTAATTTTTGACTCCTAGCAACAATATAGATAGATTACCACCCCTATGACAACTTGTGCCTAGTCAAGTCTTTCAGGTCTTCTGATAATTCAGATCTTAACATTTTTAACATTTCTTTTCAATTGAATATCATACTTCTTTGGGAACACTTATAAACTTTCCATGATTAATTTTTCCCATATTTCTTACTTACTTATATTTTTATAAATCATTACTAATAATTAAAATGTTCCCTTTTAATTCTCTCAATCATTTTAATTCATTTATTTATTAACAAACATCCCACTATATTACAATAAATATTTTACCCATCATCATATTTTCTAAAATTATTTCTATTGTAATATAATAATGCTATCTTATTACAGAGTCCCTTTTACAATTAATTTTTCACCCATTATCTCTAAACAAGCTTATGGTTACAATCCTTATATCTTTTCCCTGTATCTCCATTTCTTGTTTCTACCTTTTACAACTTCTTTTCTTTGCTTTCTTCCTCCTCTTCTTCTCCCTCCCCTTTTTACCCCCTCCTCTCTCTACTTCTAACTCTCTCATCTGTAATACCCTCTTCTGTTGCTTTCTAACATTAAACTTATCTTTCAAATTGTCCTTCTTCTTTTTGGTTGTTTTTTCTTCTCTTAAACCTTTCACTCTCTTTCCCCCATTTTCTTTTTTTTTCCCCACTTAAAATTATTTGATCATTAAAGATGGCTTCTTCTTTGTCCCAATCTTCTTGTTCTGCAAGCATTTCTTGTTGTTTCTCATAGTTCCAGATCTCCATTTCTAAGAATTGAAACACGAAGCCAAAAGAACTTCTCCCTTCTTGTGCATCTTCTTTCCATTTTTTAAGTTCCCTTTTCAGTTCTTCTAAGAGTGATACCATTTTAAAAACTTTTAAACAACCACCCAGTTAATTTTAGTCAGTCTAGTTGCAAAAACCAAAAATCGCCAAATAATCCAATAGTCCAAGGCTGTTACTACTTGCTTCTTTTTTTCACTTTATCTTCCTGGGGTTCTATTATTTTGTTATCAAGTTTCCATTAAAATGTATCTTTGAAAAATCTTATCAAAATTTCACTTTTAATTACAGTTCCATTCCTTAATTCCAGGCAGTCTCCTCCATTTTTCCAGATCCTGCCCTTTTATTCTTTTTTTCTCCTTTCCAGATTTTAAAAACTTTTAAATGTCCAGAAATCTTTATTATCCCTTTGACTTTTATTTCCAGCTTAGATGCCTATTAATGTCAAAGTGCTTAAGTCTCTTAGCTGTTAGTATAAGGAAGGGAAGAAAAAACCTAATCCTTTCCCTTCTCTCTCTCCTTCACAACTTCAAGATCTTCTTTGGGAACAATGTTGTTAAGTTTAAATTCCAGGGTACCTTATTTGTTGCTTTTGCTGTTTGACCCAGTCAACCAAAACTTTCTCTTCTTATCTTCCTCCTGCACATTCTTTCCCAGTCGAGTTCTTCTTTGTGGTGGCCATTTCTGACCACCTCTACAACCGCCTTCGGGAAAGGGAGTAATGGCCAGCTGGGGAGGAGAGATGCGGCTCTCCTCAACCCTGCAGGCAGTCTCCCCCCTCTTCATCACCTTTACGGGGTGGCTTAGCCCCAAAACCAGCCAGCTCGGGGCACTCCAGTGGCGAGCAAGGATCGAAGCCTCAGAGAAACAAGGTTTCGGTCTGTTGTTGAAGAAGCTCAAAACTGAAAATGAGTGTATTTCTTAATTGACCAATATATATGCATATCACTTCAGACAGAGATTTAATGATGTGAACTCACCATTTACACACCCTTCATATCCACTTTCTTTTTTATCCAACTTCTGTTATCCACTTCTTAAATAATATTCAAAGAGATAGGATACAAGTTGAAAGACCATGGAGAAGTACAGGAAGCTTTGATATTTCATTGCACTATCAAGATACCCTTCATCTTCTGGAGATAAGATACTATATTCTTGTTTATGCCTGTTACTTTCTGTGTTAAGTCAAGACTGTGAGATCTATGGTTTTAGTTTGTAGCTTCTTGGAGGCAAACCACATTGTTCTAAGGAACATGGAACAGTAATACAGATTCAATAATGAAAATGATTTGCCTCCCATAAATATCCATTTTCTTTGTGAAGCTCTTTTTGAGGGTGGATGGGCAGGTTTGAGTCAATTGGATTCCTAGCAACTGCACAGATTAGTCCATGAAATATTCTTTTAAAGATTTCAGAAGTTATTTGTCACTGCTTGTTTCCTAGGGCTGGGAGACAATGACTGGCCCCAGATCAACCAGCTAGCTTTATACCTCATTGTTTCCTGGTTTTTAGCCTGTTGCCTTAATTACTACACCAAACTGTCAGCCTCCCAAATAGTCCACTGAAAACCAGTCATTTTGCCATCCAATTTCAGCACTGTGAGTGTGATCCTAAGATACTAGAGTTAGGATATGTGTACAAATGGACAAATAAGATTATTCATGCTTGCATATGCACATCATTGTTCAAATCCTTCTCTTTCTGTATCTCCGAGTTTTAATTTATGTCTTCAGTGTTGTACTTTAAGATTGAAAACCAGGAAGAAATACATTGACATTTGGAAAAAGATGATAAAAATAACTTTCTAAGTCCAGGGACAAGAGTAAAACAATCAAAAAGATGACAAATATATTTCAATACAAGTTCTTGAAATTTAAAAAAGAAGGTTTGGAAAACAAGCAGGCAGGAAGGGTTTCTTAGAACAGTGGCCTCCAACCTTTTGGGCACCAGGGACCGGTTCCATGGACAGGAGGGAGCGTGGTTTCACATGCTGCCTGTATCCCGCGGATGGTGCTTCACTTGTTTATACAAAGTTAATTTATTCCCGGTTTCTGGCATGCCATGGCCCAATGCTGGTCCAAGGACTGGAGGTTGGGAACCTCTGCCTTAGAAAACTTGCAACTAAATACATCAGGCATAAGAATGTTTGCCCAGTTATCAAACATCAGAACTTTGTGGAAATCAATATAGAAACATATTCATGCCTGTTGCAAAAATATTAAAGCCAAGATGGTAAGTGAAGCAAAACAATGAATTTTTCTTTTAACAAATTATGACTAATAAAACCGTAACACAAAGACATTTGCACAGATCCTTCCAGTGTTGCATGGATCTGAATCTGGTATCACTATCAACCATTCTTCAATCATAAATCTGCTGAAGTCATTTGTAGGTTATAATACTAGCAGAACCAAAAGTAATTTCATGGAAAATGCCAGAAAATATTGTCACTCTTCTATTAATGCCAGAGAAATGGGGAAAAAGTATCACTGACAAATTGCATTGCAAGTACTACCAAATAGCCAGGATTATTTATCTAATTTTTCATTCAAGGGCACCATAATATGCCCCTACTACAACATCCTGCAACAAGTCTGGGACCATCTGATGTTGATTCTATGAAATAACTCCTTCTGCATAGAATGGTGGTTCAACCCTGGTATTTAAAACTGTCTTTAAAGCCCTGTATTTTATGATGATTTTCTCTATCTCTAATACTTTGGTCCATTTCAAAGATTTTTTCATCAGGACTGTGCAAATGAGAAAGGGCTGTGTGTATGTTTTGTGTATTTAATGAAACTGAAAGAAAGTCTCAAACTTCATATAGTATTAATCACAAGTAGTTCCATCCTACTATTTCATTGTTGAATTAAATCAACCTTTGATTTTCCTTCTAACAAGAATTAGAGGTGATGGGGAGAATTTAATATTTTCTCTGTTATTTTTCTGTCTTCAGATTTATTCTTTCTACATGGATGTGACTGCTCAAATGGGTGATTTGAAGAAAGAAGAGATGTGAAAAAGGATTAAATATGATTAATCCCATATCTACTTTGAGCCTGATATACAATAAATCCATTTGATCATGTAATAGTTCGTCTAAATGTAACAGACACTAGGAAAGCCCAGTTACCTGGAATTGGAGGCCTTCCAAATATCTGGTTAATATCTGTATCTCCTAAAAGGCAGTCCTTGAGTATTCTTTAAGAGTTAAATGGAGATGAGCTTGAAGGCCACTTGAAAGATACAGCTGGTGCAAAATGCATCAGCATGGTCACACCTCAACAAACTCATTTTTCTATTGATGCACCACAAGTTGAATTAGTTGCCTGTTTCCTTCTGGGTATAATTGAAGAAGCTGGTTAATTATTATAAGTTGGGCAGAGTCATTTGGAAGTCAGCTGATCTAAATCTAACAAAATAAATAATAAAACTACCCATTGTTCTTACCTGTTTATTCTTCTTGTAATCAGTAAAGAGATTGCACATTTAACGCGAGGTCCCACTGGCCGACGAATGCAAAACGTATGCAAAAAGGACACAGCAGACGAGCAAAATTTTGGGGGTGCTCCATCCATTGTCATCCGCTCCAAAAAGGGCTGAAAATTTGCATAAACAGAACGGAAAAGAAAGGAAAAGAACGGACGTGGGTAGTATGTAGCGGGGATGTTAAACGGATGTTCATAGGAAGCCTAGAGGATGTATATAGGATGCAAACTGTTCACTGTGCATCCTTTCTATTTCCGTGCTACTAACGCTGTGTAGACGTTCCTTCTGTTTCCTCCCTCTTTCCGTTTTCAGCTGCAGCGGATATGAGTTGCGAGGATGCCCAGAGGATGCAGAGAGGATACAGCGGACATTTAACAGATGATAAACGGACATAGAACGTTTGTTGCTCATATGTCGTGGATTTACATCGTACATGGCGGAAAGTTCATCCGTTCACAAAGTTTTGTGCAGCTCAAAACTTCTTGCGCGGATAAAATCTCAGTGGACGGATGCTCGAGGGATAGAGCGTATGAAACACGTATGCAATGAGTACACAACAGATGCATAGCGCTGTCCAATGTTTTTTAACGTTTTACATCCTCTTTGCATCTGTTGGTGCAGTGGGACATGGGCTTTAGGTTTCACATATGGTCATTTTTCAAAAATTTGTTTTCTGAAAGTTGCTATGGCAGCAATGTGCACCCAAAACTGGATAGCAGTTAACAAGTTGCCTCCAGAGCAGGGATGGGATTCAAATTTTTTAACAACCGGTTCTGTGGGGGTGGCTAATTGGTGGGCGTGGCTTGGTGGTCATGTTATTGGCTGGGTGTGGCCAACTCAATATCACTCACATCGAGGCACACATCTCCTCTCCTGGCTTCTCATGACTGGGGTTGCTGCAACAGTCATAAGTGTGAAAAATGGTCATAAGTTACTTTTTTCAGTGCCATTGTAGCTTTGAATGGTCACTCCACACAGTAGGTACTAGCAAAGGAGGGAAAAAACTCCAGAGAAATTTCTGAGACAGGAAGTGTAGTCCTGCCAAGAACGTAATAAGGGTTAACGGAGAGGCAGTTTCTGTAAGCAACACCAGAATGTTTCCTTCCTTACAGGATTAGGCCAGTAATTTCTTCTAACCACCGGTTCTCTGAACTGCTTAGAAAGTTAACAACCAGTTCTAGCGAATAGGTGCGAACTGGTAGAATCCCACCCCTGCTTCAGAGGTTGTAAATGCTCCAACACTGCAAGTTTTTAAGAAAAGATTGGATAACCATTTGTCTGAAATGGTATAGGGTTTCCTGCCTAAGCAGGGGGTTTGACTAGAAGACCTCCAAGGTCCTCCTTCCAACTATTCTGTTCTGTTCTGTTCTGTTCTGTTCCATTCCGTTCCCTTCTGCTCCACTCTACTTTATTCTTATTGTTGACTCCAATTTTGGAAGTGGCTTGGCATTGCCTTTTTCTTCCTAGGGCTGAGAGCAAGTGATTGGCTCAAAGTCACCCAACTGGCTTTATGCCTATTATGGCATAGATTTGGCAGTTTTTTTCACCTACTTTATGACTGGAATTGTTGTGATGTTAATTACCTTGAGGGTATGACTCCACTGACTTTGAACTTTAAAAACTTCTTCACTCTTATGATGTATTCACTTCTAACCTTCTTCTTGACTACAGTGTGGTTGATGTTATCAGCTTGAAGGATGCCCAAATATTTGTAGTGATTATCTTCCTCCAGACTCTTGAGGTATTTCCATCGGGCATCTTCATTCCTTTGGTTTTCACTGTTTTTTCTCTGTGTCAGCATTCCAGAAAAAACCAACTCAGCATGGAAGCTGCCACTTTGTTGATGAGGGTGGCACATTGGCCCAGTCAAACTCCACTGCAATATTTTGGCTGTATCTACAGACAGTATTGACCAGTGGCTCTCTTTCAGATGGTGTTTTTCCTCATAGCTTTAGATCATTGATATAAAAGAGATGGGATAACCTGGCAGTTGTTTTTGAAGTTTGATAGGCATGGCCTAACTTATTCAGTGTTATTGACAGAGGAATCTGTGCAACAACAAACAATAGTGGTGATAGATTCCTGTCTTGTAACTAAAACTTTCCCAATGTATGACTATTGACTAGCAACTACATCTTCCATTATGTCATTGATCTTTGCACTCTTGCAGGGAGTCAAAGACTTTCTTGTCATCAATCCAAGCTACATCCAAATTGGTTTTCCTTCCATTGCAATTTTTCAAAATCACCTTGTCAGTTAGAAGCTGATTATTTGTTCCTCTGCTTTTGGGGCAGTTTTCTTTCTGCTCAAGTGGAAAGAATTCATTTTCAACTGAAGTCAGGTACCACATCAGTTAACAATTTGAACATTTTTTGGTAAACAGGTAAATGGTCTGCAGTTGCCAAGTGCTGACTCCTTTGCTGGATCTTTAATTATCAGGTAGATTTTTTCAGATGTTAACCATTCTTCAATTTCCCCTCCTTGCAGGATGTTATTGGCAAGGAATGGGTCTAGACCATGCAGTTCATCTTCACTTGATGCTGATTAATTTTTGATCTTCCCTAATTTCGCCCCATAATTTCTGTTGTTATCACAAGTTCTTTCATTTCAGTGTCATTTTTATTTTTATTATTACTAGTCATAAAGAGAACCATATTATGGTTGCTCCAGATACATGATTAAGAAGATGTGAACCCACTTATGGCTGCCAAATTTTCATTTTTATTTTAAAAAGCCCTTTGTTTTAAATTACTTGTGTTGTCTTTCAGACCATTTATTTTGAATGACCTCAAATGATTTTGTCCTTCAATTTAACATGTAATCATGTGCCTGTAACTAGGTATTGCAAAGCAATGATTGTGCAATGTGACTGTTGAACTGCACACTTTGAGATTGGCTAGCTCTAGAAATAAATCTGGTGTCTGTACAGCTTGTGCTTACGAAATGTTATAGGGCAGTAAACAAGCCAGAAACTTTAAAAAAAAATACCTGCAGATTAAAAAAAATAAAACAACTAAATAAACAATGCATATAAGAGAAATATCTAAGCCACATATCATTAGGTTATAACTGGGATACAAAAATACTGAAAAAATAATTTCCCATAAGGTACACAGAGTCATCTAAGGTAAACCTATTCTTTAATGACCCCACAGATGGTGACCTTATTGTACTTTTATGTTTGACCTAGAATGTTAGCTTCCTATAAACTAAAGTCTCTTTTAGTTTTTCACCCAGTGGAGATGGGAGAACAGAACACTGTGGTCTTGAAAAGAGATTTATTTTGGAGTTATATTAATGTGGATCGCTGAAGCATGCAAATTCATCCACTCATATGACATTAATTTTTCTGAATGTGAAATATTGAGACAATGGCACAAGAAACAACATCTATTTTTGAATGGATCAACAATATAACTATTGATTTAAAATTTGTTGAATGAACCACATTTCTGGGTGGTCAAAATTCTGAAGATTACAGTAGCAGTTAACAAATTGAAATCAAGAACAGATTCCATTGATGATGGAGAAACCTGGATATATGTACTTACAGAAATAATGTAGATTATTGATAATTTTGGAGTAATAGTTGGATATATTTTTTCTTATGTTTTTACCAAAGAGAGTTAAAAGCCATTTTTTCTTTCTTTTTTCTTATCATACCCATATCTTCTTTCTCTTTGATTTTTCTTTCTTTTCAACTCTTTCTTTTTTCTTTTTGTCCAAGTTTTTAAAAATTTAATAAAAATGTATTAAAAAGGAGAAATCTAATTGGGGTGAGTGGAATTGGCAAGAGCATGGTGATTCCAACATTTACTGAAACCTAAATGCTAATTTGGTCCTGCAGATTTTGGGAAGGGAGATAATTCTATTGGGAAGAAATAGGAAATCTCTTCTTTAGTGCCATGATCCTGAAAAGAGAATCTCCCAAAAGGAGATTGCTATGCATTCACATGACTAAACTTTTAAGAAAAAGTTGAATGTTTGAAAATGGTTATCACATCAAACATGCACCACAGAAAGTCTCCATGTATTATATCTCATGCTGGGCAAAAAATGCAATCCAGTGTTTAACTGACACAGACTGAGGGGTTACATTTGGCCCTTGAGATGCCTTGTCAGGGCACTTGGTTCAGAACATTGGAATAGCTGGTTCAAAAGAGAAAACAGATCTAGAACAT
This sequence comes from Laticauda colubrina, assembly GCA_015471245.1. Classification (NCBI taxonomy): domain Eukaryota; kingdom Metazoa; phylum Chordata; class Lepidosauria; order Squamata; family Elapidae; genus Laticauda; species Laticauda colubrina. Next base: position 48,520,956 of record BLBF01000022.1, read on the forward strand.
TACAAAAGTAGCGATATCAAATTAATACTGTGTTAACTCTCTCCATGCACTTAATAAGTCCTGCGTTCTATCATATTAAAAATGCAACAATTTCAATATGTTTTGAGGAACACACCCAAAGCTTGGGGTGGGGTGGGCATATATATAAAACTTAAGAATATATGTGTGTGTATATATATATATATACATATATATATATATGTGTGTGTGTGTGTGTGTGTGTGTGTGTGTGTTTTAAGTTTTCGCGGGTACTTACATGTGTGCTGTTCAGCTTCCTTTGGGTATTATACCACGTCATTGTAGTGCTTTTAAAGTTGTAGCAATGTTTCAGCAGAATCCCATCTGCCATCATCAGGCCATCAATCATGTATTGAGTTCGTATGTGGGTCAGGCTATCACAGGCGTTGGTTTTAAATTTGAGGGTAGCCTATTGTTGTGCCAGGGTGTTTTTTTCTACATCCTGATTGATTGGGAGTCTTGGTCTGTGTTTATTGGACTTGGAGTTTGTTTGATTGGTGTTTCTGGTTTCTTCTGTCTGTTTTGTGGCTTTGATTGGCTGGCAACACTCTGTTCCTGTGTTGGAGGCTTTCAGTGCAGCTTGGCTTCACGTGAAAGGACGGCTATTATCTATTAGGAAGCTAGGCTTCATCTGGGTGCCTGGTTGTGGTGTGTTTGAGTTGGAGGTATCAGAGGGAGTTTGTTTTTGCCCAGTTGTTTGCCTGGCTTGTGGTGTGGAGATCTTTCTATTTGAGAGTGCAGGCTTCCAAATGATTGACAGTCTGGTGGAATCATCTCTTCTATTCATGCTTTCAGGTCTTTTTTCAATCTCGATGGCTTCTCTGATGATTCTGTGGCTGGAGTTTTCTATAGTGGCACTGAAAAAAAATAACTTGCAAAAAGATGAATTCAGAGCGCTACAAACCCTGAAAAATGATAACAGCATAATAATACTCCCAGTAGACAAAGGGAATGCCACAGTCGTAATGGATAGAAAAGACTACGAAACAAAATTGACAGACCTCTCCAAGACTCCACATACAAACCTATAAACACAGACCCAACCACATATCTGGAAAAATTAACCAAGAAGAAAATTACAACCAGCCACATAAGCAAAGAAATCCAACAGACGATCATCCCAAGAGAAAAATCTTCTAGATGCCCCAAATTATACGGCCTCCCAAAAATACACAAAGAAGGGATACCTCTCAGACCCATAGTCAGCTCCAAAGGAGCACCATTACAAAACCTAGCAAAACACTTAGCAAAACAACTACAGCCCCATGCTGAAACCGCAGCTTCATATGTACAAAACTCATACCACTTCTTAGAAATGATCAAAGATCTACACGTGGAACAAGAAGATCTGCTTGTAAGTTTCGACGTGGTTTCACTATTCACTCAAGTCCCAATAAAAGAAACTCTTGAAATCATCAAAAATAAATACCAACCAGCCAAAGACCTCATGGAACTAACAGAACACTGCCTAACCAACACATATTTCATATACAAAGGACAAAGATACAAGCAAATTGAAGGAGCCCCTATGGGATCACCACTGTCACCTGTCATTGCAAACCTGTTCATGGAAGAATTCGAATCCAGAGCCCTGGCTAATGCCACCCACAAACCCAAACTATGGCTAAGATACATCGATGACACATTTGTGATTTGGCCCCATAGAAAAGAAAACCTAAACAATTTCCTAACACACCTAAACAGCACACACCCCAAAATCAAGTTCACCATGGAAACGGAAATAAACAAACAACTACCATTCCTAGATGTACTAATCTACAAAAGAACAGATGGCACACTGGGACACACCGTATACCAGAAGAAAACACACACCAACCGCTACCTCAACGCCCAATCCCACCACCACCCAGCACAGATAAATTCCGTGGCCAAAACACTAATTACCAGAACCAAACGCCTGGCAGATAAGACACATATAAAGACTGAACTATGCACCCTGACTGAAGTATTGACAGCTAATGGCTTCCAAAAAAAAATAATCACCAACTTGATCCACAAAAACACACCAAGACATAACAGAGACCTAGAAGACCAACAGACTTATGGAACAGCTGTCTTGCCCTACATAAGAGGTACTACAGATAAAGTCAGTAAGATACTACACAGGCATCACATCAAGACTGCCTTCAAAACACACAAAAAAATAGCAGCCATCCTTCGAAACCCCAAAGACAAAATTGACCTGGAAAACCAAGGCATATACGAAGTTCCCTGTACATCATGCCCGGCCACATACATTGGACAGACCAATAGACACCTCCTCACTAGCCCAACACATGAAAACCACAGGTCACGACACCAACTTTAATGGCACTAAAACCCAAGCCACTATAGAAAACCCCAACCACAGAATCATCAGAGAAGTCATAGAGATTGAAAAAAGACCTGAAAGCATGAATAGAAGAGATGATTCCAGCAGACTGTCAATCATTTGGAAGCCTGCACTCTCAAATAGAAAGATCTCCACACCACAAAACAGACAAACACCTGAGCACAAACAGACTCCCTCTGATGCCTCCAACTCAAACACCCCCCCACCAGGCACCCAGGTGAAACGTAGCTTCCTAATGGATAGCAGTCATCCTTTCACACGAAGCCAAGCTTCACTGAAAGCCTCCAACACAGTGTGTTGCCAGCCAATCAAAGCCACAAAACAGACAGAAGAAACCAGAAACACCAATCAATCAAACTCCAAGTCCAGTGAACTCAGACCTAGACTCTTAACCAAACAGAATAGACCAGCCTCGAATTTGAAACCAGAAGCTGTGAGACCCACATCCATACAGAAGCCTGATGATGGCAGATGAGATTCTGCTGAAACGTTGCTACAACTTTAACAGCACTACAATGACGTGGGATAATACCCGAGGGAAGCTGAACAGCACACATGTAAGTACCTGCGAAAGCTTAAAAAAACATATATATATATTGCTGTCCAACATAAAGATTGATTCTCAGGTATAGATGGGGTGCTTTAACATTTATTGATGTGTCTTAAATCCCATTTTCATTCTGTTATGACTTTTTTCATTTTCCTTTTTTCTTTTCCCAACCCAAGAGCAATTTGTGTCACACTAAATCCACACATACACTTTCTGCTATGGGATATCAGTCTTCCAATCAGGCTTATTGTGCGAAGCCTTCTCACAATAGCCATAAATAATGAATGCTGTGCCAAAAAGTAATTTTTTCAAAAAGCAGTGAGAGCAGAATGACAAAGCAAATAATATTTTAGTTCTACAATTTAGAAATAGTTGCAAAAAAAAAAAAATAGTCCAGGCAACAATATAGAATAGGAGAGAAGTTAAAGCATGGAGTAGCAAAAAAAAAAAAAAAGAGAGAGAAAGAGAGAGAGAGAAGGTAGAAGGACACAAGTAAGGTAAAATAAGGTAAGGTAAGGTAAGGTAAGGGTATGTACAGAACCAGCAGTAACAGGAGAAGAATGCCAACAAGCCTATAAGATGAAGCATAAGGTGGAAAGATAGGATGAGGTAATGTGGAATCTTTGAGGATCACACTGGAACCTCATGGAGCACCAAGTATAGACCTATATAATATAGATGCAATGGCAAAAATAGCATTAAAAACTTTAGTGAAGCAAATATACTTCTTAAGAACCATGAAATGATATCAATGAGTTTGCATTATCTGAAATAATTGTGAATTCAGACAATTTTCCTTTTTAAATGTAGATAAGAAAATTTGTTGTAAATTTCAGGTTCAGTTTAGAACTCAGATATCTGAAATGGTTAGATCTTCCAAGAGGCCACCCTGCTTTCAACAAAAAACCAGGAAAGGGTTTTTTTAAAATAAACTTTATTTTTTATATCTTTTACTTAATGTATCCAGAGTACGCTTTCAAGAAGCTGATCTCCCTGTCTCCTTCCAAATATACTCTTTTTGTTTTTGACATCTGATTTACAAAAGACTGCTGCCCTCAAACAAATGTCTTTGAGCAGGAGAGAAAAAAAGCAAAGAAAATAAACAAAACCCCCCATAAAACCTGTGTTGTTTTCTTTTTTTTAAATCATGGACAACCTTTTGTGGGTAGATGGCATTGTGGTGTCAAAAATGCATCATTCTATCATAAACCCCAAATATATAATTTGTGAGGGTTGAAATGTAATGAGTTTCACTCTAAAATTATCCATTCAGCCATCTCTAATAAAAATAGCAGCACTAAACCTTTTACTGCTAAATAAATATAAGCTCAAGATTCTTCTCTTTCTCTGGCTATTTTTTGCAAGAGCTGCTATTCAAAGAACCCAATTTTATCGGTTGGTCCAACATACTAAATAAATTAGAAAAATGATAGCTCAAGTAAGGTACTACCAGAAAATAATGAAGACAAAATAATTGAGCTATGAAAATCTTCCTCTTTGTTTCCATCTAATGGCCTTCTGGATTTATGGAGTATAGATTCGTCTTATTTTTTAGAGTTTCACATGGTCCTGAAATTAAACAAATGGAAACTAATCAAGGAGAGAACTGACCTAGAAATAAGGAGAATTTTCTTGACAGAACAATTAATCAGTAGAACGATTTGTCTTTAGAAGTTGTGGAGGTTTTTAGGTTTAGTGGATGTTTTTAAGAAGAGATTAGACAATTATTTGTCTGAAATGGTATAGGGTCTTCTGCTTGAGCAAGAGGATGGACTAGAAGATCTCCAAAATAACTCTATTATTCTATTATTCTTTATTATTGTATTTTGGATTTCTTAAAGTTGGGTATTTTTAAACAAGAATTTTCTGAAAGGTTTAGTTTTTGTTATCCTGATTCAACAAATAAAATATTTAGCAGAAGTGAATTTAACAATGTTTCTTGAATGACAAGAGTTTAAACCTCTATGTGCAATTAATTTCTCTTTTTATCCTGCAGGCTGTTCTCTGAGCCATAGAATACTCAGAAATTAGTTTTCATGTGCTGAAAGTGAAATTCAAATGAAAAATAAATATCTTATTTACAACTGAATGTTACAACCGAAAATGTAATTTTACAATGTAAGCTGTAAATTGATTTCCCCCACCAGATAGCATTTTTTTTACTATTATATAGCACTAATGCAACATATTAAACTCTAAGCCTAATTTCATAAAAATATGGTGTTGATATAATATAGTAAATCTAAATAGAGAAAACTTATGAGTTGACATGAAGGCCTAATTCATAGATCATGCTAATACAATGCCAGGAGGTTTCCCAGAAGACACTGAATCACAAACTAGCCCATTCAATTTTAGCCTAACTACAGTTAATGTAACCTTAAACTTAAATCTTAAACTTCTTAAACTTCCAATTTTAAACTTCCAATGTAGATAAGATGGAGGCAAAGCAATGATGTAAGATTCATAATTTGAAGCCTGTCATACACCAATGAAGATAAGGAAGTGGGGGGTCCTTTTAGATAAAGGAAATGTGTAAATATTCTATGTTTGTTTATTTAAACCCATGTATGTAGAAAACTTCAGCCTATGTGGATTTTAAAGATTAAGAAAATTCATCAAATCTCATTTCCATTTAAATTAGTACTTTTGAGTTTCATTTAGAATTAATATTAATCTCCATTATTATGAAGAAGTTCAGTTAAAGTGATAACAATCTCAGGCTGATCTTCAAAGAACTAAACCAGATTAGACCTGATGATGTTACCTGGCCTGGTGATGAAACACCAGTAGGAAGACAACAAAGCTCCACAAACACCAAGAATTCAACAGTTCAACCTTGAGCACATATATTCTCTATTATTGGAAGGGGGAGGTAAGTTCACTAGGAAGCCAGCTGAACTAGGATAGATCCTTTACTCTTAATTCATTACTTGATTTGTCAATTATAATTGCTCTCTTTTGTTTACATAGAGGTTCATGGATTCCTCTGGTACATGATGGTCTGATTGTTTGCATATTTGGGTTCAAAAGGTTTGCATGGACTGGTATACTTATAAGTCTTTTAAGTTGTTCTATTTGACTTTAAAACAACCATAAAACAATCAAAGCAGGACCTGTTGGGTTAATGTAATCCACACCAAAATACTTGTACTTGTAAGCATTAAAATATAATAAATATTAGATTATAAATCATAATTAATGGCCCAGGCAAATCCAGTAATTATAGGTAGGCCAATATAAGTACCAGCTTCAAAAGCTCTTTTGTTTTCAGGTCATTAGCAGTGGACAGATACACCTCCAATACTTAAAGATGAAAACAAGGAAATACTTATAATCCCCTTTGCTGTGATATCGAAGCTAACTACATCTTTCCTCATGTTGAGAGATCTATACTGCTAACTGTGCCATTAATTTTTTCATAGTGTTTTCACTGCTGATGTAAAAGCCACAAGAGATCTTATTCCTTTGCTGAGGATAGACTAAAAATACAGTGATGCACAAAAAAATTCTGGTGTTCTCAGCCATTCAAAATTTATAGTACATCTGTCTGTTGTTATGGCTTCTAGCATTGGTGAAATATAGGCTGTTTCTGCATCATTTAAGTCACAGTTTGCTTAACAGTGGATTACTGCCTATATAACAAGTCTATATAACAAGTCACAAATACTTGATTTTCACAGATTAAACAAGCAAATCATTTTATAGATTGGCATGTTGCCATATATTATGTCTATAGGTTATCCCCAAATGTAACCAAGAGGCTTTTATGGTTTATGGAATTTCCCAACAATGGGAACAGGATACTTGGATTAAATTGGATGAATTCATTTCTTTTTAGGGGCTAAGATTTCACTAGAACTCTGGCAATTTGGCTATTATTACTTGATAATCACAGTCTGTTGTTGTCCTGGGGATGTCCAGATCAAACAAAGAATAGCTATCTTTGACAGATATCGAGCAGCTATTGAACTAGCATCACTTTCAGCTCCTTCTTTTTATTTTTTGGGGGCAAAAAGAAAAGCAAAAAGCATAATCACGCAACAGGGGTCAGCTGCACCAACACTGAATTTCCCATTTTTTAGCCATGTTTTATCTCCAGTAGGTTTTGAAACATAAAACAGAGACGGTGTTCTCAGAGTAACCACATTTTTATGTTACACCTTGAAAATCTCTTCACCAAGAATAGAGTCCATCTTTTCTTAACTGTTTACCTCATGATGACTGAGTGATGGTGTTCACATGCAATATTCACTAGGTCCATGACCCAGTTAGGCATACTGTATAAAGATGGCCTTTGATTTTCCAGTTCTGTGATGTGTAGCATAAGGAAAGAATTAACTATTATTCTCCATATTCTTTTTATCTGCATCTCTTCTATGTATTCAGCCTCACAGCAGCTTATAACCTTCCTGACTTCTTTTGGTGAATGATGTAAGAGACAAAGCTGTTACCAAGGAGAGAGAAGAGAAAGCTATCCAGAGATGGACCCAAACATGCATAGCCCAAAACAGCAACTTGTGATTTAAGAAATCTAATCACGTGTCCTGATTGATGAGTAAAGCAAAGGATCATCTCACCTGCAGTTCCCTTTAAAAGGTTTATAAAGTCAGGAACAAGAAACATTAAAATCTCCCATAAAATAGGCTTCATTCATGGACGAAACTTCAAATATTCACCTTTTGTTCAATACATGAAGTTAAGTGTATCATTTTTATTCACATGGACAAAATTAAGAAATGAAGCTGGATAACAGAAAACTATAAGCTAGGAAAGAAACAAAATCCAAGATCTGGTATACTGGTGATTCTGACATGATTTTAAAAAAATATTATAGCCCCAAATAATAACAATAATTCCTACGGTAAGTCTGTAATTTGACTTAGAAGAAACAAAAGTTAAGCATACTTCCTTTGATTTCAGTCTGAATGGAGGCAGAGAGTAGTAGACAAACCTAAGATAAAATTATGAGTTGTAAATTTATAACTGCTATTAATTTATAAAGCATTTAGAGATATTAAACAGACAAAAACCTGAAGACTTAGACCCCATTATTTCAAAGTTACATGAATATATTTTTAATGATGATTAGCTTGAATAGATAGGTATATTGCAGGAGATAGAAAAAATAATAACACAACAGCTGAGTGGATGGAGTGATTCCATTGAGCTGTCTCTTTCTCTTTCTTTATCCTTCTGCAAGCATGACTGATACCTGATGACTTATATCAATCTCAGGTGGGATTACTATAAATCTCATGTAAGATGCTCTTGACTTTTCAAAGGAAATATGATAAACAGATACATAAATTAAATACACCATCTTCTACAAACATTGCTGTCCAGATGGCCATGTTGGCTGGAGATAATGAGAACTGCAGTCTAACACATCTGGAGAGAAATGCTTGGAAAAAGTTGGTTATGCACAAGAAAACTATCTCTCTCTCATCTTCCAGCCCGTGAACTTGAAAATGATTAGGTGGCATATTTTAATTCATTCATTCAACTTACATGCCATTCAACTCCTTTTGCCTTGGAGTGGCTTGCAGAATACAAATACATGTCAACGTTTTGATTTCTAAAACCGTGTTTCTACCTCTAATATGGATTAGAAGTACACTGTGCAGGAAGAGGTGTCTTTCTTTCTTTCTTTTGAAAAAAAAAGAGATTATCCTTTTTTTCATTTTTAATTCTACTTTTTAATACATGGAAATGAGTATTTACTTCTTTTTCTAAAAACCAGTGGACGAAACATGAATCAAACTTTGCTTTACTCATGTGCTGCAGCGCAAGAGCCATGTTGGGTCAAACTAAGGCCAAGTCCCATCCCATCCTTTGGTTAGGATTCTCACCACAGCCACTTGGATACCTAGGAGACTTGCAAGTGGGAAACAGAGGTATACTTCTTTCTTGCCATGATTGCCCTGAAACTATTTGGAGGCATGTTGCCTTCAACTCATAAATAACACTGGGTCTTCAAAACTAATAATCCTTAATAAACCTCCTTGTATTTAAAACACCTAAAATACAATTTTGACACACACACAAAATGCACACAAATCATAAAATAAGTTCTAAAATAGGTTTAGCATCACTAAAAAAAGAAAGATCTTATCTTCCTTCTGCTAGAATTTTGGATCTCCTCATGTAGGACAAGGTTCAGCTCACTTTGCATCAGAGTCGCTTACCAAGCCTTCTTAAAAATAACCCCATCCAACAAAAGGTTTCCCAACTTTAAATTAATGAGAAAGCTGGGCAACATCAAATCCCTAGAACATAAACTAATTACAATAGGTACAACAAGCCTATTGTTAATGATGGAGTTATTAAAGTCTTAAATAGCGTCTGTCTCTTAGGATCAACCATCAACAGTAAAAGAACAGTAAAAAATGTACTGCAGTTTAGCAGTAGGTAGCAGTTTAGAGCAACCATGAAGGCCTTGGAAAGAATATTCAAATGCTGTGATATATATTGTAAATCTACAAAGATTAGAATCGTGCATGCCATAGTATTCCCTGTGATACTGTCCAGAAGTGAAAGTTGGACTTTGAAGAAGCAGAATAGGAAAAGTATTCATGCTTCTGAATATTGGAGAAGATTCCTGAGAATACAAGAAAACAAACAAATACATTGTTAAATACATTAACCCTTGTTCTTACTTGAGGCACAAATGGCCAGGTTTAAATCATCCTATTTTGGACATAGTATGCAAAGAGGTAGCTCTCTGGAGAATGTGATGTTGGGAAAGGTAGAAAGAAAGAAAGAAAGAAAGAAAGAAAGAAAGAAAGAAAGAAAGAAA
>BLBF01000022.1:48530685-48550869 GCA_015471245.1 Laticauda colubrina
AGAAAGAAAGAAAGAAAGAAAGAAAGAAAGAAAGAAAGAAAGAAAAATGGACCACTAGTAGCAAAGGACTTAGTTACAGTGTTGATAGCTATACCATTGGAAAACCTGCAGTGTAGGATTTGGAACAGATTGTCATGTAAAAAAATCTATCCATGTGGCCCCTAAAAGTCAACAATCACTTAATGGAATTTGACCAACCAGCCTATTTGATTTTATCTCAGCCTTCACTGTTTTCTTCCATTGGAATTTTGGCCCTTCCATTTTTGAGCTGTTATGTCCAACATGTTGAAGTAATTCCCTGTTAGGAGAATGAGCGCATACAGGGAGACGTATTTGAGAGTAGTGTTTGAATAATACACATACAGCACACAGATACACTGTACAGTAAATGTAGGTTTTTACTTCCAGAAACGTTAAGCAAAGTCCAAACAAGCAATCCAAAATCATTTACAGGTAAATCAGTCAGTTTTTCAATCCAAGGATAATCCAAATATCAAAGTCCAGTGTCAAAAAACAATTCAGTAACAGACTTACATTAAATCCAGTAATATCAGTCAATTAGAAAAAATGGAGGAACGCAATACTTTCCAACAGAAGGAAAAACAGAGAGACTCATTCACACTGTCTTCTGAGACTAAGATTAAAACAACCCAGGTTTCTGGCTCCATCTTATGGCTGTTTGAAAAACCACACCCAACTACAGTTTTGCATTTTCTTAAAGATATAGCACTAATATGTCTATCCTGGCTTATATATTTCTAACCCAAATACCTGTTAGGTGACTTATATTCCTAACATAACTTATTTCTGAAAGTACAATATAATACAAATTCAGTTGGACTGGTATAAATTGCCACTCATTAAACTAACCTCATGTAGGTATATTAAACAGAATGCTATCTGTGAGCCTAAATATTTTAACATAATTTATCATAGTATGGAACATAATAGTATTCCATGCAAAGCATTGATATTGGAACAGTAACCAAAATGGCTGTTGGTCGAACTATTTACTTTATGCATTTATCTGTTATGTTAAACTATAATTTGTTTTCACTATAATTTGTAAAATGAACTGCCATTTATTTTATTATTTATTTATTTATTAAATGTATATGTCACCCATCTCATTGTTGGTGCAACTCTGGGTGGCTTACAAAATGATAAAACCATAAATATAAAACCATTAAAATTAATAAAACTTAAATAGAGACTAAAACTACAGGATTGGGCCCTCTTACCCCATCAATCACTTCCAGCAAAGAGTGGCCTCATTGGGGCTCCAAGCCAGTCAGTGGGACTCACCCCTGCCAGTAGCAGATTTGTATAATATACAGTAGTATAGTATACAATATACTGAGTCATCCAAATCACAATGGCTGGTGATATAGCATAATAATTGAAACAAACTACATTATAGCATAGAGTGCTATGTGAATCAGTCATTTTGACTGGACTATTAGAATATTGACGATGGAAGGCAAGTCAGAAACATTCTGTAATCCTTAAAAAAACCTTCAGGCAAAGATATATAATAAGACCATAAGCTAATAAATCTGGCCTCTATCAGTTTTATATTTTCTGTTTTGCATGTGTTTTCTGTGTTCAGTACCATATTTAGAGATATATTTTGCAATTATCTCATAAATCAAACTTCCCTATCTTTAAATAATATTTTTTTATTTTTTTCATCCATAAACTCTATAAAGCAAATCCCTCAGGTGTTGTCTTCATTGTATCTGTTTGCCTTTTGTGACACTAGACTGTGGGCTAGTTCAAAATCCGTCTTGAATCATCTCCATCGATTCACGTTGCCTGATAGACATGCAAGCTCAGGCGATAATGTCTCAAAATAAAAAAGGATCCCAGGCTTTATGACAACACTTGCTGAGAAGCAAAGCACAGATAACATCAAAATTGCCTTTCAAGTCCCATGGAAGTTTAATTCTTAATATAAATGAGAACACACAAATCTTACATGAGCAAACGATGATTACCTTGGAAACTGTTGCACTCAGAAAGAACAAAAATAATAAATAGAGTACATGAAAGTCACCTATCCTTTATCTTCACGATCTCATTGTATAATGGAGCTGTGCATATTGTGATATTGTTGTTTTTGCATCTATGATTGAAAGAGCCTTTGATTTAAACTAGCACTGCTTCAATTCAACTCTGCAGTAATTGCAAGTAAATTTTGACTGGGATGAACATTCTCTCCAACATTGTAGGAGATTTTAATATGATTCTCCTCTCCAATTAGATGAAGTCAGTCCAACATTAGCTCCAGTGAATGAAACAGTGTAAACTAGTTGATGGTAAATATGGTTGAAATGTGTTCTTTCTGTTGTGCATGAATTATTGTAAGTATTAGAATAATGGAAAAACAGATATCACTGTACCACTATGACAGCATAGTTTGGTAAACCCATTGTTACCTTTACTCCTCATTTTCTCATTTGATATCTTCATCATGTCTTCAAGTATGACTTTATAAGATGGATACACAATCTGTTTTAGATGGACAGCAACATATGAAACTTCAGAAATGTGGGGCTACATATGGGAAGTACAAGGAGAAGAAAACCTATACAGAAAGCAAAGATCAATGGAACAACTTGCCTCCAGAAGTTGTGAATGCTCCAACACTGGAAGTTTTTTTTAAAAAAAGATGTTGGATAACCATTTGTCTGAAGTGGTGTAGGGTTTTTTGCCTAAGCAAGGGGTTGGACTAGAAGACTTCCAAGTTCCCTTCCAACTTTGTTATTCTATTCTATGTCCAGAATAAGACTCACATTTTTCATAAAACCCATTTGGATTTCACACATCTTACATTTTTTTAACTTCTCCTCTCCTGAAGTCTGCTAAGGTTAATTTTATTTTACTTTCCAAAAAGCAGAGGGAGTGGGGACCACATCAGAAGTCTACATGTAGTCCTTGGAATGTGATTTGTATACCTGTGCTCTGTGTCATAGATGAGCAACTTTGTTATTTTCTTTTAATGAGCAGCTGAAGGTAACAGGGCTGACCACTAAATGATGTGTCCAAAGTGGGATTTTGAGTGAAAAAGGAGTTGGAATGGCTTGCTTGCTTGCCTTATTTTTAGATATTATAGACCTAAGTAAGGGTGGTCACTAGTCATGGGATTTTTGATCTGGTCATTGTTTTCTTCCAACAACACACACCAGAAAACAGCATAAATCATTTGTTATTGCCTCCTTCCTTGGGTCAGTCACTCCATCTCATGCAGAGGAAGGAAGCTAAGAAAAATCACTTCTGAAAAACCTTGCCAAGAAAATTGCAGGGATTTGTCCAGCCAGTCTCCAAAAATCAGACATGATTGAACTAATTCTGTGCCTAAGGGAGGACTGGAACACAAAAGCCTCCAAGTTTCTAGCCTGATGCCTTAACCACTATACCAAATTGGCTCTCTTGTACTCACCTTGCCAGATCCGATGTAAATATTCAGATCCCAAGCCATAAAAGACTACAGATGTTAATTACCACTTTGAATAGTATGTCAATTCTTCACACTGAAGACAGGATTATTTTTTCTTTTTAAAAATATTGCTACTAATGACTAAGGACAGCTTTGAAAGGGTTTGTAACATCTATGCATCATGTCTGAGAACCATCAAGTGAATCCTTTTAAAAAACCTGCCCCAGCTCTATTTAGACATTTATTTTCCAACTCAATCAGAGGCTTAAATGGAATGGGCCAGCTTTTTATATTCCATACAGAACTTTAAAGAACTGGAGAGTTCAATTTTGGAACAGTCAAGGTTGTCTTTTGAAAATGTGTACAACACGGAAGTGTGAAGGCAAAACATGACTCACTCAGTTTGAAAATTCTAAGGGGAAAAAGCAAGGGGAGGTGATGAAAATGGAGCAGATGAGACCATTGATTGTTACTTAAATGGCTGTGCACATTACACTGTTTATTTTGTCTCCCAAATATCTTGGGAGTCTCCCACTTGGTGTGGGAGTTACATTGAGAACTAAAGTTTCCTATAGCTGGAATGCCGATTCTGTCAACAAATCCAAGAACAATGTAACATCATGCCTGGGAATTACCAAGCAAGCCATGGGAAAGAGAGAAAAAAGAGGTGCCAGATTTAAACTGCTCTTGGAATAAGAGGGAATTGCATTCTCATATGGACAGAAGTGGTTTCCCCTAATATTTATTAAATACTTTTAATCCATCAGTACTGTATCAAATGTCTGGGTAGTGTCTTCCTAGTTTGAGTGTGAGGGTTGTCAGTTAACATCTAGCTTATATTTCCTATCTTCACCATGGCCCATAATTAGAAGATCTAAATGTGGATACTTTGTATGCCAACACCAAAAGTCAGCACCCACATAAAAATGGTTTTACTTGTCCTTCCTTGAACCCAGTATATACTGAATGCCATTTTACCAAAAATACATCTAAATCAAGAACGGAGAGCTTTTGGTAAGCCAAACTGTCTAGCTTGGAAGATAGCAAAGCTGTCAGCGAAGGCTAGACAGCAGCTACAGCTTTATAGGTGAAATTGCTGACTTGCTGTCTTCTAGAATTGTCATGAGCATAGCTGCTCCTCATTATTTCTTGGGTATCTGGAGATATTCTTTATAGATCTAAGGTGAAGATAGGGTCTTCTTAGGAATGTTACCAGGACTGTCCAATTCCCCTAGTCTCTCTCCAACTTACTTCTTCCTATGGGCAGCAATGAAACTTTCCTCTTTTTCTGAGATCTCAAATAATTATAAATTATCAGAATTTCAGAAACATGATGACATTCCTCTTGGGATCAAAAAAAGAAGTTGTTCTCTGATGAGTAGCTAGAGATATCTAAAGTCCAACACAGTTCTGGGCTGCATTAACAGAAGGATAGAATCAAGATCACGTGAAGTATTAATACTACTTTATAATGCCTTGATAAGGCCACATTTGGGATACTGTATCCAGTCTTGGTCACCATGGTGTAAAAAAGATGTCGAGACTTTTGAAAGAGTGCAGATAAAAGCAACAAAAATTATTAGGTGACTGGAGGCTAAAACATATAAAGAACAGTTGCTGGAATTAGGCATGCCTAGTTTAATGAAAAGAAGGATTAGGAGTGACATAATAGCAGTGTTCCAGTATCTCAGGGGTTGCCACAAGGAAAAGGGAGTCTCCAAAGCATCTGAGGGAAGGACAAGAAGCAATGGATGGAAACTAATCAAGCAGAAAAGCAACCTAAGAAGACATTTCCTGACAGAATAATTAATCAACTGAACAACTTGTCTCCAGGGTTTGTGAATGCTCCAACACTGGAAGTTTTTAAGTTTTTTAACACTTAAGTTTTTAATAGTTTTTGGACAACTATTTGTCTGAAATGGTGTAGGATTTCTTGCACAAGAAGTTGGTTGGACTAGAAGACCTCTAAGGTCCCTTCCAACTCTATTGTTCTGTTCTATTCTAACCAATTGTTTGAGGGGACTTTAGGTTTGAGAGTCAGAGCTAATTATGAGAAGCTTTATGTCTTTCTCAGGTTTCACTATGAGCAGTTTCACCTTGGCATTTAGGTAAGTGACATGAAAAGCCAGATGTTTCCAATCTTGCTATCCTAACTTAATGCTGTTTAACAATACATAACAATAAAATTTGTCAATCAATTGGATGTTTATTCTGGTAAGCCATCTCATTTGCCAGTTTGGTGTACATTAATGGCACTTATGCTAGAATCAGGAGATGGTAACTTCTAGACCCACTTTAGACACCCACTTTAGCTTGGTGACCTAGGCCAGTCACACTTTTTGCTCTGGGAAGAAGACAGTGGCAAACCACTTCTGCAAATCTTACCAGGACAATTGCAGTGCCTAGTTTAGGCAATCACCTGAAGACAGACTTGAAGGTATCTACTCCACTTCCTTTCTTTAATGATTAGAGGAATTATATGGATTATTTATTTGATTATAACTCAACACATACAAAAGGCCATCATGGTATGTGAAGGCTGCCAAAGTAAATATTTTACCATTGAATTAAAATAAAATGCTCAGTATGCCAATGTGAACTGCTTAAAATGGACAATTTTTTCTATGCTTATCATATCATGTTTGTCTCAAAATTGCTCTGAGTGCCATAGCAACTAAGATTTTTTCTTATCCAGTGTCACTTTCTTTAGAATGGGGGAAGCATGGTAGGTTGGGAGAAGAGGTCATTGAGCATTATTTGCTTTTCATAGCCAATGTGCCAAACTTCTTGCAAATATAATATTATTATTTTTAGACTCAGTGTCTTGGCGTTTTTTTTTTAAACCCTTCCTTTAACTCTTTTAAAAAACAAAATGTGTTATGTAAATTGATAAATAATTAATATTATGTCAATGTTTCCCAACTCTAAAAATACAGATGAGTTTTCATATTGCCAATTTAGTAAAGGTGCTTTAAAAGGAGCATGGATGGATAGGATAGGAGTTAGGGAGAGAAAGGAGGAAGAGAGGGAGAGGAAAAGAGAGATGGCAAGAAGTAAAGAAGTGATTAACATTTAGTTTTTCTGACCTAGTTAAAAAATCTCCTTCCTGACCTACTCCTTATTCAAGTTTCATAGAGCATACATTTTAGAACAGCTTTTGAGAAGCAAAGGCTAAGCACTCAGAAATGTATGGACAATTAAAAATTAATGGAAAAACTAGAGAAATCCAACTGCTCTATGGATTAACCTTCTTCCCAGAATTAAGTTGTTGATACTTTGAATGTGTGGTTGAGTTTTGGATAATAAAGACACAGATTTCTTTTCATATTACATCTGAGATTCTTTGACTGAACAACATGCCAGTATTCAGCCAGCTTGCTTGGCACAGAGATGCTCCAGTTACACTTTGCTGAGGGCATACAGTATTTTATAATGAAAACTCCATCTCACTGGCAACCCACTGCTGATGCTGACGGACGTCCAGCTTTTACCAGTAGAAAGTACTGTTTTCCCAGTTATCATAATATAAGATCTCCTATGTTGACAGTTTAGTTTGTTTGAAAGAAGAGTCTTTAAAGGTCAGAGACCTGCAGGCCCCCATTTTTGCTGCAGGATCTTTTGTAGCTCTTTGTCTGGGAATTGCACTTCCATGGTTTTATTTTTGTTTTGCTTTGTTGTGATGACTCCTTCTCTTCATTCCTATTTGCCATGAAAATATCAACTTCATAGAAGACTTAAGGCTTGTTTCCGATTCTCTTGGGTGTTTTGTTTCCCTCCTTCTTTTTGCAAAATCCTGATGAGACCTGGAACTGGGGAATTAGGAGTTCTGGCAGCTTGAAATTGATTAGTCTACTGTAGTTGAGTACTAAGTTGAAATTGACTAGCCTATCATCTGTTCCTTTTTACCAGATTCCCAGTGCTGGATCACTGTTGAACATTCTGTCCCAACACAGGAATCTTGTTCCATGATTTTGATACATGTCTAGTCAGAAAAAGGCTCCATTAATTATCAGAGTTTTCTTCCAGGAAAATGCAAATATTATATTCTTGCATGTACTGTAATCTTAAACATAATGAATCTTATTGTGCAAAGTGGATCTATTTCTAAATAAACTTGTCACATGAATAGGTGGTTTTGCTTCAGTAAAATGTACTTCTACAAACAACATTTGCTTTCATGTTTCATTGATTAAAAAGACCAGTTTCCACACTCCTTCCCTCTTCATGCTTTTTTCTAAGGTGTTTATTTCAATAACTTAATTTCCTCCTAGGAAGAATATAGATAGACATCTGATGACAAATAAAAGATGACACACACACATTACCTTGTGAAAGACATGGGTTAAGTGGAAACTGTTTTCCAATCTCCGCCATAGTAGTTGGAGGAAAATTACATCTATTTCATTTTAATAGATTCTCACCAAAGAATCAAATATGTGATTACTTATTTTGCAGGCATCATAATCCTCCTTTTCTCAATATCCATTAAAAAATTTAAAAATATTTTTATTATATGATGAAGAAAAGAATTGATTGAACAGCACACTCATATACACACCACACTTAGAGCAAAAAGAAAAATATGTTTGAACATTGTCACAAAGCATCAAGCATAAGAAGCACAAAGCAGGATTTCTTTTATAGCATGGAAAAAGTGTGAGAAAGAAGGGTTGGATTTAAAGTAAGTGATTAAAAGAAAGGGGTAAAAACGTTGTCCTTTTAGTGAAAAATCAAGTTGCTGCTGCCTTTCTGCTTAATAAAGATTTACTAACTATATAGGATTGAGTATCAGGGAAGCTTCAGTGAAATTACATCAAGCTATAGGAGGAAATCTGAGGCACACCATCTGTGTGAATATCCCTGAAGCATGTGTATTAAAAGCAGAATATCATGTACTCCAGCAGCAAGAAGCCAGTCAACAGTGAAACATTTATGAAGCTAATTAAGATTTAAATTTGGCCTTTTTCATCAAAGTTTCCACTTAATGATGCACTGGTATGAATCAGTATTTAAATGAGCTGGTATCTAACTCCCGATCAATTATTGAATAACCAATTTATATGGGATAGTCTTGTGCTCCAAAGATTATAACATAGTATTTTTGTTAATTTTATAGGGAACCGAGAGTGGAAATGGAAAGAACAGAGTTGATAAACAGATAGGAAACACACTCAATGGTTTTAAGCTGATGTGGTATAAAGAGTCCTCCCAAAGGTATTTTTTTCAAGAGGAAACTAGATTTTCTGGTTTTTCGTTGAAGACATTTCACTTTTCATCCAAGAAGCTTCTTCAGCTCTGACTGGATCATGGGGAGTGGAAAGATCATCTGACCATCCAGTCAGAGCTGAAGAAGCTTCTTGGATGAGAAGTGAAACATCTTCAAAGAAAAACCAGAAAGTCCAGTTTCCTCATAAAAAAGCACCTTTGGGACAACCATGACGTGAATGACTGAGAATCTCCAAAGACATATTGAGGGACCTATATACAGTCATATGATCAAGTTCCTTTGGTCATGTGTCATATTTATGATGACATTAGAGAGGAATAGGTGGGAGACAAAAATGGGATGGACTTCTGAGATTGATTCTCTTGTCATGAGTCCTGACCTTTATTTGCACTCATAATTCTGCACAGCAATCCACTTTTGGCATAAGACACCAACACTCTTTGAAAATGAGATCAGTGTGGCCTTTGAAAATCAACAAACAAGAGCTGAATGCAGCCTACCATTCAGATAATTACAGTTGTTGCTAGAGACACATGATAAGAAAGAAATATCAAAAGTAAAGACATCCAAATAACCTTAAAAAATCATCTTTGATTATTCTTCCATTCCAATCCCCCGTCCTACATTTTTATTACTGTGCTGACATGCTCAAGGAAGAATGTAAGTTGATTGCAGCTCTTGGATGAATGGTATAAATAGACTGAAAAGCCTTTTTTAATTAAAAGAGAAAATGGATTCAAAATGGAAATTGATTTTAATTTAGCATTTGTTTGAACAGTCATTTTAATTGTTTAGAATGAAAAATCATATATTGGTAAAGTTCTGGAATTGGGGTTGCTCACCTATCTCCAGTTTTTCTAACTTCCTCAAATATTAAGTATATTTAAATGTTTCTACAACTGAGAAGTTTCTAGATTAAAGGATTAGCCCTAATCTAATCCTCAAAGAGTAACCATGTTAGTTTGACATATTAAGTGTTATCGTTTGAAATCTTTATAGAACTCTAGCTTGGGAAATGTTTAAAGATGTTTTGTCAGCTTTCCCATATATCTGGCCCAGAAATCAAGAAAACCCTTTAACTGACTTGTGTGGTCTCATTTTATTTACACAGAAGTAAATTCTAGTAAATAAAAGAGAGCTTGATTGTGAGGATATATATGTAGGATTACTGTCAAGTCTCCAAAAGTGTTTTAAGTTTAGTAGAAGTGTAACATCTGTCCTGATCTCAATATAATACCATCAACAGAATCATTTCAGAAAATCCTTGCAAAAATTTAAACTGAGGTCTGTAAATGGTGTTACCTGCTAGAGAAGTGTGGGAATAGTTGCATCAATTTTAAATTTTTTATTAGAGGCTGCATAGTTTCAGTCCAAAGCTTGAAGTAAGGAAATGTTAGGACTCCAGAAAGCTTTAAATAAAATTATTTATTTATTTGTTTATTTGTTTGTTTATTTATTTATCAGTTGCTTAAAAGAAAATAGGTATAAGTAAAAACATAGTTATGAATACATGGATACATATAAGAAAAATGTTTAAAAATATAAAAGAAACAATAGGACAGGGACAATAGGCATGTTGGTACACTTATACATGCCCCCTACAGACCTCTTAGGAAAGGGGTGAGGTCAGTGGTAGACAGTCTAAGGTTAAAGATGTTGGGTTTTGAGGAAAAAACTATACAGTCAGGTAGAGTATTCCAGACATTGACCACTCTGTTGCTGAAGTCGTATTTCCTGAAAAATCAAGTTTGGTGTGATTAACCTTGAGTTTGTATCTTTTGTTTGCTCTTGTATGGTTGAAGTTGAAGTATTCATTGACAGGTAGGACATTGCAGTGCATGATTTTATACTATACTTGGATCGGATCGAAAGTGGAGTAGTTCCAGGTTTTCTAGGTCTAGAATTTCAAGTCTGGTGGCATAAGGTATTCTGCAATGAATAGAGGAGTGGAGCACTCTTTTTGTGAAATATTTCTGGACTTTCTCAACTTTGTTAATATCAGATACGTAATGTGGGTTCCAGACTGATGAGCTGTATTTGAGTATTGGTCTAGCAAATGTTTTGTATGCTCTAGTTAGTAGTGAATATTACCAGAGAAAAAGCTATGTAAGATGAGGTTAACAACTCTTAATGCCTTTTTTGGCTGTGTAGTTGCAGTGGGCTCCAGCCCTTAGGTCATTAGAGATGAGTACTCCAAGGTCCTTGACAGAGTTTGGATCATCAACAAGGTCTTGACTATTCAGCTTGTTTTTTATTTTCTGATTTTTTTTTGCCAGTAAGTAGGACAGAGCATTTATTTGTTGAGATTTGAAGTTGCCATTTGTTTGGCCATTCTGATACATAGTTGAAGTCTTTTTGAAGGGCAGCAGTGTTGTCTGTGGTGTTGAATAGCTTTACATCATCAGCGAAGAGAATGCAGTTGCTCTTAATATGATCACAGAGGCCATTTAGGTAGGGTATAAAGAGAGTTGGTCTGGGAACACTGCCTTGGGGGACACCATTGTTGACAGGTACACTGTTGATAGGACGTTCCCAATTTTGACTATTTGTTGTCTGTTTGACAGGAATGCTTCTATCCAGTAATGCAGCTGTCCAGAGATACAGTAAGATTTTAGTTTTAGGAGTAGTTTGTCGTGTACCACTGAATCAAAGCAGAAGACTATGTAGATTGCGTCTATTGCTTTGCCCCGATTGAGTTGTGTAGTCCATATGTTTTTGCAGTGTAAGAGTTGCAGATTACATGATAGTTTTTTCCTAAAACCAAATTGTTTATTAGAGAGTAGGTTGTTTGTTTCTAAGTGGTGGATGATGGATTGGTTAATAATTGTTTCCATGACTTTACAGGTGATGCAGCATAAAAAGATTGGTCTGTAATTTTCAACTAGGCTGGGGTCTCCCTTTTTGAAGATGAGGATGACCGTGGCTTGTGACCATAGTTTTGGCAAGGAGCTGGTCCAGAAAGATTTTTCAAAGATTATGCTTAGAGGTTCAGCTATGGATAGCTTTTTTAAGAAGTAGGCACATATTCCATCCAGTCCAATAGAAAGAGATGGTTTTAGATTGCTTCGTGCTTTTTCAACAATGTCTTCTGTAAAATCAATATGTATT
Source organism: Laticauda colubrina (assembly GCA_015471245.1). Lineage (NCBI taxonomy): Eukaryota > Metazoa > Chordata > Lepidosauria > Squamata > Elapidae > Laticauda > Laticauda colubrina. The sequence continues at coordinate 48,542,460 of BLBF01000022.1, forward strand.
AGATCATTGTAGTTGTCTGTGGTTTGACTAGGAAATACTCGGCATGATCCATTGCTGTTTACAAATACTGAGCCAAAGAATGTGTTAAAGAGGTTGGCTTTAATAGTGTCATCATTGCAGTCTTTACCATTAAGTCCTTTCAGGGGTGGGATGGACCTTGAGTCTTTTAGTTTGTTGTTTATAAAATTGTAGAAAGCGCAGGTGGAACTGGTGCGTAGAAGGTTTTCTTCTTGTTTAATGTGATAATTGGTGCGTTCAGTTTTTATCTGGTGGCATAAATTTTTGGATTGGCTTTTGAAGTTGGCAACGTGACCAGATTTGTTTTTGCGCCAAAGTGATTTCTTTTTGGATTGAAGCTTCCTTATTGTTTTGGGTAATTTATTTTTTCTGGTTTTGGGAGTTGTTAATGATATATATAGTTTGATGACTCTTTTGACTTCAAGTAAAAATGTTATAATGGTCTTCTACAGTATTGCATCCAGAGAATAGAAATCGGGATGAGAGATCATTGTTTATCAGATCATAGTTGCCTTTTTTGAAGTTATAATTGGGGATTCCGTTGTGATTTTTATGTGGATATATGATGAGACAAAAGTCAGTCATATTGTAGTCATTGTTGGAAAAGGGTTCTTTAATCTGTATTCCATAAATTGAATTCAAACTATTGCAGAAGATGAGACTGAGGCAGTTGTTAAGTCTAGTGTTGTTGGTTCCTAGTTGTTATAATCCCAGATTTGTTACTGCATTGTAGAAGGTTTCATTTGTGAGATCAGTTGTACATTCGTTAAAGGTCCAGTTAATATGAGGTAGATTGAAGTCACCAAGAAAGATAAAAGCGTGTGGGCAGGATGCTGCCCATGTTAGTAGTGTATTTAGCTTGTTTGCATGTTCAATGTCATAATCAGGGGCTCTGTAACATAGTAAGAGCTGAAATGTAATATTTAAGGACAGTTCACAGATGATGGTTTCAGGAATAGCAAGCTCCTGGGTTTTTAGATGTAGGGACTTTTTATAGAAGATAGCAACATCATCTCCTCCACGGATTTCACAATCTGATCGGTAAACATGATAGTCTTTTACTGTGGTAATGGAGTCAGGGACAGATGTGTTGAGCCATGTTTCACAGACAAATATAATGTCAAATTTAGCCATATTTAGTAAGAGGAGAAATTCAGATATTTTATTTACAAGGCTTCTTGCCTTGAGTAGCTTGCATTTAAGGCCAGTTGTGGCTGGAATAGAGGTAGTTAGGGGCGTGCATGCCTAGTTTTGAGTGATGTTGGATTGAATGGGGTGGAGTTGGATGCGGAGTTGTGGGTTGTGTGACTTTCTTTTGATGCAATCAGCTCTGTAGTCAATGTACAGATCATTTTTTTCCATTGCCTAGACGGTTTGTGAGTTCTGCGCATAGTTCACGGGAGCGGATTCTTTGCAGTATGGATAATTCTGGTCTTAAGAAAGTTTTTTGTGATTGGGATTGATTTTTGCAATGGCATTTATTGTATGAATGAATATGCATTTGCTGGACTCATTTTTGCATTCAACTCTACAAAATACTCAGAGCTGTCATTGTATTTGTACCCATGGCCATCTCTGGTTATTTCAATGAAATCTTCAGGAGACATGTTTGTTGTATTAGAGTAGCTTATGATATCACAAACTTTGGTGAAGTCATCTGATTCATTGGTGTCTTCGAGACCAGATAAGATGGAATTTGGATGTTTCTGTTCACATTCCATGTTGTCTCTGATGAGCAAAGAGATATTATTTATGGAATTATTTGAATGGATAGTAATTGTTTGTGGTTGTGTTTTGGTGGTTATTTTTGGTTTTAATTGTGATTGTAGTTGAGGTAGTGGTTGTAGTTGTTGTAGGATTTGATTTTGAGCTGATAGGTACTCACTTATTTGTGTTGTATTTTTTTTTTCAAGAGAAATTAGGCTTCCTTGTATTGTTGTTTCAAAACATGTTGCTAAGCATTCTTCTATTGAGTGAATGAGTTCAACTCTGTCAGGTAGGGTACTCAGTTTGTTTAGCTTAGGAGAACAGGATGGACATAGAAAAAAGAATGTATCTGAATTTTTAACCATATCAGCTAGGTTTTGTTTGCGTTTAAGCAGGCAAGGTGGGCTTGATTATCACATAGGCCGCATTTAATGTAAATTTTGCTTTCATTGATGGTTTCAAGACATTTGAAACATATGGAGGAGTCTGGGAAGTCATTAGTAGAGATATTTTTCTTTTGTTTTGGTTTGGGGTTTTTGGCTGGCATGGTCAATGGCAATAGTACACTAATTAATTACAATGGCTAGTTAATGTGACAGGTAGAGAGTTACTTAATGAATGTTGGTAATTAATAAATGTTAATTGATATGTTTGAGAACAAATCAAAAGTAAGGTTGCTTATTACTAAAAATCAATCAATCAATTGGTTATTCAAATCACTCTAATCAAATTTTGCTTTCAAATTTTATTTGAATTCATATATGAAATTGGCACAAAAAAACAGGAAATATTGAGTTGCTTTGATTAAACACTTCTTTTCTGGTTCCAATTATACATTCACACATAGAGTTGCTATAGAAATAAGTTTACTCAAGGTCAAGAGAAAACAGCAGACAAGGAATAGCAATAGCAGACTTATATCTCACTTCATAGTGCTTTAAGGCTAGGTCCCACTGGCCAACGGATGCAAAACGTATGTAAAAAGGATACAGAGGACGAGCAAAATATCAGGGGTGGCTCCATCCGTTGTTATCCGCTCCAAAAAGTGCCCCAAATTTGCATAAACAGAACGGAAAAGAATAGAAAAGAATGGATGGGGATAGTACGTAGCGGGGATGTTAAATGGATGTTCGTAGGAAGCCTAGCGGATGGAAGCGGATGGAAGCGGATGAGACATCCGAAGGGCTTCCGGGGGAGAATTGTGAAGCGGACGCATAGTGGAAGGAGCGGATGCGTAGTGGATGACGCGGATGCATCACGGATGCCTATAGGATGCATAGCGGATGCATAGCGGATGCATAGCAGATGCATAGCGGATGCATAGCGGATGCATAGCGGATGCAAAGTGTTCACTGCGCATGCAGGGAGGATGAATTGTGTCAGCTCCACGGATATAAAAGGATGCAGCTCGCAAGCAGTTAGCATTCAGAGGAAAGATGTGCTGCCACAGACATCTTCGAATAACACCATGGTTCATCAGTCAGGGAAGAAGAGGAAGCCGGTGCCTACTCCTGCCAGCCCTGGCAAGAAGGACAGAACCACCATCCCACCCCCTGGCACTGACTCTGAAGCTGCTGGTGCTTCTGCTGCTGCTGGTGGTGTTGCTGCTGGTGGTGCTTCTCCTGCTGGTGCTGCTGGTGCTTCTCCTGCTGGTGCTGCTGGTGCTGCTGGTGCTTTTCCTGCTGGTGCTGCTGGTGCTGCTGCTGTGGTGGACCAGCCCCAAGGCCCTCAAAGCCCTGCCGCTCAAGCTCCTGAAGGCCCTGCTGCTGAAGCCCCTGCCAGAGGGAGGAAGAGGCAAGGGAAGGAGAAGGGAGAGAGGAAACATGAGGAGGAGGTGCTGGAATGGCTGAGGGAGAATGAGTACCTGTGGAGAAAGGGCCACAGACTCTATCGCGACACCAAGAGGAAGCAGGCAGCTTGGAGAAACAAGGCAGAGAGCCTGGGCTACACTTCAGAACCACTCCTGGGATGGTGGAAGCACATGCACACCTGGTATGGCAAGCTACACTCAAGAAATCTGGCCAGGCCGCTGTCAAGCTCACTGACCGGAAGATGTACGTCATGGCCAAGTACAACTTCCTGGAGGATGAGGTCCCCCACCTAGGAGCAGCCCCTCTGACACCCCTCTCCCTCAGACAGCCCACAGACAGCCAGTCCTCTTCCAGCCAGGAGACAGCTACACTGTCCAGGCAGGTGTCTTCGGAGGGCCCCATGGCAGAGACCCCCCCAACAGCTGCACTCTCCATGCCAGAGGATGTGGAATATCCCCTGTCACAAATGGAGGAAGAAGCGGCAGCCACCAGAGACCAACCCATACCCACCCCCAGCTCCACCTCCACAGAAAGCAGCCAGAGAGGCAGAGGCAGACTGGAGGGCCAGAGCCACACTGTCCTGTTGGACATCAGGGACACAATCAAAACCAGCACAGATCTTCTCTCTCAGCTGGTCCACAGCGACATACCATCCTCGAACCAGAAGCCCTTCATCACCTACGTGAGCCAGACCCTCATGGACTTGCCCGAGGCCCAGTACCAGGTGATGAAGGAGAAGATCACAGCACTTCTGCACAACCCTTCAGGCCCAGCTGAACCTGCTCCAACCCAGTCCAGGTCTGCTCCTCCACCCCAAGCGATGTCACAGCCCTTCCACGGCTTTCAACAGCCTCTCACCAACCAAGGCTACGAGTACCAGGACTTCCTACAGCAGAGGCAGCCCTTCCCAGTCCAGGCCCAGGTTCATCGCATGCCACAGATGCCTCACCTCGCCCAGATGCAGACCAGACAGCCCCACTACACTCCTCCTTCCTCCACCCCACAGCCAAGCCCCTCAATGGACAATCTGTCATCAGTCTTGCGCCTGACATCCCAGGTCCTTGATGAAGGGCCTCTCAACCTCACGGGACTGAGTCAGCTCTCTGAGAGTTTCCTGAACACACCATCCCCTGTTGTCCTCTCAGGGCCAAGCACCCCAATGGCACCTCAGACCAGCAGTCCAGCCACAGCCACCTCCACAGTCCCTGGCCGCTTGACAGCTGAGACCATGGACATGCCTCAGAGTGACTGAGAATAGTGCCAGAGACTGAGTTGTTACCAGTTCACTTTATCTTTGCTTAAGACGCTTTACTTGGGTCATTTTGCTTTTTTAATAAAGTCATACAGTTTACTTAAGACAGTTATTAATAAAAGTTATCTTTGCTTCACACACTTGGTTCATTTTTTTTACTCAATAAAGTGTTGGTGAAAACTTTGAAAAAATGGTTAAGCCTTTGCATGCTTGTGGGATGGGTAAGGATAGTTGTAGTATAGGTAAGGATAGTTGTGGGATGGGTAAGGATAGCTGTGGGATAGATAAACCTCCAGTGCAAGCATGGTGGGACTGTATGGTCCACCATCCCAGGTGCCACACATATGGCCCTTTTTTATCAATAACAATTTATTCATTGATCAACACATTTCAGAATAAACAAAGCTCTTTATTAATGCCCTATTCATTGAAGGGCCACTCAACATAAATGGCACAATCTCATCAGTTTTATGAGACAGGCTCAAGGAAGCATCCATTAAGCATCTATCATTCTGTCTTGCCACTCCACTGCTCCAGCTGGGGAGTTGCACCAGTGTTTCAGGAGGTTGCGCTGCTTCTTCCCTTCACGTGAAGCTCTGTTGGGGCCTTGTACATCCACAGTGTCTACCAGGTTTCGTCCTTGCCTCCATTCACCAGGCTCCATGTCCCCATTGCCTTGTTGACGGTCCATGAGCCTGTTCTGCAACACTGGGTAGTGGGTGCACATGAGATTGTGCAGGATGCAGCAAGCTTCCACGATGCTCCTCACGGTCTCTGGGTGATGCTGCATGGTGGTGAGAAGTACCTGGAACCTGTTGGCCAGGATGCCAAAGGCATTCTCCACCACCCTCCTTGCCCTGAACAGCCTGTAGTTGAAGATCCTCTCTTTACGGGTGAGGTATCTTGAAGTGTAGGGCTTCATGAGGTAGGTTCTTAGGGAGAAGGCATTATCACCCACGATGAAGTAGGGCACATCTTGTGTGTCATTGGGTAGGGGGTCTGGATCTGGAAAACCCATGATGAGGTTGCGTTCCAGCCCATCCTTGAGGTCACTGGCATTGTATACCTGGCTATCAGAAGCATTGATGTACATGAACTTGTAGTCAGCATCACCCATGGCAAAGAGGATGATACTGAAGAAGCCCTTGTAGTTCCAATAAGAGGGCCCTGAGTTGGCTGGAGCTTTGCAGGCCACGTGCTTCCCATCTATGGCTCCAAGGGTGTGGGGAAAGTTCCACCTCTGATACCACTGTTCTGCAACTTTCCTCCAGCCTTCTTCAGTGGTGGGACACTGGAGGAGCTCCTCCACATATTCTTCGATGATGGCCTGCACCACTTCTCTGACCACTTTGCTGATGCTGTTGTATGGCACCCTCCATGCGTACTGCATGTTTCTGTATGTGGTTCCAGAGGCCAGGTGGCACAGAGTCAGTGCCACCTTCAGTCCAGGATCCAGGTTGGGATGGAAGTTGGTGCTCGGCTTGGTCAACCAGGGTCTCAGACGCTCTACAAGTTTGTCAAACATGGCTGGTGGCATCCTCATGCTGGAATGCACAAGAGTCTTCATTCCTGAGCTCCACCATTACTTTGTCATACAGTCCAAACTCCACTCTTTTCCTGATCCATCATCAGACCCACACAGCTCTGGAATGTCTCCTTCTTCTCCTTGCATAGAAAAGGTGAAACAGTCTGAACAGGGCTTGGTTCTGGTGTTGAATGATTGCAGCTACCATAAGGACTGTGTTATGATCCATGGTGGAGATCAATGGATGATGTGGAAGAGCAAGACCAAGGGTGAAGAGGTCTGTACACCACGGCTGCTAGACTGATAGTGAGATCCAGGTGATTTCCTCCCCCTTTTTCTCAGAAATATTGGTTTTCCGCTAGGTGTCCTTCCACATACTCTAGGCATACTCCAGACATCCTAAATATCCGTAATACATCCCATATACAAATGTTTTGTCCGTTTTAATGCTTTATGTACGAGATGCATCTGCTTACATCCTTTCTATTTCCATGCTACTAATGCTGTGTGGACGTTCCATGTACCTTTCACTTCCTCCCTCTTTCCGTTTTCAGCTGCAGCAGATGTGAGTTGCGAGGATGTCCAGAGGATGCCGAGAGGATACAGCGGACGTTTAATGGATGACAACGGCCGTAGGACGTTTGTTGCCCGTATGTGTCGCGGATGTACATCGTACGTGGCGGAAAGTTCATCCGCTCAAAATTTTTGTGCAGCTCAAAACTTCTTGCATGGATGAAATTGCATTGGACGGATGCTCGATGGATAGAACGCATGAAACACATATGCAGTGAGTACACAACAGATGCATTGCATTTTCCAACGGATGGCAAGTTTTTTTGTCCATTTTACATCCTCTTTTCATTCATTGGTGCAGTGGGACATGGGCTTTACAGCCATCCCTAAGCACTTTACAGAATCAGCATATTGTCTCCAATAATCTGGGTCCTTATTTTATTGATCTGAGAAGGCTGAGTCATCCTTGAGTCAGTCAGGATCAGATTTCTGGCAGTGGGCATCCTTAGCCTGCAATACTGCATTGTAACTCCTGCATCATCATCGCTGCAAACCAAAACAAAATCGAGAAAAAGCTTGCCTGACTGGTTTTATTTTTAACTGGAACATGCAGAAAAATAGCCAAAATTCAGTCCAGAATCCCAAGAGCCAGGTCAGAGTCAGAATTTCACAAGCAGAATCCACACAAAAATCATGCAAGAGTGAGACATTAGACAGTTAATTCTAAAGATGAAATATGAGTTAGGTCTGTCTCTTAAATCAGGCTGCAAGCAGTTGAGTTTAATTTATTTATTTAAGAATAGCAACAGCACTTAGACTTATGTACTGCTTCAGTGTTTTACAACCCTAAGCAGTTTACAGAGTCAGCATGTTGCCCCCAACAATCTGGGTCCTCAGTTTACCAACCTTGAATGGATGGAAGGATGATCAACCTTGAGCCAGTGAGAATCGAACTGCTGGCAACTGGCAGTCAGCAGAAATAGCATGCAGTACTGCATTCTAACCACTGCACCAAAATGTATATGTCCACTCACTCACTCTCAGCGACTCTAGGCAGCTTACAAAAATGATCAAGTTGACATTCTTAAAGTAATGTTGGACTATGTAAATGCTTATTTTGAGCAAATTTCAATTAATTTTATAATAATGACAGCAGTATTGCCATCATACAGTATATTACTAGTTAATATTGCAGTCTTTATAGAAAAAAATCAGTCAATTTTCTTAAAAACAATACAAGGCTAAGCAATTTCATTTTTATGACCACATGTAAGACAAGTTAATTCACCATGTATGACTGACCACAGAAAGGTAATATGCTTCCCAAGATAATGAGCTTATGATATCTTGGAACTCAACTACTGGATGGAAAAATATAGAAACAATCAAAAGCAAGACATTGGCAATTATATAATCTGAATTCTGTATAAGACATTAATAATAATAAACAGTTTGCTTTCAGGTAAGAATATAAGATTAGGGTTGTTTTTTTTTCTAAATTCATTTATCCACTTGAGCAGGAGCTAGACTAGAAGACCTATTCTATTCTATTCTATTCTATTCTATTCTATTCTATTCTATTCT
>BLBF01000022.1:48550879-48590501 GCA_015471245.1 Laticauda colubrina
TCTATTCTATTCTATTCTATTCTATTCTATTCTATTCTATTCTATTCCATTCCATTCCATTCCATTCTATTCTCTGCAAGAAATATATATCCTTCCTTCCCTACCATCCAGTCAGAGCTGAAGAAGCTTCTTGGATGAGAAAGAAAAAATCTTCAAAGAAAAACAAGAAAGTCCAGTTGCCTCTTGAAAAAACAACTTTGGGATAATAGAAAGAAAGTTTTCAAATCATGGAAGTATTTTTCCACTTTACTCTGCCTTGGTTAGATCACATCCTGAGGACTGTGCCAAGTTCTAAACACATTTTGAAAAGGATTAAAACAAGTTCGCAGAAGAACAACATAAGTCAGCAAGAATCTAGTAATCAAGCAGTATGATGACAGATAGGTATGTTTAATCTCAAGAAAAGAGAAAGGATGTAATGATTCTTCATAGATGAAGATGCAGACTTGTTATCTCCTGTTCCAGAGTACAGGACACAGAATAAAAGATTAAAAGTAAAAGAAGGAAGATTTCAACCGAATGTTAGAAAAATAGAACATTTGAGATTGAGACAGGCAAGTCGTAGTGCCCCTTTTATTCAATGTGTTCAAGTGGAGGCTAAGATGCCATTTGTCTAGTCTGCTTTCATTTGGATTTTTGCACTGAGGAGGCAGTTGGATTTGACAGCCCAAATAGCCCCTATCAACTCTATGATTTTATAGCATTGGCATAAAACCCACACTGTTTTTGTCACTTCTCATATCTTTTCAATCACAATTCTGCTAAACACTTTCCAGGACACGTTTAAACACAGATCCCCATACAGTTTTGCTATGTTTCCCTTAAATAAGGCAAAATAGTTTTTTTTTCTTGCATGAGGACAATATTTTATTTTATTAAATTTAAATAATTTATGTGATTCTCACAATAGTGACTTTGGATGCCAAACAAATTAAACAACAATTAAAACAATAAAGCATGGCAATCAAGTTAATGATACTTTCCTGCCATTGCTGAGGATTTCGACCAAGAGTGTTTAAACTTGACAAGTATTGTGGACTTCGATTCCCAGAATTCCTGAGCTAACATGACTGGAGGAGGAATTTTGGGAGTTGAAGTCCACAAGTCTTAAAGCTGTCAAGTTTGAAGACCCCTGATTTAGACTGATTCTGATGAAGTTGCTCCAGCTGAACCTATGGAATGTCAGCCTCTGGAAGCACCATGACAAAAAGTCAGCTGAGGCTAATCAAACACAGGTACCACCTAAACAGTATTCAGTTGGAGTATTCAGTTGATGAGGTGAGATCACCAAGCCCACAAACTCAGCATACAGAATAAAAGCAGAACAATGATGTTCAATGAGACTTCTTGCCAAACAGAAGAGAGACCTTCATAGCTGAGGGCAGCTGACTGCAGCCAGAATTAAGCAGCTTTGAGTCAGTTTCCTTGTTGCAAACAACTATGTGATCTCTGGCTCTTTCATGATACTCTTGTTGATTCTGTTCATGAAACTGTAATCCTTGGACTGGCTGACTAACATGATTTGGCTCTCTGAACTCAGACTGGATTTGGGACTTCTTCTGTACTGAAAGCAAAACCAGTAAAGCAAGTTTTCTTCTTCAGAGGCTTTGTGTTGATTTATGATTCTCCCTGGTCTGTTATCCGTGTAACTTTGAAGTAAATTACTAATTCCATAGCAACTGTGCTTGAGTGTGTAATTGAAGCCTGAAGCAGGACATTTTCTGCTGGGGCTAGACAGGGCTAGCTGCCTGGCCCAAATGCTTGGGGAAACAGCTAGGATTTGTATGCATTCTATTTATTTATGAAATGTCAAAGCTGTCTGAATCCATGATTCTGAGTAGCTTAGAGATAAAAAGAAACACAGTAAATAAAAAAAAGAGATTATGATTGTCTGGAATAATAAAACATACTATAAAGCAAGCACTTCTAATGTGGGCTCCACAACTACATATCCCATGACCTGAGAGAACAACCAGATTTGTTGTAGTGTCCTGAATATCATGAGGGTGGCAACTTGCAAATCTCTTAGGAGTGTGTGTGTGGGGAATACTGTTTCAGAGTGCAAGCACTGCAACAGAATAGATGCGCTTTATGGATCCTATAAGATGGCACTGTTTGGTTGACAGGATCTGGAGCATATCTATCTGGTTTGACCAAGTTAAATAAGTTGCATTCCATAAGCAAACTACATCCATATGTTCACATTTTTCCAATTATCCAATCCAATCTGTAGCCTTATCATTTTTCAACATCCTCACAATACTTTCTGTACTATTTTTCTTGGATGTTAAATGTTTGGAGCATTCATTTCATGTCAACTGTTTGATGTTTATCATTCCCATATAGCTTTCCAAAATAATTCTTCCAGCACTTCATTATAATTTAATCTCATTTCATATATTTTTTTAATTCAACTCAGTTCCCTCTGCTGTAAAATCCTTTTTAGTTATTTTTATTTATAGTAGAACCTCAATTAATGTAGCATTTGTGGGGAGGGGATCAGTGGTGGGATTCAATTTTTTTTTTTACTAACAGTTCTGTGGGTGTGGGGAAGGATACTGTAAAATCTCCAATCAGATAACAGATAATAGATAATCAGAGTTGGAAGGGACTTTGTAGGTCATCTAGTCCAACCCACTTCCCAAGCAGGAGACTTCTGACAGATGGCAGTCCAGTCTCTTCTTGAAAGTCTCAAGTGATGGGGCTCCCACAACTTCCGAGTACAAGCTGTTCCATTGGTTGATTGTTCTCACTGTCAGAAAGTTTCTCCTTATTTCCAGGTTAAATCTCCTTGTTTGGTTTCCATCCATTATTCCTTGTCTGGCCTACAGGTGCTTTAGAAAATAGATTGACCCCTTCCTCTTTGTGCCATTCAGAGGTGGTATTTATCCTTTACAAATTATTTCTTCCCTAATATTCACTCTAGACACAATCAGAAATGGTCTGCTCCCATTTAGAATTCTTCTATTTCTCTGGATCCTTCACAATTGTTTCAATCTTTCATTATAAATAATCCATCATGCTTCAAGTTTATCTTCATTCCTTTGACATCTGTGCTAATGAATGATTAAACTGTGTATTTGAAACAAAACTTTCCCCAAGAACTGATTTACCAATCTCCACATTCATTCCCACTTTTCTTATACTGTCTTCTCTTATTCCAGGGCTGTCAAACTCCCAGAATACGGGCCAGATATGTTGTGTGCTGGCCATGCCTGTTCTGTATGAAAATAGTAGATTCCTAATTCGCTATTCTGATTGGCTAAGGAAGCCAGTATAGGGATTGGTTCACTAGGAACCAATCCAAGAAGCCGCTCAAAGGCGGCAAGATTAAACGACTGTCATTGGCTACAAGCCGGCAGGCAAGCCTCTATAAAAGGGCTGCCGCAGCTTGAGCCAATGTTCCGTTTTACTTGTTGTCAAACAAATAAAGACATTTGTTTGTTGGAACCCGGTCTACCTCGCGTTTTTCCGAACGGAACACTGGCGACAAAGGTGGGATCGTCCTAAAATGCGAGACTGTGCACGCGGCGAACTAAAACCAGGCTGAAGACGATGGCTGGAAATAATGCACCGCCCACACCCTTCAATCCCAATGAAGAGGATTGGGAATCCTACGTAGACCGTTTCCAAATGTATTTGGAAAGTAACGAGATGGAAGAGATCTCAGACCAGCGTAAGAGGGCTGTCTTTTTAACGCATTGTGGGCCAATGATTTTCAAAATGGCCAAGGCGTTAGCGAAGCCCAGAGACGTGAAGCAAATGACTTGGCCCAAACTCCAACGAATACTGAAGGCTCACTACGTGCCAGTAGTGTCAAACCTTATCAAACAACACGAATTTTACCTAAGAGACCAAAAAGAAGGCGAGACCATCGCTAATTTTGTGGCAGCCCTCCGACAACTGGGGGGAGCATGTGAGTTCCTGAACTTAGATGAAGCGATGCGAGATCAAGTAATATTGGGTTTAAGAGACTCTAATTTACAAAGCAAGGTGCTAAATAAACCCAACATAACCGTAGCCGAAGCCATCGCAGAAGCCACAGCCGCTGAAGCCGCGAAAAAATCGGCGGTCAAAATGAAACAGATGAACGCGAACAACGACGAAACGAACCTGGCCAGAGGGAAGAAACAATTTCCCACCACCACTCACCACGAAGATTTTGATGAGACGTCAGAATCCGGGGAGGAAAACGACGAAGTCCACCGCCTATACGCCAACAAAAAAGGGCACAAAAAAGGAAATTGGTGGGAATGTGCCGGCTGCGGAGGAAACCATCCTCGAGCCGATTGCAGATTCCTTGATACCATCTGCAGAGCTTGCAAGAAAAGGGGGCATATCGAGAAAGTCTGCAGGAATAAAAAAAATTACAGCCCAAACAGACGCAGCAACTCCCCCGCACAAGCTGAGCCGAAACAAACCGAGAGAAAGTGGCAGCAAAACAAACGAGCCAGTAACCGAGAAAAAACCCATCAGACTTTCACTATCGGAAGCGCTCAGACGGAAAGAGGGAAAAAAGTCAAAATAATAGTAAAAATCGAAGGCAGCCCCTGTGAAATGGAGGTAGATTCAGGGTCTTTTCTGTCAATGGTGTCATGGGACACAATCAAACAACTGGTCCCTAATATCAGACTTAAAGAGCTCCAGAAGCAAAAATTAACCCTGAAGGACTACCAAGGGAATCGAATCCCTGTGGTAGGTCTAGGACATTTCCGAGTCACCTACAAACAACATGTCGAAGTACTACCATTGACAATAGTCGACCGAGACCGACCAAGCCTCCTGGGCATCGAATGGTTCACACCATTGGGCATCGGAATGACCGGAGTAGACCGGGTGGCCGCAACCGACTGGGAAGAAAACCTGATCCACGAATTCCAGGCCATTTTTGACGGCTCCCTAGGCAGTTATCGGGGGACCCCAATTTCCTTTAGTTTAGACCCCCAGGTAGCCTCTAGAAGACTAAAGGCCAGACGAGTTCCTTTTGCATTAAAAGCAAAAATAGAGGAACAACTAAACAAATTAATTGACCAAGGGGTTTTGGAACCTGTTGACCATGCTAAATGGGAGACACCCATTGTAACACCAGTTAAACCTGACGGGTCGGTTCAAATCTGCGGAGACTACAAGGCTACCCTGAACCATGCGCTGCAACAAAGCGCATACCTGGTGCCAGTCGTACAACATTTGTTACATTCACTTGGGGGAGGAAAAGTTTTCGCTAAACTAGATTTAGCACAAGCTTATCAACAGCTTCCAGTAGATCCCTTAACGGCCAAGGCACAGACAATAGTGACCCACAAAGGGGCATTCAAGTGCAACAGACTCCAATTTGGAGTGAGTGTGGCCCCAGGCGTGTTCCAAAGCCTCATGGAATGCCTATTGAATGGAATACAAGGGGTCGTACCATATTTTGACGACATCCTAATTTCGGCCAAAGATACAACCCAACTAGAAAAAAGACTAAGAAATGTACTAACAAAATTCAGAGAATCTGGCCTGAAAGTAAAAAAAGAAAAATGTTGCTTAATGACTGATCGTGTCGAATTTCTGGGCTATTTAATAGACGGAGAGGGTATACACCCGACTGAAAAAAATGTCAAAGCCATTAAAGACACACCACAGCCAAGAAACAAAACTGAATTGCAGGCATTTTTGGGACTAATAAATTTTTATAACGTATTCCTACCCCACAAAGCGACAATAGCGGAACCATTACACCGGTTACTGGATAAAAAACCTAATTGGACTTGGGGTCATAGAGAACAAAAAGCCTTCCAGAAAATAAAGAATTTATTAACATCAAACACCGTTCTTATCCAGTTTAGTAACACACTTCCATTGACGGTGACCTGCAACGCCTCACCATTCGGAGTCGGTGCCATCCTGAGCCACCAATTGCCAGATGGGAGAGAGGCACCCGTCGCTTATTATTCAAAGACTCTGTCTAAAACAGAACGTACTATAGTCAACTAGACAGAGAAGCCCTGGCAATCGTCGCCGGAGTGAAACGCTTCCACGAATATCTCTATGGAAGAACATTTTTGATAGTAACGGACCATAAACCGTTACCAGGAATTTTGGCAGGAAACAAGCCTACACCGAACATTTTGTCCCCGTGAATGACTAGATGGTCAGAATTCCTAGCAGCCTACTCTTATACATTAACGCATCGACCCGGGAAGCAAATCTCCCATGCAGATGCATTAAGCAGAATGCCATTACCGACAACGGAGGAAGACCTGGCACCAACGATGACTACCTTGCAGATAGAGACATGCCCCGAACTACCAATATCTGCAAACGATGTCGCCAGAGCCACTGCAAAGGACCCAGTGACTGCCTGCATACTAAACTGGGTAGGTAAAGGCTGGCCGGAAAACCAAACAACTGAAAACTTTAAACCTCTCCGGACCAGACAAACCGAACTCTCAATTTAAAAAGGTTGTTTATTGTGGGGTGATCGGGTAGTTATCCCTCCTAAATTACAAACCAGGGTACTGGGTATGCTTCACAAAGGCCACCCTGGTATTGTTAAAATGAAAAGCCTTTCTAGAAGCTATGTCTGGTAGCTGGGTATAGATAGGGACATCGAATACTGGGTTAATTCTTGCAACAAATGTCAAAAAACTAGGCCTTCCCCACCAGAAGCACCCATAAGGGACTGGGAAACCCCACGAGGCCCCTGGTCTCGGATCCACATTGACTTTGTGGGTCCTACTAAGGGACATACCTTCCTAATTGTCGTAGATGCATACTCGAATTGGCTGGAAGTTGTAGTTATGCCATCTACGACAACTGAAATAGTCATTAAACAACTTGACAAACTCTTCGCGACCCATGGACTGCCAGACGTCCTAGTGTCCGACAACGGGCCACAATTAACAAGCATCCAATTTGAACAGCACCTAGACTCCCTAGGTATATGCCAGGCCCACCCGGCTGCAAATGGTAGAGCAGAGAGAATGGTCAGGTTTACCAAAGAGGGTTTAGAGAGAATGGACATTGGGGATGTCCAAGATAAAATTAACCGCCTACTCACCCTCCAACATATCACACCCAGTACTATAACCAATAAAAGCCCGGTGGAACTATTAATGGGAAGAAAACTTAGGTCGCAATTAGACAGACTGCACCCAAATTATACACCAGAAAGACCCCCCCGACTCCTCCACCCGTTTCAGAACATTTGAAATTGGCGACCTAGTCTATGCAAAAAATTTCACCGGGGACCCCTTATGGCTTCCAGGCACAATCACACAAATTATAGGCCCCCGGTCCGACTGACTAACCGTAGACGATGGCAGGGAATGGAAGTGGCACATAGACCAGCTTCATTCCCGAAACATTGAAAGAAATACGAACGCACAACCACAAATAATAAAGAACGACGAAAAACAAACCAAAGAGCGGGGGGAAATACAAGAAAATAATAAAGAACTGTTTAAAATAAACCCAGAATATTCTAACAAACAAAAAGAGCAAAAAAGAGACTTACAGTTAGAAGAAACTTGCGGGAAGAATCCAATCGAAAGGGCCAGCCAGGCCAGCTCGACCTGCCCGGAGAAACCAGGAGGGAGCGGCAAAACCACCGGCCTGAGAAACTCAGGCGGCAGCAAAATGGCTGACTCACCCTTCCAGGCGGTTCCATGGAGAAGAGCCGGAGAAACAGCAACCCCATCCGAACCGGTCGAAGTCTCCAGTGAAAATGAACCGCGCAAGTCCAGTAGAGTCAGAAGAAGCCCCACCTACCTGTGCAACTACGTCACCATGTAGGACTGAACCAAGAGGGGAGGGGTGTTTTCTGTATGAACATAGTAGACTCCTAATTCGCTATTCTGATTGGCTGAGAAAGCCAGTATAGGGATTGGTTCACTAGGAACCAATCCAAGAAGCCGCTCAAAGGCAGCAAGATTAAACTACTGTCATTGGCTACAAGCCAGCAGGCAAGCCACTATAAAAGGGCTGCCCCGGCTTGAGCCAATGTTCCGTTTTACTTGTTGTCAAACAAATAAAGACATTTGTTTGTTGGAACCCGGTCTACCTTGCGTTTTTCCGAATGGAACAATGCTCATGCCTGGTTTAGTGAAGCGGGAAAAGTTTCTGATACATCATGTGATGCTGCCGTAATGATGTGAATTTGACACCCCTGTCTTATTCTCACCCTTCCATTCAGGTCACACAAAGGACTAAATTGTTTCCCTAGATTACATTCATTCTGAATATAATGCAATTCCCCTATAACCAATAATCAAATACTGCATTTACTTTTCCATTATCATAACTCATTGGAATATGAATGCAATTTTCACCAATCTACGACTATTTTCATGTGTACTTTTTGTTGGTTCCAGATCATAATTAGCTTCTCAGTAGCTGATCAGGATCACATGCAAATTGTTTACAAAATGGTCCTCCCTGTTCCCAAATATTGTTTCCTGACTTGCTAGTTTCCTCCTCAATGCACTTTCATCTTCATGCATGTATTCATCAGCTGTTCTCTGCTATATCATTGTACCCCCAATTATAGCATTGCATCCTTCTCCTTTCTCTACATTTCAGAAACATAACATGGGGAAAATAGGAGGAGGAAGGTATGGTGGATATTTGTAAAAATAATAAAGACAAGATACACATAAATAAACTTCTTCCCTCCCTCCCTCACTTCCTTCCTTCCCTTTAATTTGTCTCCTTTACTCTTTACCCTCTTACAATCCAAGTCTCAATATTCTATTATTGAGGACCTCATTAGATGGCTTCATATTATATATATTAACTTTTGCCATTCATCGTGGCGTTCATCAATGAATACTTTCACATCACATCTTCGCTGATGATGTAAAGCTATTCAACACCACAGACAATACTGCTACCTTTCAAAAAGATCTTGACTATGTGTCAGAATGGTCAAACAAATGGTAACTTCAAATCTCAACAAATAAATGCTCTGTCCTACATATTGGCAAAAGAAATCAGAAAATAAAATACAAGCTGAATAGTCAAAACCTTGTTGATGATCCAAACTCTGTCAAGGATCTTGGTCGTCTCTAATGACCTAAGTGCTAGAGCCCACTGTAACTACATAGCCAAAAAGGCGTCAAGAGTTGTTAACCTCATCTTACGTAGCTTTTTCTCTGGTAATATAACACTAATAACTCAAGCATACAAAACATTTGCTTGACCAATACTCAAATACAGCTCATCAGTCTGGAACCCACATTACGTATCTGATATTGACACAGTTGAGAAAGTCCAGAAATATTTCACAAGAAGAGTTCTCCACTCCTCTACTCATTGCAGAATACCTCATGCCACCAGACTTGAAATTCTACACCACCTTCGGTCCGATCTAAGTGTAGTATATAAAATCATACATTGCAATGTCCTACCTGTCAATGAATACTTCAGCTTCAACCATAACAACACAAGAGCAAACAATAGATACAAACTCAAGGTTAATCACACCAAACTTGATTGCAGGAAATACAACTTCAGCAACAGAGTGGTCAATGTCTGGAATACTCTCCCTGACTCTGTGGTTTCTTCCCCAAACCCCAAAAACTTTAACCTTAGACTGTCTACTATTAACCTCACCCCTTTCCTAAGAGGTCTGTAGGGGGCGTGCATAAGTGCACCACTGTCCCTGCCCTATTGTGTCTTTTATTTTTTTATTATTCTTATACATATCCATGTATTCATAACTATGTTTTTACTTATACCTATTATCTTGTAAGCAATTGACAAAAATAAATTTAAAAAACCCATAATGCTTTTTAGTAAAATAGAGGATTAACGTTCTCTGTCAATACTAAGGACAGCACAATCAGTTTGGTCACTCAGCTTCCATCCTTCCGAGGTTGGTAAAATGAGGACCCAGATTGTTGGGGGCAATATGCTGACTCTGTAAATTACTTAAGAGAGGGCTGTAAAGCACTATGAAGTAATGTACAATTCTAATTGATATTGATATTTTTATTTAACCAACACAAGCAGCTAAAATCCAGTTTTATTTCTTAAACGCTCAAACTATTCTATGCAAATTAGGATTCTGAACAGATGCCACGATGCATTTTCTCACAATTACAAATAAGACACCATAGGAATTCTATAAAATATTTAATGTGGAGATTCACTTTCCCAGGATAAGTTTTCAAAGTGGTGCCACAGAATTTTAGATCCTGAGAATGATGAATCTGATCTAATCAGACCAATTAAGCCTGAAAAGAACAAAAGCCCTAGTTATTACATGGGATCCAGTAACAACATTATCAGCCAAGGAGAAGAGCAGCAGCTGCTATCCCCTATATAAACAGGAAGCAATATTTATTCTCTAAGGAGCAAAGGGGTTAGGAGTCAGTTATTCAAACTCCCCCATGCAATGTGAGCCAGTGATGTGAGCTTTCTTTCTCATCAGTCATGGATTTCAACTAAAGAGAGATGTATTCATTCCTATATCTCCCAAGGAAAAATAGAGCTCTTTTTTAAGCAGGAGGAATTCTTCCTCATAGAGATGTATGGTACAAACCATGAGAACAAGTTTCTTCTACATCATCTGGAGACAACCAGTCCAAGCAAAAGATTTTAGTAGCTGCTTCTTCAAAATATTAAATTCATACACTTGGGGTCTATTTCTGAATTTGAGGATGATGTCAGACCTTTAAATACTTGTTTGTTGTTAGTTGCGAAGTCGTGTCTGACCAATCACAACCCCATGGACAACATTCCTCCAGGCTTTCCTGTCCTCTACCATCTTCTGGAGTCCATTTAAACTCATGTCTACTACTTCAGTGACTCCATCCAGCCACCTCATTCTATGTTGTTCCATTCTTCTATTGCCCTCAATCTTTCCCAGCATTAGGCTCTTGTCCAGTGAGTCCTTCCTTCTCATTATGTGGCCAAAGTATTTGAGTTTCATCTTCAGGATCTGGCCTTCTAAAGACTAAAAATACTTAGATTATTAGGATTTAAATATTTAGATACTTATTTAGGATTTAAATATTTAATATTTAAATACTTAAATACTTAGAATGACTTTAAATGCTTTCCCAAATTAACACTTGCAAATTATTTACCTCTGCTTTTAAATTTATTTTTTTAAAATTAAAACCTATTATCTCTCTTGCATATATGATTGTATTGTTTTTAACAATTCTAAATGTGTAAATACATTTTGTGTATCTTTAGTACATAAAGTTCTCTAATCCTGACTCCTTAATGTTATTTAATTATGTTAAGTTAAAGGGAAAGAGTGTTTTCTTCTTATTCTCCCCTGAAATTCTAGTTTCCTTGTAGACTTGAACTTTTTTTTTGGGTTTGAATTTATAAGAGAAAAAAAAATCACATAGTGCTTTCTGAACCAAATGCTAAGCTGGTTTTCAGTGAGAGTAAATCTGTTAGGGGAAAAAAAAAATATTACAAGCAAAATACCCGCTTGGAGAGATAATCTTTAATGTCTTCTGGTTCTGTTTTATTTTGTCTTAGGGGTCCCTACAATTATATTTTGTATATAAGGATGAACAAATTTTACATTTCTAAATTATGTCTTTAAGAAAAGATGTTCCTGAAGAAAAGCTATAGACATTTGTTACAATATCAGGTTCAGAGCTTGGAAATATTAAGGACAAGAATAGATTCATTGGAAATGAATAACATGCATAGTCTACATTAGGAAATATGATGGTCCAAGACACAACTCCTCGTGTTCTAAATTACTTTGCCAAAATATTTTTTATACAAATGTGTAGATATATCCACCCAAAAGCAGTAATACCTCCTAAAAATGGAGGACCTTAACTTGCCACTCAGAAAAATGCATGGGGAATTTGATATGACAAATATTTGGTTTTCTTTGGATTGCTTAATGTAAACTTAGGCAAGCAGGAAGGAAGCAGGAAGTAGATTTAACTATGATGGGTATCTCTTAGCTAGGAAATCAGTACAAATGTAAATTATACATAGCAATTATTGAATGCAGTTTATCATGGGCATTTATAACTCCTTGAACTACTATCATAAACCACTGTTTTTCAATCTTGGCAAATTTAAAATGCCTGGACTTCAACTCTCAGAATTCCCTGGCTATCATGCTGGCTGAGGAATGTTGGGAGTTGAAGTCCAGGCATCTTAAAGTTGCCAAGGTTATATTATAGACTGTATATGGCTGTTGAGATAAAGCTCCGGCTTTTAAAAAAAAATCCAGTAGAAATCTAGAATTTGATAGTTATAGGATGTTAAAGGCGCTCACAAATCTTACTGTATGGCCTAGGAAGCTTGCATGAAATTTTAATTACTAATGCAAAAGGGAAAAAAAATTTATTAGACGATGATGTGAATTGAAATAGAAGGATGCTTTTGATGGAGGATGACCCTAAAAGGGCCATCTAAAACTTTTGCACTAAATTTGGATATGTGAGGTCAAAGAAGGACATTGGTTGGTGGGATTTTTATTTTATTTTATTTTGGTTTCTGGTAAGATTTGCCCTTCCAACTGTGGGAGATTTTCCCTCAGCCCAAGTAAAAATAATAACCTGCTATTTTAAAACAGGGCTTTGCTGCCCTAGTATACTCTAGATAAGCAGCATCAAATGCTAGTCAGGCATTGCTAGCCTGTAAAATATATGCAGAACTAACTCCTCCAAGTGTCATTTTTTTCCTGAATTATTTCCAAATTGCTTTTTGTATCCTGTGGAGGAATTTTGATATAATATTGGAAAATAAATTGATATAAATAAATATAATATAATACTGTATACCGGGGTGTCAAACTCAATTTCATTGAGGGCTGCATGAAGGTTGCGTTTTGACCTCGGGGGGCCAGCTCAACATCACTTGTGTCAGGGATGCCTGTGATGGCCTGAGTGCTCTGCTAGCGAAAATGAGATCCTGAGCTCTGCTTCTGTCCATGATGGCCTCCTGCAACCCTCTGCCAGTGAAAATGGAGCCCTCAAGGGCTACAAGTAGCCCTCATGAGTTCATTTTTTGCTGTGATGGACTCCTACAATCCTCTGCTAGCAAAAATGGGAGGAGGGTTCCTGAGCTCCATTTTCGCTGGCAAAGGCACTGCATGCCAGTCCCTCTCTGTTTCCAGGATGGCCCAGCAGGCCAGATCTAAGTGGCCCGGATCTGGCCGCTGGGCCTCGAATTTAACACCCCTGCTGTATACAATCCTTTGGCTGGAGAAAAGAATCTAGCACCTACTAGTGGGACATTTGCTACATTAAGACAAAAGATTAGTTATGTATTTGACTGGCTTGATTTTGAGATATCTTCTGCCTATCCTAACCACAGGATCACTTATCAGAACCAAGTTTTTTGTTTTTTTTTTAATTTTACACCTTTGGTTGTGACTCCTGGCCACAGCCTGAACTAGTTCCTTCAGTGTTCTTGGCAAGGATTTTTGGAAATGGCTTGCCATTGATTCCTTCCTAGGGCTAAAGGAGTGTGACTGGCTCAAAGTCATCCATCTGGCTTTGTGCCTAAGACTGAATGAGAAATCAGAATCTCCTGTTCCAAACTGATACCTTTACCACTACATCAAATTGGGTTTCATCAGAGCATAGTAGAAAATGAATATACTGTGTGAGTTGTCATGAGTTTCTTTGAAATTGAATACAATTTCTCCCTGGAGAAATTCAGAAAAATTAGCCATCCAATTTTTTTATTCACAGATTTATAGTGCATCTTGAAGGCTATTTGTGCCTACCATTGGAACAAAATGAATTTCTTTCAATCAGTTTGGATAAAGCTACCTTAACTGAACTTCAAGAAGCAACTTCACAAATCTTGGCAGAAATTATGGAAGACATTAGACCAAGATAATTTGCCTCCTGCAGAGTATTACCTTTAATGCACAAGAGATGCTCTCAGCTTCTTGACCTGCTCAGCCCATTTGGCTCTTCAATTCCCCCCCACACCCTTAAAGTCTCAATTGCAGATTAGTTGACATTGAAATTGAGTATATGCAGTTTACTGTACAAGTATTTTGCTTGTAGAACACTAGGTTACCAGAGGATACTACTCGTTGATGTTAATGTTGCTGTGGAAACCTTGAGGTTGGAACTGGTTGAATTCAGAAATCGCATGCAGGAGAACTCAAGCAAAATTACCTTTATGGTTTCCACAGCAACCCTAACTTTATGTCGGCTGGGTAAGCTTGCTCTCTAGACCTTGCTTGTAGTTTCAGGGCCAACTTCTGGCAATTTCATAACTTTTCCAAGTGTCTTTGTTTTGTTTCCAGCACCTTTGCTGACTTAAGACCACTCTGGCAACAAACACTGACAAAGAGTCTTACTGCTTTCCCCAGCATGGGGTTTTTTGAAATGTCCATTTCTTTTCTCTTCTCTATTGAAAATATGTAACTTTGGAATTCAGTTCATTTCATTTGTACATAGCGGGAATGGCTTTTATGTGCAGTTTTAGAATAAACTATAATCAAGACTGAAGCCTGAAGCAAAAAAAAAAAAAAAAAAGATTGTGTGGTAAGCAAAGATGAGTTTTAAACATTTTCCTTTTGCACCATTCTCCAGCTGAAAATGAAAGCCTTTCAAGCTTTTCTTATTGCAGAGAAGGACAGGAAATATTTGTTCACTTTCCACCATAAAGGGAAAATGTGGAAAGGTAATTTTGAAAAGAGAAGAGACTTAAGGAACTCTCCTCTTCAGGCACAAATTGATAGGGTGCAGTGGTTAGCGTTTCAGACAAGAAGTACCTTGCCAATAAAACACAGGGGAAAAAATGTATGCCATCTTAAGCTCTATGAAAGAAAAGTCAAATGGAAATGTAGTGTGATCTTCAAGCTATAAGATTCCATGGGAGGTGTTTTGTTCGGAAAACACACGAGGTAGACCGGGTTCCAACAACAAATACTTTATTGTAAACCAGTCAGTAAATAGGAACGCTTGGCTGAAGCCGGGGCCAGCCTTTTATACAGGCTGGCTTGCCTGCTTGCAGCCAATGGCAGTTGTTTAGATTTGCCGCCTTTTTGGCAGCTCTTTGGATTGGTTCCTAGTGAACCAATCCAGTGTTCATTTTATTAACCAATCAGGTTTGTAGATTTGGAGTCATCCACTTTACATATAGAACACCCCTCCCCCCTTAGTTCAGTCCTACGTGGTGACGTAGTCTCGCAGGTAGGCGGGGCTTTTCCAGACTCGATTTGACTTGCGCGGTTCATTCTCAGTGAAGACTTCGACCGGTTCGGATGGGGCTGAGTCTCTCAGGCCCAGCACCACGCGATCCCTCATTGCCTCGTCTATGTTCAAAAATTCACACTCACCCCCTATTTGTTTGAGGGCAGCGATGAAATCGGCGACGGTCTCTCCCTCTCTCTGGTCTCTGCGGTAAAATTCGTGTCGCTTTATTAAATTAGACACCATTGGAGCGTAGTGTGCTTTGAGGAGTCTCTGCAATTCCGTCCACGTTAGTTTTTTAACGTCCCGGGGCTTCGCGAGGGCCTTTGCCATCTTAAAAACTGTTGGCCCGCAGTGCGTCAGGAACACAGCTCTCTTGCGTTGCTCTGAAATGCCTTCCATTTCATTGCTCTCCAAATACATTTGGAAGCGATCAGCATAGGAATCCCAATCCTCTTCGTTGGGATTGAAGGGCGCGGGCGGTGCGTTGTTTCCAGACATCTTGGTTGTAATCTGGACTTCTTATCACCGCGTGCAGGTTTTTCCGTTCAGGACGATCCCACCTTCGTCGCCAGTGTTTTGTTCGGAAAACACACGAGGTAGACCGGGTTCCAACAACAAATACTTTATTGTAAACCAGTCAGTAAATAGGAACGCTTGGCTGAAGCCGGGGCCAGCCTTTTATATAGGCTGGCTTGCCTGCTTGCAGCCAATGGCAGTTGTTTAGATTTGCCGCCTTTTTGGCAGCCCTTTGGATTGGTTCCTAGTGAACCAATCCAGTGTTCATTTTATTAACCAATCAGGTTTGTAGATTTGGAGTCATCCACTTTACATATAGAACAGGAGGAAGGTGTTTATGGGGTGGAAATCAAGAGTCAAGGTATTGTTCTCATGAGTTTTGTTCAGTGTTTTGTTTTGTCCAGTGTTTTGTTCAGAAAACACATGAGGTAGACTGGGTTCCAACAACAAATACTTTATTCTTTAACTAGTCAGTAAATGGAACACTTGGCTGAAGCCAAGGCCAGCCTTTTATACAGGCTGGCTTGCCTGCTTGTAGCCAATGGCAGTTGCTTAAATTTGCCGCCTTTCAGCAGCTCTTTGGATTGGTTCCTAGTGAACCAATCCAATGCTTAGTTTATTTGACCAATCAGGTTTGCAGATTTGGAGTCACCCAATTTACATATAGAACACCCCTCCCCTCTTAGTTCAGTCCTACGTGGTGACGTAGTCTCGCAGGTAGGTGGGGCTTTTCCGGACTCGACTTGACTTGCGCAGTTCATTCTTAGTGAAGACTTCGACCAGTTCGGATGGGGCTGCTGTGTCGTCCGTTCTTCCCCCTGGAACCGTCTGGAAGGGTGAGTCAGCCATTTTACCGCCGCCTGAGTTTCTTAGGCTGGCGGTTTTGCCGCTCCCTCCCGTTTCCTCCGGGCAGGTCGAGCTGGCCTGGCTGGCCCCTTCCGATGGGCTCTTCATGCAAGTCTCTCCAAACAGTGAGTCTTTTATTTGCTCTTTTTGTTCATATGTTTCATTGGTTTTATTTTTTAACGGTTCTTTATTTAATTCGCGCGTTTTCCCCCCCCTCCACCTTAGTTGGCAATTCGTCGGTTTTTTCGATGAATGGTTGTATGTCTGTGGTTCTTTCTATATTTCGGGATCGAAGCTGGTCTATGTGCCGCTTCCATTCCCTGCCATCATCTACTGTTAACCGGTAGGATTTGGGGCCTGTTATTTGGGTAATTTGTCTTGGTAGCCATACTGGGTCCCCAGTGAAGTTTTTGGCGTAGACTAAATCGCCAATTCCAAATTTTCTAAACCGTGTAGAGGAGTCGGGGGGGTTTCTGGCGTGAATTCTGGGTGCAGTCTATCAAGGTGTGACCTTAGTTTTCTCCCCATGAGTAGCTCTGCTGGGGATTTGTTGGTTGTGGTACTGGGTGTTATGTGCTGGAGTGTGAGCAATCGGTTAATTTTTTGCTGTACATCTCCAGTGTCCATTTTTTCTAAATCCTTTGTAAATCGGACCGTTCTCTCTGCCCTACCGTTTGCAGCCGGATGGGCCGGCGCGGTTAGGGCATGTCTAATACCTAGGGAGGCTAGGTATTGTTCAAAGTGTAGGCTGGTTAGTTGTGGTCCATTATCGGACACGAGGACTTCTGGAATGCCATGGGTGGCAAAAAGGCTGTCCAGTTGTTTTATTACTAATTCAGTTGTTGTTGATGGCATAATTTTTACTTCTAACCAGTTAGAATAGGCGTCCACAACAATCAGAAAGGTATGTCCTTTAGTTGGACCAGCGAAATCGATGTGGATTCGTGACCAGGGGCCCCGTGGGATTTCCCAATCTCTAATGGGTGCTTTGGGTGGGGATGGTCTAATTGCTTGACATTTGTTACACGAGGTTACCCAGTATTCTATGTCCCTATCAATACCCAGCCACCAGACATAACTTCTAGCAAGGCTTTTCATTTTTACAATCCCCGGGTGACCTTCGTGTAGCATACTAAGTACCCTAGGTTGTAGTTTGTTAGGAATAACCCGATCACCCCACAGTAAACAACCTTTTTGAATAGAAAGTTTAGTTTGTCTGGTCCGGAAAGGTTTAAAGTTTTCAGTTTTTTGATTTTCCAGCCAGCCTTTACCTACCCAGTTAAGAACACGGGCAGTCAAAGAGTCTTTTGCGGTGGCTCTGGCGACATCATATGCTGATATGGCTAGATCGGGGCAAGTCTCTATTTGTAGTGCTGTCATCGCTGGTGCCAGGTCTTCTTCAGTCGCTGGCAAGGGTGCTCTGCTTAAAGCGTCCGCATGTGAAATCTGTTTCCCCGGTTGGTGTGTCAGAGTGTATGAGTAGGCTGCTAGGAACTCTGACCATCTAGTCATTCTTGGGGAGAGGATATTTGGTGTAGGTTTGTTTCCCGCCAAAATTCCTATTAGCGGTTTGTGGTCTGTTATAATTTGAAAAGTCCGCCCATATAGGTACTCGTGGAAACGTTTCACTCCTGCGACAATTGCTAGTGCCTCTCTGTCCAATTGGCTGTAATTTCGCTCGGTTTTAGATAAAGTCCTTGAATAATATGCGACGGGCGCTTCTCTGCCATCAGGTAGTTGGTGGCTTAGGATGGCACCTACTCCGAATGGGAAGGCGTCGCAGGTCACTCTTAAGGGCAGTGTGTTGCTAAATTGAATGAGAATGTTTGATGATGTTAGCAAGCTTTTAATTTTTTGGAAGGCTTGCTTTTCTCTGTAACCCCAAGTCCAAATTGCTTTCTTGTCTAAAAGACGGTGCAATGGTTCTGCTATAGTGGCCTTATTTGGCAAGAATACATTATAGAAGTTAATTAGTCCTAAAAAGGCTTGTAATTCGGTCTTGTTTTTTGGTTCTGGTACGTTTTTAATCACTTTTTAATCTTTTTGTCTGTAGGGTGTATACCCTCTCCGTCAATTAAATAGCCCAGGAATTCAACGCTATTCTTAATTAGGCAACACTTTTCTCTTTTCACTTTGAGGCCAGATTCTCTGAACTTAGTTAGTACTTCTTTAAGTCTGTTTTTTAATTGGGTTTCATCTTTGGCTGAGATCAGGACATCATCGAAATATGGTACGACTCCTTGTATGCCATTTAGGAGGCGTTCCATTAGACTCTGGAAAATGCCTGGGGCCACACTCACTCCAAATTGGAGTCGGTGACATTTGAATGCACCCTTATGTGTGACTATAGTCTGTGCTTCAGCAGTTTCTGGGTCCACTAGGAGCTGTTGATAGGCTTGTGCTAAGTCAAGTTTAGCAGAAACTTTTCCTTTTCCCAGGGAGTGAAGCAAATGCTGGACTACAGGCACTGGGTATGAGCTTGGTTGTAATGCGTGGTTCAGGGTAGCCTTATAGTCACCACAGATTCTAATGGACCCATCGGGTTTGACAGGTGTGACTATAGGTGTTTCCCACTTGGCATGGTCCACAGGTTCTAACACCCCTTGGGCTATTAATTTGTCCAGCTGTTCCTCTATTTTTGCCCTTAGTGCAAAAGGAACTCGCCTGGCTTTTATTCTTCGTGGGGCTATTTGGGGGTTTAGATTGAAAGAAATGGGGTTTCCCCGATACTTGCCAAGTGAGCCGTCAAAAACGTCCTGGAATTCTCGGATGAGGTCGTCTTCCCAGCCGGTTGTAGTCACTCGATCGACCCCGGTCATCTCGATGCCCAATGGCGCGAACCATTCGATGCCCAGGAGGCTTGGTCTGTCTTGGTCGACTATGGTCAGCGGGAGCACCTTGACATGATTTTTGTAGGCGACTCGGAATTGTCCCATGCCAACCACAGGGATTTGGTTTCCCTGATAGTCCTTGAGGGTTAGGTGCTGCTTCTTCAATTCTTTGGGTTTGATACCTGGGACTAGCTGTTTTATTGTGTCCCACGACACCATGGAGAGGAAGGACCCCGAGTCCACTTCCATCTTGCAGTGTTTTCCCTCGATTTCCACGATGACTTTAATTTTTCTCCCACTTTCCGTCTGAGCGCTCTGTATAATGACAGTTTGGTGTGTATTGGCTCGCTTCTCTTGTTGCCACTTTCTATCAGCTCGTTTAGGCTCAGCTCGTGTTGGGGAATTTCTGCGTCTCGTTGGGCTGTAGCTTTTTTTGTCCCTGCAGACTTTCTCGATGTGCCCTCGTTTCTTGCAATGCCTGCAGATGGCATCGAGAAATCTGCATTCGGCTCGGGAATGGTTTCCTCCGCAGCCAGCACACTCCCGCCAATTCCTTCTTTCGCGCTCTTTTCTGTTCGTGAGCAAATGGTGGATCTCGTCGTCTTCTTTGCTCGATTCGAATGTTTTGCCAAACTCTTCGTAGTGGGTTGCGGTGGCAGGCTGCTTTCTGTCTTTGGTTGGGTTTGTTTCTTCGCTGTGTGTGTTCATCTTTTTCATTGCGACGGCCGATTTTTTCATGGCTTCAGTGGCTGTGGCTTCTGCGATGGCTTCGGTCACAGTGATGTTGGGCTTGTTGAGTAATTTACTCTGTGCGGTCGAGTCTCTCAGACCCAACACCACGCGATCCCTCATCGCTTCGTCAATGTTCAGGAAATCACACTCACCCCCTAGTTGTCTAAGGGCAGCAATGAAATCGGCAACGGTCTCTCCCTCTCTCTGGTCTCTGCGGTAAAATTCATGTCGCTTTATTAAGTTTGACACCATCGGAGCATAGTGTGCTTTGAGGATTCTTTGCAATTCTGGCCACGTTAGTTGTTTAACGTCTCGAGGCTTCGCAAGGGCCTTTGCCATCTTGAAAACCGTTGGCCCGCAGTGAGTCAGGAACACAGCTCTCTTGCGTTGCTCTGAAATGTCTTCCATTTCATTGCTCTCCAAATACATCTGGAAGCGATCTGCATAGGAATCCCAATCCTCTTCGTTGGGATTGAAGGGTGCGGGCGGTGCATTGTTTCCAGGCATCTTGGTTGTCATCTGGACTTCTTATCACCGCGTGCAGGTTTTTTCGTTTAGGACGATCCCACCTTCGTCGCCAGTGTTTTGTTCAGAAAACACACGAGGTAGACCGGGTTTCAACAACAAATACTTTATTCTTTAACTAGTCAGTAAATGGAACACTTGGCTGAAGCCGAGGCCAGCCTTTTATACAGGCTGGCTTGCCTGCTTGTAGCCAATGGCAGTTGCTTAAATTTGCCGCCTTTCAGCAGCTCTTCACTAGGAACCAATCCAATGCTTAGTTTATTTGACCAATCAGGTTTGCAGATTTGGAGTCACCCAATTTACATATAGTACAGTGGTTGTGATGATTAAAGTTGTGTGTGTGTGTGTGTGTGAGAGAGAGAGAGAGAGAGAGAGAGAAAGAGAGAGAGAGAGAGAGAGAGAGAGAGAGAGAGAGAGAGAGAGAGAGAGAGAGAGAGAGAGAGAGAGAGAGAGAGAGAGAGAGAGATGTATGTACCTCTCTCTATAAGCTGTTATGGACTATTGAGAGTATGAAACTGCTCCAACCTGATGATAGGACAACATCCTCCTGGGTATTGGAAAATTATTTTGGGCAATTTCCAGGTTGGTTTCCCCTTTGCTAAACCAGGTTTGGATGTGGCCAGTGCATGATGCATCCAGTCTGTGGGCTGCGAGTTTGACACCCCTGATCTAGAGTCACTGGAAACAATACTGTGGGTAATTAGCATGGCTTTTAGTTATTCCATTATTTTAACCTTTTTAACATAATGGAAGCAAAATAGAGACAGACAGATAGATGTCAGGTGGTTTCTCCTTGATTCTGCACCATGAAAGAAGCAAGTGGATGTATGGGAATGATATATCCATCACAGGGATCAATAGTCCACCATAGGCAGAAGAGGAAATTTGGCAGTACTGCAGTATATAAATTGTGGCCTGTTCTTCAGCTATTGTTGGAATGAAGCAGTCTGGGATGTGGCCATTGTCTGTTTTTTCAAAAGATTTTAAACACACTTTTATAGTCTGTGCGGTTTTTTCTTTTTCTTCCTCCTCCTGACTCTATCACTCTCCACATCCTCAACAAGAAGCTGGTTGCTACATAGAAAGCAGAGGTGGTATTCAGCAGGTTCTGACCAGTTCTGGAAAACTGGTAGTGGAAATTTTGAGTAGTTTGGAGAACAGCATATACCACCTCTGACTAGCCCTGCCCCAATCTATTTTCTGCCTCCCGAGTTCCAGCTGATCAATGAGGGCTGGGTTTTCTTTTGTTGCCCTGCACAGAATGGAGCTGGAAAGCAAGTTAGTGGGGTGGGGAGGGAATGGAGATTTTACAGTATCTTTCCCCTGCCATGCCCACCAAGCCATGCCCACCAAGCCACACCATGCCCACCAAGACATGCCCACAGAACCAGTAATAAAAATTTTTGAATCCCGCCACTGCTAGAAAGGACATGCCTCTCGTGCCAGAGGTCTGGATATATTGCTTAAAAAGAACTTTAGACACCACCCACCTCCAAACCAACCCTGTGTAGCCCACTATTTAAAATAATAGAACAGTTATACAAAATATGCAAGATCAGAGTTCATCTTTACCATGCAGCATGTACAGAAGGAAAAAAAATCTAACAAGAGGACCATACTCACCCTACTCCAAGGCTTTGGAGAGCAGCCAGGTTTTCAAAGACTTCTAAAACCTCATCAGAGTGAGAATCATCTGACTTGGGGGGGAAGGAGTTGTATTCCAGAAGGCAGGGGTCATAACAGAGAAGGTACCCTTCTTGCAGTGGTGGGATTCAATTTTTTTTTTTACAACTGGTTCTGTGAGCATGGCTTGGTGGGCATAGCAGGCGAAGGATACTGTAAAATCTCCAGTCAGAGGTGGTATTTGCAGGTTTTCTGAACTACTCAAAATTTCCACTACTGGTTCTCCAGAACTGGTCAGAACCTGCTGAATACCACCTCTGCCTTCTTGGATTCTGATAGCTGACATTGTTTAATGAAAGAGACCCAGAAAGGTCCAATGCTACTAGTTCTCCTGAATGGGCAGAAGGTATAGGAGAATAGGATGAGGACTGCAGTTGGTTTGAAGGTTAGATATGCCCCACTCTTCTCTAAAATGAGCTGTTTCTTTCAAGTTCAGGTCTCTTGAATAGGAATTATTTAATTGCACCCAACATCCCCCCTCCCTACTTCTTCATGACTTAGCTGAGTTTTGACAGCTCTTTTCATTTAAAAAACTAACCAAGATGCTGGTAAAGTAACCTCCATCTTATAGCTGAGCCATTCTGAATACTCAATATCAAGGTGGAATTTTTTTCCTTCCTTCCTTCCTTCCTTCCTTCCTTCCTTCCTTCCTTCCTTCCTTCCTTCCTTCCTTCCTTCCTTCCTTCCTTCCTTCCTTCCTTCCTTCCTTCTGTTAACTGGCCACAATCTGCTACCTTCATGTGGGATGGATATATAAGAACTCTGCTAGCTGGGAAATTCTAAGAATTGTAATTCCACAATGTCTGGAGGGAAGCAGGTTGAGAAAGCCTAATTTAAGTCATGTTCAGCTTCTGTCTACACTATGATCCAGACTGTTAACTGTTGCTGACATTACAACAGCAAACTATCTTCAATATTCTTGGTAATCAGAGATCTATAGTGTGAAAATAATAGATTTTCTAGTCTTGTTTCTAAGACATTTCAATTTTTTAAGGTATTGTGCCAGAATTTCTTTGGATGCAGCTCAGCTGCATATTTTAGCTACCAAATAATTACAAGCCTTGTACATACTTACATAATCTAATACATACTGTATAATCAATGTATCACACAAGGACAGAAGATGTCAGACTTTGTAATTGTCAGAAGCCTGTGCCAATATATAAGGGTGTTAGATCTTCTCAGCTTTCTGATGAAACTTGGACTCTCTCTTCTTGTCAATGCAATGTGTGTCTGAAAAACAAAAGCTGTACTTGCTTCAAATTTTAGTAAACTGGCATTATCTCTTCTAGTACACAGAAAAAAGTCATTTGTGGGGCAATAGCAATAGTACTTAGACTTATATACTGCTTCATAGTGCTTTACAGACCGCTCTAAGCAGTTTACATAGTCAGCATATTGCCCCCAACAATTTTGGGCTCTCATTTTACCCACCTTGGAAGGATGGAAGACTGAATCAACCTTGAGCCTGGTGGGATTTGAACAGCCAAATTGCAGGCAGCCAACAGTCAGTAGAAATCGCCTGCAGTACTGCACTCTGATCACTGTGCCACCAAGGAGTAGCATACAATGAATTTCAACAAGAAAAGTGTGGAAGATAGCAAAAAAAAAGAAAGAAAGAAAAAAGGAAAAAAAAGAAAAGCGATGAAATCATTTAAAAAAATCTCCCATAAGGATTTAGGACATTTTTGGAAAAATTAAAAGGTTAATCTAGCCTCAAATTTTATATTTGAGAGAAATTAGTTCTTCTGCACATTTGAGAATTCGGAATGAATCACACGCTTTATGTAAGAACTCAAAAAGAAGCAATGTTGAATGGGGAGATCTGTTCCATTGATATGGTTTCTGCCCCACTCTTAAAATAGCAGCCATGTGAGTGGGGGATGGATTTTTTATTTATTTATTTGATTTGTCAATCACTTACAACATAATAGGTATAAGTATAAACATGAGTAAGAATACAGGAAATAGTTACGAATAAATGAGGACAATAGGACAGGGATGGGAGGCATGATGGTGTACTTATGCATGCCTCTAACAGACCTCTTAGGAAAGAGGTGAGGTCAACTGTGAATAGTTTGAGGTTAAAGGAGTGAGGGTTTGAGGATGTAACAACAGAGTCAGGTAGTGCATTCCAGGCATTGACCACTCTGTTGCTGAAGTCGTACTTTCTGCAATCAAGTTTGGAGCAGTTAACATTAAGTTTGCATCTGTTGTGTGCTCTTGTATTGTAGCAGTTGAAGCTGAAGTAGTCATTGGCTGGTAGGACATTGTAGCAGATAATTTTGTGTACTACGCTTAAGTTCCAACTGTAGGCAGCCTAGTTCAAGGTTTGATCAAAGTAGCAGCACAAAGCAAAAAAGGGATTAGTAACATTACCTTTTTACAATGATCTCTTGCAGCATCATCTGTTTTTGGACAAGGATGCTCACTTTCTGCATTTCTTTTAAAAGCTCAAACGTCCAGGAAAGACAAGGACTTTCCTAATACTATATACTGGGGATTATAAGGAGGTTGGGCTTGGAGGACACTGAGATCAAGAGCTTTGTATTAGAAATGGGTATATTGGCCCTCCATGATGACTAGAACTTCTAACATTACTAAGCACTGACAATGCTGGTTGTGGCAGATGGAAATTGAAGACCAGCAAAGTCTATAGGATCTCAGGTTATCTACCTTTATACAGTGGTGGGATTCAAAACTTTTTACTACCGATTCTGTGGGCATGGGTTGTTGGGTCTGTTGTGGCTTGGTAGGCATGGCAGGGGAAAAACTCCATTCCCTCCCTACTTCTGGGGGGGGAAGATTACTGCAAAATCCCATTCCCTCCCCACCCCAGTAACCTGCTTTCCAGCTCCATTCTCCTGTGCAGGGCAACAAAAAAAGACCCAGCCAAACAGCTGGGACTCGGGAGGGAGAGAATAGATGGGGGCGGGGCCAGTCAGAGGTGGTATTTGACGGTTCTCCAAACTACTCAAAATTTCCGCTGCCGGTTCTCCAGAACTGGTCAGAACCTGCTGGAGATCACCTCTGCCTTTATATTTGATTCAATCCAGATGTCTTAATCTCTTCCCCCTCCCCTCCCCCACAAGCACACACTAATCTCTCCCAAATTATGTACAGACAGCAAGAGGTAATCTTTATTTTAATAGCCTAGTCATTACCCAAGGAATGAAGTGTGTCACAATATAAATCATAAGGGTCTGGAAGTTGGGTGATTTGAATTATGAGTTCTCTTCATATGGGAACCTAAAAGACTGGCTCCTCATTGCTTCGAATCATGGAGAAAAAAAAGCAACTGTGTTTTTGAGTGTAAGAAAAGTTTAAAGGAAAGCAACACAGGGGGCAAGGTTAGCAAGATTTCACTGAATTGCACACTTTTATCTTTGGGGATAAAGTAGACTAATCAGCAGGCAATTTGTGAATGGATCTCCCAAAATTTATTTTGCAAAGGGAAATGTAGGTATGCTAGCACTGCCCTGAGGAAAAATAATGCAGTGAAGAAAGCCTCCATAGGAAGCAGATGCTGAGAAGTTAGAGGGCAATCCATCACCAGTCCCTGGCTGTGAGAGATGAAGTTGGATTCAAAAGGATCTGAACTTGCAAGATGGAAAGTTTTAATTAACATTGCAGGGGAGCTTTGCTAAACGAGATGTACTTTTAAGTGAGCATTATAGATCATATTGAGCACAGGGAAATGGATAGTAAAGCCCTATAATACATACCATGCAAAATCACCCATGTGTTTCCACTTTCAGTTAATTATGAGGAAAGCAAATGTTTTAGAAGCACTGAAATCCCTGCTAAGGAAGCAACTGTTTTGCAGTTTTTTTTCTTCCCAGATTTATTTCTCAGTCGAACGTGAGTTCTCTCCCCCTTCCTTCTCCCTCTTTGGACAGTATTAACGTCACTAGGCATGCCATAAAGGGGATCAGGAGAATAGATACTTGGCTACTTCAGGCAGGATATATTGCTGCTCATCATTTAACTTGTTAAAGTACCACGAAAGCAAGATGATCCAGTGTTTGAGTATCTCCTCCCCCCATTTTACCTTCATGAATCCAGGGAGCTTTTTCAAGAAGACACTGTGATGCTATTATTTTCCACAGACCTACGTCAGCAGTCACCCAGCACATGGCACACTGGTCTGCTTTTTCTTGTACCTCCTTTTGCTTCACCACCATGGTAGCTGTCAGAATCAGCACATCAAAGAAGAAAAGGACATACATTTAACAAGCACATCTAGATTGCAAAGGCTTGAGTAGTCACTGAGTAGCCTGGTGCCCTCCAGCTGCCTTTGACTCCATTTGGGGCTACAATGCTGCAACAATAGAAAGACAAGTATTGGGCAATGTGACTTGAAACTGAGTGGAGAGTAGGGGTGAAAACTATATTAACATAAATGATTTGCAATATTCATTAAGTGTAATTGTTCTGTGACTGAAAATTTGGATGGGCAAAAGAAGGTAAAAAAAATTCTTGGGAGACATTTATTCCTTGTTGGAGTCATCGGATGGGGTCAAAATCTGTTACTTCTGGCCATAATCTGTCTGTATGTTTTCAGTTCCCAGCTAATTTAGAATTTGAAGGATGGATAAGAAAGTAGGAGGGTGCCAGGACTTAAATAAATTAAGACAATTATTAAAATTGTTTCCATTAATTTCTTGCATTGTCACGGTTCCTTCTCCAAACTGTGGCAGTAAGACCATAATGACAAGGATGGAATTCAACTCAGAAAGGGATTGCTTGCATTAGCTCTTCAATGTCTCTCTCCCCTCCTCCTCTCCCCCACCCCCCAGTTCCTTAGTTTTAGGCATCAGCAAGGAAAGGTTACATATTCATGAGGATTAAGTGTGTAGCAGGTATTGGGCACCTGCTGTGACAAAAGAGAGAAATAATTACCTAATTGGGGTTAAAGCAGAAAGCTTGTCATCTCACAGCTGCAAGAGCAAATAGGAAGAGCTAGCTTATTTAATCAGCCTCTCTTCTAGAGGTTGACGAAAAAATGCAGGTCACCTTGAAAACAAACTCCTGAGAAATTGTTTTAAGTGTCAAAAGCCAGCAACCCTTTGGGGATTCTGGGGAAGGAAGGGTGGACTGATGACATGTCTACAAAAGTAGGGATGACAATTGCAGTGAAGAATGAAGAGCAGGTGAATAGACCAGCTCTTCATAATTCCTCTTTGGACAAGAAAAAGACTTGAGATCACCCAGCAGTGAGATCACCTTCTCAGATTGCTTTGTGATAGAATCCAATAATTCTGTTCTGTGTAGAACAAAGGGCAGTATGCCATTTTGTTATGATCTAATCTTTCTATCTCCTTGCTCTAATAAACACTGTATTCAGACTGCCAATTTCCCTGGGACTGAAATAATAAGTAGATCCACACATGAATCTTTGAAAAGAGCAAAATGTTGTGGGATTCAAGAAAGGCATCCTAACAGTGAGGGACCATTCTGGTCCCAGCTAGCATTCTGTCTTCTTTCCTTCTTAATTTCACAGTATTTATTAATGTTTTTTTTAAATATAAAGGTAAAAGTAAAGGCCCTGTCACACTGCCCAACGGATGCAAAACAGACACAACGGACGAGCAAAATGTTCCATCCGTTGTTATCCGCTCTCAAAAGGGGCAAAAATTTGCATAACCGGAGCGGATAACACGGACGCGGGGAGGACACAGAGCGGATGGAAAGTGGATGCAGAACGGAAATCCAGCGGATGGAAGCAGATGGGAGCGGATGGCGCATCCGCTAGGCTTCCGGGAGACCTCAGCAAAGCGGACGCGAACGGATACAGCGGATGCACAGTGGATGAAGCGGATGCAGAGCGGAAGCCTAGCAGATGCACAGCGGAAGCCTAACGGATGCCTGGTGTTAATTGCGCATGGGGGGGGGATGCATTGCATAAGCCACGCGGATATAAAGGGAAGCAGCTCGCACGTGGCCAGCATTTGGAGGAAAGACCTGCTGTAGGATACATCGAGTCCTTGCCTGCCCTGCCTGCATGCCTTCCTGCAAAGCCTTGCTGCCAGCCTTCCTGCCAGCCTGCCTCCAAGCCTCCTGGCCAGCCTCCCTGCCAGCCTTGCTCTCTGCCTGCCTGCCAGCCTTGCTGCCAGCCTGCCTTCCAGCCTCCCTGCCAGCCAGTCTGCCTAACAGCCTTGGGGCCTGCCTGCCTTCCTTCCTGCCAGGCTTCCTGCCAGGCTTCCTGCCAGGCTTCCTGCCTGCCAGCCTCCCTGCCAGCCAGCAACCCCACAACCATGGGGAAGAAGCGAACGTCTCAGCAACCTGCCGCCATCCCTAGAAAGAGGGACAGGGCCACCTTCTGCTGGGGCTTCTGCTGCTGGGGCTCGCTCTTCTGATGCTGGAGCTTCTGCTGAAGCTGCTCCTGCTAGTGGTGCTTCTGCTGCTGCGTACTCTGCTGAAGCTGCTCCTGGCGGTGGTGCTTCTGCTGCTGCGTACTCTGCTGAAGCTGCTCCTGGTCCTGCTGGTCCTGCTGGTCCTGCTCGTGCTCCTGGACTTGCTCGTACTGCTCGTCCTGCTCGTGTTCCTGGTCTTGCTCGTCCTGCTTGTCCTGCTCATGCTCCTGGTCCTGCTCGTGCTCCTGGTGCTGCTGCTGCTGCTGCTGGGGCTGCTGGGGCTCCTGGTGCTTACTCTGCTGCTGCTGATCCTGGTCCTGCTGCTCCTGCTGCTGCTGCTCCTGATGATGATGATGATGATGATTATGATCCTGCTGGTGATGATGATGATGATGATGATGATGATGATGATGATGATCAAGCTGCTGCTGCTGATGGTGTGGAGGAGCAGCCCCTACCACCTGGGAGCCCCTCTGATGAGGGCCCATCTGGTCCTGCCAAAGGGAGGAAGAGGCGTATGCGGGGATGGGAGAGGAGGCAATACTTCATCAAGGAGGAACACGAGGATGAGGTGCTGGAGTGGCTGAGAGAGAATGACTATCTGTGGCAGAAGGGACACCGGCTGTACAGGGACACCAAAAGGAAGCAGGCTGCTTGGAGAGAGAGGGCGGAGAGTATGGGTTACACTTCGGAGGTGCTCCTCGGCTGGTGGAAGCACATGCACACCTGGTACGGGAAGCTGCACCTGAAGAAACCTGGACAGGCCACGGTTAAGCTGATGGAAAGAGAGATCTTTGTCATGGCCAGGTGCAGCTTCCTGGAGGGTGAGATCCGCCACCGAGGAGCACCAGGAGCCCCTCTGTCTACCCTCTCTCTCCGGCAGCCTGCTGAGAGCCAGTCCTCTTCCGGCCAAGAGTCAGTCCCTGTCTCCAGGCAGGTTTCTGTGGAGCGTGCCATGGCGGAGAACCCGCGGACAGGTGTTGTAACCGTGGTGGAGCGCGTGGAGGACTCCCTGGTGCGGTGGGAGAAATGAGACATCAAGTCCACCACAGTAGTAGCTGCATCCACCCCCCCCCCAGCTCCGCCTCCACAGAAAGGCAGAGAGCCAGACAGCAGGAGGGGCAGAGCCACACTGTCCTCCTGGAGATCAGGGACACCATCCACACCAGTATAGATCTCCTCTCTCAGCTGGTCAGCACCGACTCCTCATCCTCCAACCACAAGCCCTTCCTCACCTATGTCAACCCTCAAAAACATGGAGGAACCCCAGTACCAGGTGGTGAAGGACCGGATCACCGAGCTGCTTCACAAGCCTCCAGATCCAGAGGAACCTGCTCCCACCCAGTCTAGGTCTGCTCCTCCACCCCAGGTGATGTCCCTCCCATTCCAAGGCTTCCCACAGCCCCTCACCTACCAGGGCTATGGCTACCAGGAGGTCCAGCAGCACAGGCAGCAGCCCTTCCCAGTCCAGGCACAGAGTCATCGGACGACACCGTTGCCACCAGTTCCACTGATGCCACCGATGCCACCCACGACAATGCCACTGACGACAGCGATGCCACCCACGCCAGTCCTCACCCAGCTGCAGACCAGACAGCCCCACTACACTACTCCTTCCTCCACCCCACAGGCAAGCCCGGCCTCAGTACATCTGTCATCAGTACTGGGGCTGACACCCCATGGCATGGAGGAAGGACCACTCAGCATCGCGGGTCTGAGCCAGCTGTCTGAGAGCTTCCTCAACACACCGTCCCCTGTTGCCCTCTTGGGGCCAGGCACCCCAATGACGATACAGACCAGCACTCCAGCACCACCCACCTCCACAGCACCTGGACCCTTCACCCCTGAGACTGGGCACACCTCCGAGTGACCAATAAGAGTGCCAGAGACTGGGTAGCTGGCTACCTGTGGATTTTATTTGGACACTTGACTTGGGTCATTTTTGTTTTACAGCTTGTTGTTCAATAAAGTTTATCTTTGATTCACACACTTGCTTCATTTCTTTTTTTGTAATAAAGTCTTGGTGGAAACTTTTAGAATTGGTTTAAGCCTTTGCAGGCTTGTGGGATGGGTTAAGTTAGCAGTGGGGTGGGCAGGGATACCTTTGGGATGGGTTAAGATAGCAGTGGGATAGATAAGCCTCCAGTGCAAGCATAGTGGGACTGTATGGTCCACCTTCCCAGGTGCCACACCTTTGGCCCTTCATTAGTAAGCATTGATCCACACATTTGAACATAAACACAACTCTTTATTAAACGCCCTGTTCATTGTAGGCCCACCCAACATACATGGCCCAATCTCATCCGTGTGATGAGACAAGCTGAAGGAAGCACCCATTAATCATCTATCATCCTGTCTTGCCACTCCACTGCTCCAGCTGGGGAGTTGCACCAGTGTCTCAGGAAGTTGCGCTGCTTCTTCCCTTCACGTGAGGCTCTGTTGGGGCCTTGCACATCCTCAGTGTCAATCAGGTTTCGCCCTTGCCTCCATTCCCCAGGCTCCATGTCCCCATTGCCTTGCTGGAGGTCCACGAGCCTGTTCTGCAAGACTGGGTAGCGGGTGCGCATGAGATTGTGCAGGATGCAGCAAGCTTCCACGATCCTCCTCACGGTCTCTGGGTGATGCTGCATGGTGGTGAGAAGTACCTGGAACCTGTTGGCCAGGATGCCAAAGGCGTTATCCACCACCCGCCTTGTCCTGGACAGCCAGCCTTTAGTTGAAGATCCTCTCTTCACGGGTGAGGCATCTGGAAGTGTTAGGGCTTCATGAGGTAGGTTCTGAGGGAGAAGGTGTCATCCCCCACGATGAAGTAGGGCACATCTTGCGTGTCATTGGGCAGGGGGTCTGGATCTGGAAAGCCCATGATGAGGTTGCCTTCCAGCCCCTCCTTGAGGTCACTGGCGTTGTATACCTGGGCATCTGAACTTGAGCCGCTGCTTGAAGCATCGATGTACATGAAGCTGTAGTCAGCATCGACCATGGCGAAGAGGACGATGCTGAAGAAGCCCTTGTTGTTGAAATAAGTGGACCCCGACTTGGGTGGTGCTTTGCAGGCCACGTGCTTGCCATCTATGGCTCCAACGGTGTGTGGGAAGTTCCACCTCTGATACCACTGCTCTGCAACTTTCTTCCATCCTTCTTCAGTGGAGGGGCACTGGAGGAGCTCCTCCAGGTATTCTTCGATGATGGCCTGCACCACTTCTCTGACCACAATGCTGATGGTGTTGGGTGGCACCCTCCAGCCGTACTGCATGCTCCTGTCGGTGGTCCCTGAGGCCAGGTGGCGCAGAGTGAGTGCCACCTTGAGCCCAGGTTCCAGGCTGGGCCAGAAGTTGGTGTTTGCCTTGGTCAACCTGGGTGTCAGCCGCTGCACAACTTCGTCAAACATGGCTGGAGGCATCCTCATGAAGTTCTGGAATGCCCGAGTGTCTTTGTTCCTGAGCTCCACCATCAGCTTGTTGTACAGTCCGTACTCTGCTCTTCTGGCGATCCATCTTCAGACCCAGACGCTTCTTGGCTGCCTCCTTTTCTTCCCATTGTAGAGTTCACAGAGCCTGTAGATGGCTTTGCACTGTTGCAGAAGGATGGTGGCTGCCAAAAGGACTGTGTTATGATCCACGGTGGACATGACTGGATGCTGTGGAAGAGGAAGAGTCAGATGAAGGCTGCAGAGGTCTGCACAGCTAGGTTGCTGGTCTGAAAGTGAGATGCAGGTGAGTTGCTCCCCCTTTTTATAGGCAGTATAGGTGTCCCTTTGCATCCTCTAGGCATCCTCTAGGCATCCTCTAGGCATCCTTAATATCCGAGATAGGTCCCCTCTGTGAACGTTTTTTTCCGTTTTAAACGCTTTGTTTCTGTGCTGCATCCACTAGGCATCCGTTCTGCATCTGTTCTGCATTCCGTTCCGCTTCCTCCCTGCATCCGAGAGGATGCGAGTTGTGTGGATGCGCAGCGGATGCGTAGCGGATATAGCGGATGCGTAACGGATGCAGAACGGATACATAGCGGATGCGTAGCGGATGCAGAACGGACGAATTGGATACATTTTCCGCGCAAAAGTTTTGAGCAGCTCAATACTTTCTGAGCGGATGAAACGTCAATAAACGGATGCTGGACAGATAGAGAGGAAGCAAAACAGAGGCAGTGAGTACATCGTGTTTTCCAATGGATGGCAAGCTTTTTTGTCCGTTTTACATCCTCTTTGCATCCGTTGGTGCAGTGTGACAGGGGCTTAAAGGTTCCCCTTGCCCATACGTGCTAGTCATTTCTGGCTCTAGGGAGCAGTGCTTATCTCAGTTACAAAGCTGAAGTGCCAGCACTGTCCAAAGATGTCTCTGTGGTCATGTGGTCAGCATGACTAACCATTAAAAAAGTGCATGGAACACTATTACCTTCCCACCAAAGTGGTCCCTATTTTTCTCCTTGCATTTTTACATGCTTTTGAACTGCTAGGTTGGCAGAAACTGGGACAAGCTCAGTCCATTATGCGACATTAGGGATGTGAACCACCGAACTGCCAACCTTTCTGATCGACAAGTTCAGCATCTTAGCCACCGAGCCACTGCATCCTTCTAAAAAAAAATCTACACAACATTTAAATCACTGCCTATTATAACTTGTGACCTAGATTGGCTTTGATTGGCTGGCAACACTCTGTTCTTTTGTTGGAGGCTTTCAGTGCAGTTTGGCTTCGTGTGAAAGGACGGCTGATTTTCTTCAGCAAGCTAGGTTTCACCTGGGTGCCTGGTGGGGGGGTGTTTGAGTTGGAGGCATCAGAGGGAGTCTGTCTGTGCTCAGGAGTTTGTCTGTTTTGTGGCATGGAGATCTTTCTATTTGAGAGTGCAGGTTTCCAAATGATTGACAGTCTGCTGGAATCATCTCTTCTATTCATGCTTTCAGGTCTTTTTTCAATCTCTATGGCTTCTCTGATGATTCTGTGGTTGGGGTTTTCTATAGTGGCTAGAGTTTTAGTGCCATTGAAGTTGATGTTGTGACTTGTGGTTTTCATGTGTTGGACTAGTGAGGAGGTGTGTTCCAGCTTTTTTACTGCATTTTTGTGTTCCTCTAGGCAGGTACTTATTCTTCTATTGGTCTGTCCAATGTATGTGGCCGGGCATGATGCACAGGGAACTTCGTATATGTCTTGGTTTTCCAGGTCAATTTTATCTTTGGGGTTTTTAAGGATGGCTGCTATTTTTTTGTCTGTTTTGAAGGCAATCTTGATGTGATGCCTGTGTATAAGAGGTACCACAGATAAAATCAGTAAGATACTACACAGGCATTACTACACTACACAACAGAGTGTTGCCAGCCAATCAAAGCCACAAAACAGACAGAAGAAACCAGAAACACCAATCAATCAAACTCCAAGTCCAATGAACACAGATCCAGGCTCCCAGCCAATCAGAATGGACCAGCCTCAAATTTGAAACCAGGAACTAACTCTATACAGAAGCCTGAGGATGGCAGATGAGGTTCTGCTGAAACGTTGCTACAACTTTAACAGAACTACAATGACGTGGGATAATACCCGAAGGAAGCTGAACAGCACACATGTAAGTACCCGCGAAAGCCTAAGAAAACAAATATATATATAATACCCGAAGGAAGCTGAACAGCATATATATGTATGTATGTATGTATGTATGTATGTATGTATGTATGTATATATTATAAATACAAGTAATTTACTATTGCCTTCTCCCACATAGTTTGAAACAGTAGTGGGATTCAATTTTTTTACTATCGGTTCTGTAGGTGTGGCTTTGTGGGCGTGGCAGGGGAAAGATGTTATAAAATCTCCAGTCAGAGGTCGCATTTGCCAGTTCTCCAGCATCCAAAGTCATTCGCATTTATGAAAAGAATCCACAGGAGGTAGAACTGACAGTCTGCTTAAATTTATTGCAGATTTTTCTTACATCCTTAAGCACAAAGCGTGGCATATTTATTCAGCTGGTACATCAAAGATTTCCATCCGTTCCCCTGCCTGCTCCCATCCTGATAGGCCAGGTAGTGGCAGACATGCTGTTTCATCCAGACCAACATGCTTGAGCCTGCTGACATTTCCTAAATGACAGGCTATGTTTTTTGGCTCTTTGAAGGAGAAAGTAACATCACTAATTGGTCTGGCATTCACAGAGCATGTGTGTAACTAATGCAATTAAAGAGTGCTTACTGCTTCCTTTCTCTTGTTCTTCATGGGGACAGGAGGTCAAATGTAGTCAAAGTTTGAGCCTGGCTTACGCAGCTTGCCTCCCAAGAGAAATGATTACTTCAATCATGCTTATGGAAGAATGTGGCAGGAAAGAACAGGCACAACAGAGGCACAGAGAGTTAAGAATGTGATGATCAGGAAGGTGCTCAAAGAAATAAGTTTGATACCCTGACATGCTTCAGACTTCAAACCATATGTTTTAAATTATTCACATGAAATGTGGTACAGCTCTGTTCCCATTTTATTTTTAAAAATGTAAAGATTGCACGAGTA
Organism: Laticauda colubrina; assembly: GCA_015471245.1. Classification (NCBI taxonomy): domain Eukaryota; kingdom Metazoa; phylum Chordata; class Lepidosauria; order Squamata; family Elapidae; genus Laticauda; species Laticauda colubrina. The sequence continues at coordinate 48,585,987 of BLBF01000022.1, forward strand.
CTCAAATTTTCCACCCTGTATAACAAGGGTGTCAAACTTTCACTGAGGGCTGCATCAGGGTTTTGTTTGACCTTGGGGGGGGGGGGCAGGGAGGGGCGTGGCCAGAGTGGGCATGGTCAGCTTGAAGTCACTCATATCGGGGTGCCTGTGGAGGCTCAAGTGCTCTGCCAGTGAAAACAGGCTCTCAAACTCCATTTTTGGCTGCAGTGGCCTCCTATAACCCTCTGCCAGCAAAAATGGAGTTCAGGAAGCCCGTCCGCAGCTCTCTTGAGCTCCATTTTCACTAGCAGAGGTACTATGGGCCTGTGTTGACTGTTTCCAAGGCGGCCCCGCAGGCCAGAACTAAGCATCTTGTGGGCCGGATCTGGCCCGCGGGCCTTGAATTTAACACCCCTGCTATATGATGATAGCATATTAGCAAGAAGTGTTTCCCTCCAGTGAACTGATTTTCTGTGTAAAAAAATGTAGGGTTTGGGTTTTTTTACCATATTGGTAAGAATGGAATAATAGCTTCAACCTTTGTAGGTTTGTGGCCCAGTTGGGGAAGGGAGACAGGAACTGGGTTGCACAAGCAGCGGGGCGGTTCACATGCGCATGAGGGTCTGCCAGCCCGCTGCTCATGCAAGTTGAGTTCCACATGTGCACCCTTCAGCCAGCCACTCACATGGCCCAATTCCGAATAGCCACAGCCTGATAGTGGGTTGGGGGTTGGGGACCCCTGGAATAACATACTTCACTCTGTATGGACTCTGAAGTGGCATTGACATAGGAGAGTGGACAATGTCTTAACATGTGGATTGGCTCTGACTAATTAATAGTACAAGAAAAGCATCCATTTAACTGATTAGATATTGGCTACAATACTTTCTTCTTTCACTCATCCTATTTATCTCTTGGAGATTCATAGATTGAGGTACAGGCCAAAGCTTAATGAACACAAACAACAGTCTCTCTCTAAAAGTGTTAAATTTTTCTTTAACAACAAATCCCTAATTTATGAAATTAAGAGTAATTCGCAAAAACATGTTGCACCAAAACAAGATAATTCTGTTTTAAGTATGCCTAAAGAGTCTTTCTATATCTTGTAAAATGTTATTGGACGTGTGGAATATTTTAATTGCTTATTTGAAACATTTTTACTTTACTTATATGTTTTCTGTAATAAATAAAACAGTTTCTTCCCTCGAATGTATAAACCAAACGACCAAAAGCCAGAGTGAGAATAAAAATTGGCACATTGTGGTTTTTTCCCCTTTCCTATTCATTCCAAAACCATTCTTATTAAAAGTAGTTTTTAGAAGTTTTTAGTAGTTTTTAGTTATTAGAAGAACTAATGGAGTAGTCTTTGCCTTGGCCTTCATTAGTACTACAGATAAAAGTATTCAGTTTAAGAAGGATGTGTTGAGGAAAATAAAAAAATGCTTGCAATTTAATTTCAGGTTATCCTCATAATTTCTAATCTGTATTCTGCCCCCCCCGCCCTACATGTCCTAATTCAGGGCAGAAATGAGTGACCAGAAGCAGTTCTTTCCTCATGTATGAAGTGGCCACACCTATTCTGTTCCTAAAATGTTGATTATGGTACTTGCCAGCCAAAACTTTGCTCATCCAAACTTAAAGGCCTTTTTCAGAGTCTTTCTCCTTTCTAAAATCAACAAATAGTATGAATATTGCAGGGCAGACTATAAGCATTGCTCCCTATTCAGATAGGATGAATAAGTCTGCCCTGCAATATTCATATTCATATATGAATGTGAACTGTCCATTCCAGGGAGCCCAATATGGCAGAATTTCCAGCAGGTTTGGGTATTTGAGAGTACAATAGAGCTCTCTGCCAAGCTGATGGTTGTCATGGGGATCCAGAGACCCTTTTGCATTTCCATTTTTGCCTTTCTCTTTTTTGATTGTAAAAGTTCTGATACTGCTTGAGTCTGCTGAGCAGCTTATTTTTAATTCTACAGTTGTTCTGTACCATTCTTTCATGTTAAGAAGCCAACTGGTTTTATCTTTTTAACAAAAGGGTATAATCACAGTGGGAAGAAGGATTTTGTGTTTAAAAAGAGTTTAAATTGCCTACCTTATGAATAAAGTCATTGTGACCATTGTCCATAGAAAGGGAAGCTTACCCCTTAACCTTTTTAATTCAATGGAATGACAGAGATGGAGAATGTATATTTTTGTGAATTGAATCTGCATGTAAAGGAATCACATTAAAGAAATACAAAGGGATACTCTGAGGATCAAAATTATGGATTAGAAGTTGCTGGATATAGAAAATCTATGGAATGATCACTTCTGAATTTCCAAAATAGAGACCAAATGAAATGTATAATACATACAAATAAATGAAGGCAAATATATGTGTCTCAGATTAATGTTGCAAGATCCAATCTGGGTTGGTCACCAGGACCAGAAGTTTAGGCTTCTGAACTTTCAGACTCATGCTGGAGCCCATCCTCATGCCAACTTTACATTCTAAATATATTTAAATTGCAATTAGTATTTAAGATTCACTTTTAGAAATAGTTATTGTAAAGTTCTCTAGAGAATATTCCCCTACCAACCTGTTATTATCCAAATCTTTTTTGTATAATTTTTATTCATTTTCTATTAATTGCATTTCTTAGTGCTTAATAAACATTGTGTTATCTGAGTATTTAATTTGTTTAGCAATACAGATTCTATTCTTAATCTCCACTCATTATTATTTTTTTAATCAATCAATTTGGGTGGGAAACCTGTTCCTGTAATTTATTTCAACACACATGAGAAATTCAGAGAAGTACTCATGGATGATATTGCATTCTTGCATTTTAGCTATGAATTACATGAGTTGATGTCCTGCCTTTCATTGTGCCTTGATAACTTCTTTATTCTTCTCAGTTTCGGGGCTCCTGCCTTTCTTGCTATCCAACTACTCATGTTCCATAAAATGTCCAAATGTCCATTGTGAACAAACAAGAACTTTATCCTCCTTGTTTCTAGTTCTATATCCCTCAACCATACTTGGGCAATCAAATAGATAACCGTCTTCAAACATGAGGGATGGAGCCATTATAGAATCAGCTTCTAGTCACTGCTGAGATGATTGACTTGGTTAGCTATCATTATTTAGCCTAGACTCTTTCTAAATACAGGGAGGGTAAAAAGTAATCAAGAAGGCAGTCATAACCATGTGTTTGAAATCTATCCCCTTTTTAATATGTACACAAATATACACAGAAAAAGGCCAGGACATTGATTGTTCAGCTATGGTCACCATTTTGACTTTCTTTCCTTACAATGGCCAATGTTGGGATAGTGAAGTAAGAGAGGCCTTCTGAGATTATGATTCTCAGTTCTAACTTTTAGATCCACAAAAGCTTGATTGCCGTTACCTAGGCTTAATAAATGATTCCTTAGCATATTATCATGTTTGTACATTAGGCCTCCCCTTACTCCTTTTATATTTATGCATTTATTCATTTGTATGGCTACACACTTGCCAAACCACTCTGGTCAATTAAAAGGGGGGGGGGGTGTTAAACCATTGATTTGAAGATTTTACTCGACTGTTGATGACTGTAAGGGGTGGTGCTCATTCTCTGTTTCAAGGCCATTGAGCCAATGCTGTCTGAAGACATTGTGTGGCCAGCATAACATCATGGAGTGTGGTTACCTTCCCACCAAAGTGATACTTATTTATCTACTTGCATTAGCATGTTTTTGAACTGCTAGGTTCAAAAGGAGGAGTTGGGGCAATGATGGACCCTGTCACATGGTGCTCGGGTCTCAAACCAGAGCTGCCAGCTTGCCAGCCAACAAGCCCAGAATCTTAATTGTTGAGCCACTATGCTACTTTAAACCATTGAAGTCATAATAAAATTTAAAAAAAAATACACCAGAGGAAGTAATTTATATCCCATGGGCTGAAATGGGTTCCTTTAGGGCTTGAGGAAGAATGCAAGTTTCAAGGCCTTCCTTAAGGCTGGTTACATTGGAGCCATCCAAATTTCAGTAGGGAGGCGATTCCAAAAGGCAGGGTTGATGACTGAAAAGGAAGGTGTATCTCCTGGATGCCATAAGATATCATTGTTGCATTGATGGGATCTGGAGCATGCAATACAAGATTAAATCCCTATTTAATCTTGTCAGGTTAAAATCACAATAATCCAAACTTGCCTCAAAGATTATAGTGGTTTAGGGGACTGGAATGGGATCAAAGAGATCAAGTCCCCACCTACCTCAATGGTTGAAATTCATCCAATTAGTATCTCAAAGTCCAAGTACCTCACAAAGTTGTTGCGAGGATAAAATAACATGCATTCTTGAATACCATCAGAAAGTGGACTATAAAAGTAATTAAAATATTCAGAAAATATACCTCAAACACTTTGAGCACATTCATATTGTTATGAAATTAAAATGTAGTAGACACATAAAAAGGGAAAACTATATCTGTACCCTATGTTCAGTTCAACACACACACAAACACACACACACACACACACACACACACACACACACACACACACA
>BLBF01000022.1:48590901-48714089 GCA_015471245.1 Laticauda colubrina
ATCTACATGGTCATTTATTTGATGATACATAATCAATCAATCAGGGATGAATAATGTCCCAAACTTCTGGACCCGTAATTGGGCAAGAAGGACCATTCTATGTTTATTGACAACAAAGCTGCATTGTTTAACTCCTCTCTTTCATTCATTTCATGACTGCAGAGCTGTAGTGGCACAGCGCTTAGAATGCAGTGCTGCATGCAAATTCTGCTGGCTGCCTGCAATTTTGAAGTTTGAATCTCACCAGGCTCAAGGTTGACTCAGCCTTTCATTCTTAGGTATGAGGGGTAAAATAAGGTAGGGGGGTAAAATAAGGACCCAGATTGTTAGAGACAATATGCTGACTCTATTAATCGCTTAGAGAGGGCTGTAAAGCACTATGAAGTGGTATATGTCTAAGTGCTATCGCTATCCACCTATATAGGTTGTTTTTAATTGATATTCACTCACAAGCTTTTCTTAACTACATTCAGTAAGAGTGAGTTTTTTTACATTTGAAGTTGATATTGAGATTTACATAAGAAGACTTTTTTTCCCATTATTTCATGGATTCTCTTCCTGCTCTTATGTGCTTAACATATTCTGAAGAACATGCATTGATGAAAATATATCTAAAAGAACAGCTCAAGGACAAAAGAATGCTAATCTTGCTGAGTCCAAGGAAAGGTTAAGCTATCTTCTGATTTGCATCTTGCATTTTTATTTAAGGAAAGGTTTGGTGGGAGAGGGGTGAATGGAAATCCTGCTGAAACACACTGATAGTGTGCATTGTATGCAAAGTCCCTGATTCGATACAAAGCCATGGTACCACAGTGGTTAGAATGCAGTACTACATTCTGCTGATTGCCAGCAGTAAGATTCTGACTGGCTCAAGGTTGCCACAGCCTTCCATCCTTCCGAGGCGGGTAAAATGAGGACCCAGATTGTTGGGGGCAATATGCTGACTCTGTAAAACACTTGGAGAGGGCTGTAAAGCACTGTACTGAGGTATATACTGTAAGTCTGAATGCTATTGCTATTTCCCCTCTGTTCCTTCACAAGAACTACAGGTAATCCTTGATTACAACTTTTTGTTTAGGGACCTTTTGAAGTTATAACATTGAAAAAAGTGAGTTATTTATTTATTTAATTTTTATTGCTGCCTATTGGCCCGTGGAGACTCAAGACGGCTTACACAAGACGGCTTATGCAAAACCATATTTAAAACAAAAAATAAAAATAAAAAAACAATAAAAACTAACAAAAAGAATCAAATAAATTAGTAAAATACAATAGAACAAAATTTGGGAAAACAAAACAAAACAAAAAAACAAAAAAGATTATTGGTTTTCATACTTACGAATGTTGCAGAATCCCCATGGCCATAGAATTAAAATTCAGACACTTGGCAACTGGCATGCATTTATGATGGTTGCAGTGTCCTGGGGTCATACCATCACCTTCTGACCAGGAAAACCAATGGGAAAGCCAGACTCACTTAAAAACAGTGTTACTAACAACTACAGTGATTTACTTAACAACTGTGGAGAAAAAGCTAATAAAATGGGGCAAAACTCACGGTTGTCTTGCTTAGCAATGGAAAATTTCAGGTCAATTATGGTTGCAAATCAAGGACTACTTGTATGTAGCAAAAAACAAAACAAAACTGGGGGAGTTGTTGCTATTCCAAAATACTGGACTGGATCTGGCTTGTATTAGCTACACAATACCCATGAGATTGATTTGTTTCTGCATAAGCATTTTTTTAAAAAAAATCCTGCTTTACATATATCATATTGGAAATGGGAATGATCAAGTTTTTCCATTTTTATAGCAACTTGCCTCATGCGATATTCTGGAGAACTCTATATAAAGTCTATTTTTGTGTCTGCATGGTTGGCCTTCATAAATGTACAACTGGATGAAAATACTCCAGGACTGGATGGTCCAAATGGCCATAGCCATTTAGTCTATCTAGGATGTAATGTTTAACAGGATACAGTTGCAACAAACATTTCCCCTTTGTGCATTTAAACTTTTATTAATTTTTTATTTAGACCACATGTGGTGGATATTTGGACCATGCCATCATGCAGGATATCTTTACTCCTGAATGGGAATGCATTTTCCTATTTGGAACTGACAATTTGGACTTTTCTGCCTGGACTTACAGCATCTGCTTGAAAAGGTGATAGCTGGGAACTAAGGAGATTCATCTTGTGCACCAAAACCTCACTTTTGTTTTTGGACATGGGCCACATGCAGACTGATAGATGCAGACTGTTGCAAAGTGTTCTACATGGGGTTGCCCTTGAAGACCACTGAGAAGCTGCAGCTGGTTTAGAATGCAGCAGCATAGGCAGTAATGTTTCATGAACCAGACTGGTTGTTTATTAGCTTCTGGATACAATTCAAGGTTCTGATTATCATCAATAAAGCTCTTCACAGCGTAAGGCCTGGCTAAAGGAGTTTCTGTCCTTCATGTAGAATTGTGTGCTCGAGGTTCCACTGATGAAACCGTGTCATCAGATGGGACCTAGGAAGGTGGTCTTCTCTGTTGTAGCACTTTTGGCCCCTATTTTGGCACACATCCTTGAAAGCATTTTTTTTTTACCTCCAGGCTCTGGTGGGCCTCTTATGGAAATACACTAGCTGGTGTGTTCTATTGCATGTCAGGATGACAGCATTATTTCCTCTTTATATTATATTTGTACTATGTTTCGCACTGCATGTTTCTCAGAATCACTATGGAGTCAGACATCCTGTGATGGCCCAAGGCGTGGCACAAAGGCAACAGAGTCAGATAATCAGTAGGAGTTCCTTTATTAGCTCCAACTTTGCTTCCAATGTCCAGGTTACCTTCTGGCTGGAGAAAAATGTGGTCAACAAAAACTGTAACTATAAGTCCAATCAAGGCAAAATGAGGTAATTAGTCTGGCAGGGTAGAAGCAAGAATTCCAGATGTGAAGGCACAGCAATAACTTAACATGATTGGAAAGCCAGGAATACAGATAAGCAAGTCAACCTTTAGTTTGATAAATATAAAATGCATCATATTTTTTTTAGAACAAGTACTGGCAACAGCAGAATGGTTTTATCCAAAAATCTATCAGGCAATAACAGTTAAGTGTAATCGTTAAGAAACTGCCACATCCATCACAGATCAGCCAAATTGTATGCTCCTGTAGTTGCAGGACAAGCTTGGTCTGTCTGCAGTGCTCGGTCAGTATCATTTCACTCTGGAGAAAAAAGCACAGGGCAAGCTGTCTCTTCATCAGCGAGTTATTCTTTCCTTTATTATGGTAAAGTAATGAACCTTCACTTTCTTTATGAAGCCAGATTTTGAATTTCTAGCACCCTCTACTGGCTGCTGGAATTTGAGCGAAAGAAAGTTGTTAAAAGTTGCACAGCAAAAGGCCAGCGGCTCGAAATTGGAGAAAACCACCTTTCTGGCTATTCTACCATCAAACAGCACTCCCCTACATAACTTTATTTATTTATTTACACACACACAAAACAGAATCAACCTATGAAAATGATGTGTGTATAATTGCACTTACAAGCAAGAAAATACAAGCACGAGAGGGAGAAATAAAGATTCACCTCTGAATTTCCATATGGAAGCCATATTGCTCATCTTGCAAAAACAGGTGAACCATTCTTGGAGCACTAATAATTTGCAAACAAAACAAAACCAAAATTCCAAACAGAGGGCAGTTTCCTAAAACTGGTAGCGACGCACAGAATTCAAGACAGGGTAATTTATTGAGATACACCATGGTTTTAATGCACACTTGATTAAGCAACTATGGTTTGGTTCACAGACTCAGGCTGAGTGAGTCTTTAAAATATATACTTTGAAACACCTGGGAGTACACACAAAGCTCTCCATTTTGAACTGTTCAACACCTGTATCTTTGTTCCATTCTTGGAATTTTATTGTGTGTGAACTTTCCAAAACAGTATCCAAGAGTCCAAGCTGAAAAATTGTAGCTGCTTGAATGAAAGAGATACTTGGTATGAACTGCAGAGATTCTGAAATGTTCTTACACTGGCTTTGCACAGTTCTAATAAGCAGTTTAAAAACAAGAGAAAATATATGGCATTGTAGAGTTCATTCATGAGTGAAATGGATCTTTCCAAACTGCAAATCTTCCTACAGGGTTGCAGACAGAAATAGTTTGCATCAGTTAGTAAAAACCATTGGTACAAACAACTTTAAGGCATCATCAAGCCTTCAGATAGTTGTGTCCACTATCTTCACGCTGGTTTGTTATTTTATTTTTAGAATACAATGCTGCTGTTTTAGCTATTTTATTGTTAAATATTAGCAAACATGATCACACATTTGTGCAATTTCTCCAATGAAGTATTTATTGCTTTGTGCACTCTTGTGGAAAGGTATGATTTAACATGTAATAAAATCAAAATAAAATGAAATTGCAGTGGATTTTGGGGGGTCAAAACTAAAGGAGGGACATTTCCACTATATGGTGGGATGATGCATGGTCACTGTCTTGCCCCAGGGCATCCTCATCCTGCTTGGACTTTGAAAGGGCAAAGGAAGAAAAAAAAATGCAGCTATACTTTTGAGACTCATGAGGTAAGATTCTTAACTCACATATTCAAGGAAAGAGTGATGGTGGAAGTAACTTCCTTCAGCGACAGATCTTTCTACCTATTTGTTTTCCGGTCTCCACCACTCTTGCTCAGCTAATTGCTATTGAGGTATCGCAACCTAAGTACAAAAGTCAAGTTGTGTACACATGCCTTTGGACTCAACTTCTCATGGGAGAAGTTTTCCGTATATTCTTTGTTTTCCTTGGTTCTCTATCACTGACCTCAATGACAGTCACAAGAGATCAGAATATAATTTTACTATTCCAAGCAAAGAGGCTTTCATCAGAGGGAGCAGTTAGCAGAAAAACATTAAGAGAAAATTAGTTCTGTACTGCTTAACAGCTTTATCTTACCTCACACCCTTAACAGAATACTTATTTGTTATAGACATGTTACATTACATTAAAAAAGGTTTTAATATTGTAACAAAATATCAAGGTGACATTTTACAGGAAAATTGCAACAAATAAAAGCGAGAGCTATTATTAAGCTGTCTCCATTTTGACCTCCCTGAATAGGACAATACTCCAGTTTATTTTTCTTTGGACTGAAAGATGTGTTGCAGTTGTTAAATGTAAGAAAACAGTAGCAAAAATTTAGTTCCAATTACATGGAGAATGAATCTATTTTAACATTCCAGGAGACGTACAGTATATTACTTGATGCGATAAAGGACTTTGCGTTGCATGCGATGCTGGATCTCACCACGCCGCATCATAAGCTGTAGCACCCTGTAGATGGCATGCTCAGGATATTTCTGAGAGGGAAAGAAAAGGGAAAAAGACATTTTGTGAAAACATGCCTAAATGTAACAATGAATCTTGAAGGAGAATGATGGACAAGTGCTAAACTGGAGAATTAATATTGAATTTCTGTATTAAGCAAAAAAGAGAGCTTCATTTTCACCTACATAGTGTATTAAGCACAGTAGATTTGTCTATTAGGGAATGTTCCAGGTACTTCTCAATTTTTGTCCTTAATTGCGCCTGGAATTATGGTTATAAATTATGCTGGTCATTAAGATCATCATGTGACCCAATTTTTTTTTTTGTGGCAGTCATTAAGCAATTGTCTGCAGTGGGTGTTTTTTTGCTGGAAAGTGGAAGTAAATGCTGGTTTCCAGCAAAAAACATAAATCATGGTCACCTGATTGTGGGATGCCACAAGGAGTCATAAATGTGGGCTTGTTTGCCACGGACCCAAATGCAATCATTTCACTGCAGTGGGGAGAGTCCAACTGTTTAAATCTGGGTCATAAATACTTTTGGGGGGATCTGTCATAACTTCGAATTGCCTTTAAGGGACCAGTTGCAAGTCAAAGGCTCCCCATATCTTTCCCAACATGAAAGTACATCAACTTCTACACAAAGGGAGGCCTAGTTCTCCCTCTATGGTATTAAATCACCTATTGAGAGGAAGTGAAAATTCTGTGCACTCCCACCTATATCCCTGATCCCTTTGTATCCTCCATCCAAATGTGTCGAAGTCCAATTCTCAAAATCCTTAGGTCAAAGGACAGGAAAAGCTGTTCTAGAACAGTGATGAATAAACATTATGGTGGGCTGAAGCCAGTGGTGGGATTCAATTTTTTTTACTGGTTCTTTGGACGTGGCTTGGTGGCCGTGGCAGGGGAAGGATACGGTAAAATCACCATTCCGTCCCCACTCATGGGGGAAAGTTACTGCAAAATCCACTCCCTCACCACCCCACCCCACTAATCTGCTTTCCAGTTCTGTTCTCCAATGCAGGGCAACAAAAGAAGACCCAGACGATCAGCTGGGATTCGGGGGGAGGGGGCAGAGAATAGATGGGGGCGGGGCCAGTCAGAGGTGGTATTTGCCGGTTTTCTGAATTACTCAAAATTTCCGCTACTTGTTCTCCAGAACTGGTCAGAACCTGCTGAATACCACCTCTGGCTGAAGCACACTTTCTTCTACTAAAACTAATTAGGTCTGCACATCTTGCAACTTGGCCAGACACACATTCTATCACACATTCTAGGGGTTCCGTATCTTCTTGATAAAGTGTGCATAAACCTCTTCATTCATGTTATTTTCACAGGACTGCAAATACAGGTGATTTGTCAACAGGTGAGAGAGCACTTCTAACTGCCTCTCTTTCTCTCTCTCTCTCAGGTAACTTACTTGCTTCACAAAATCCTGGATGATGCTGTGTTCAGATACTTGGGAGCCAATGGCAAAGCGACGCTTGAGCTGTTTCTCAATGCGAGACAGCATCTCTTGGTCTTCCTGAGTAGTGAAGCCTTCTACTCCTACAGAGAGGATGTATTGTAATTAACATGAGGCATACATTTCTTTATCGAGATAAATTGTTCACATCTTTGATATCTGATCTAGTCAAAATTAACAATACATTTTGTATCAACATGAGTTGTTCTGTTGGATTTCATCAGTTTAAATACACCTGAATTTAATACAATTGAAGTGAAAGGTTCATACTATTTATTTTTTTGTCACCTAAGAGTTCCTTTATTAAATTCAATCAGATATAATTATATGTTTAGCAAATTAGTGTGTCTTAGCCTTTTCATATATATAACTACACACTTTTTCCTTACAGCAATGCTTAAGGTAAATAAAATATTGCAGATGGAGATGACAGCAAAGAAATTAAATCTATTTATATCATTTACACACTGCCTCAATTGTACTCAGGCTCTTAGCAGTCAACAAAAATCACAGAAGAAATATTTGAGAAAAATACTTTGTATCTCATTCTTATACTCCTGTATACTCCAAAATTGAATTTGTAATCTTAATTTTTCAAAGTCCAGCAGCCTGAATGCTGAAAAAAAATCAGCAATCTACCATTACCTTTCAGAGCCAAATTATCAACACATGTAATCTCTGGTCAATTCACTCTCTAGTACTGCACAAGCAACATGTATTTCCTTGGTGAAACTCAGACCTGAGAGGTTGCCTGACAAAGCAGCATCAAGTGTAGACACCTGGAAGAGCCTCAATGCTTCTTCAATGTCTGCCTCAGTAGCAAAAGGTTGGAGCTTCATCTTACTGAGGGATTCTGCTATTCGCACAACAGCCTCCAGCTGCCTGCATGGAATGAATGAAAAAGCTTCATTAAAATAATATTTAAAAAATGGAAGAAATAACCATGAGAAGTCTTCAAAAACATAAAAGAAAAAAAGAAAAAGGGTGAACCCCAAATCAATAGAAATATTAACCGGAAATTACATTTGAACAAGGATCAATTCAGCATGTCTATTCAAACTCAAGATCTTTCTCTCTTCTCTTTTTCTTCATCTTAGGAAATAATCCCAACTTCCAGAATCAAGGCAAAGTAAACATCCTATTTACTTTGGATTTTATATGCACTTTTACTAACTGTCAGTGCAATGTAGGCCTTATAAAGTGCTGAAAGAAGACAATATTTTTGGAAAAATATTACAATAAAATATTGATCACAATGTAAGCTCAAGTGCTCACTGTAGTCAACTTTCCAGTGATAATGTGTATCCAGACATTGCAAAATGCATCAGATGGGCAGACCTCAAATTCATCAAGGTATATGCCTTTTAATAACATTTGTTAGTCTGAAAAGTTGCACCCAGACATTCTGATTTATACGTAACTAGGAGCATGCATGAGACTGCAAAAATCTTTTGAACCTGGAATAAATTGTCCCATTCTGATGGGACATTAACTGATTCCAGATGAAACAGAAGAGAAATGAGTAGAGCAAGGCTATTATGTGTATCCCCATTTTCTCTCAGCAAATTTTAATGTGACTTATCCCCACTGGTCCATTCATCCTGATATTCCCACTGCAAAATTCTAATGTAGTATAGACCAGTGGTTCTTAACCTGGGAAATATCGCCCCCCAGGGGGTGATTTCATTTTTCAGGGGGGTGATGGAACGAAAAGGCGCGATACGGTGGTGAAGAAGGGGGGTGATATGGGGGCGATGGAGCAAGAAGTTTTGGAGACATTTTTGAGACTTTTTTTTTGTACAGTGAACAGCTGTATATCTATCGTACAAAAACATCAGATGGCTCACTATTATTGGATTGAACTGTGTTTTACAATGATCTGTAAAAATTTTCTTTGTGTCTTTTAAACCCTTTTTACAGTGTGCATGAATATATATTTTCCTCAAATCTTAATTTAGTTTCAGAGTTTTCCTCTTGAAATTCTTAGTTCCTGCACTGCGGTTTGTCTTAAAATTCACTTGTAATTAAAACATTAAATGTTACTGGTTTTTTCGAGCATTTCATTTTCTTATGTGCACTTTTACTAACGATCAGTGCAATGCAGGCATGCAATGCAGACAATATTTTTGGAAAAATATTACAGTAAAATATTGATCATAATGTAAGCTTTTGGTCATTGCATTTAAGTGTCTTGAATAAATAAGATAATAATGAAATACTTACATCACAAAATTTGGGAGTAAAGTGAAGGGTGGTATCAGAATTTTTCAACACAGTTGATATGGGAAAAAGACTGGAAATAAATTATTTGCATCAATATGTCCTGATGACAGTTTTAAAGAAAACAAAAAATGTGTTTGCATAAATTGAAGAATTATTTCCCTGTGTTGTGATTGACAGGTTATGTTGGGAGAGGGGGGCAATGATAATTTCCTCAATGGCTCAAGGGAGCGATTCTTTCAAAAAGGTTAAGAAGCACCGGTATAGCCCATCATACCTCCTCTCCATCTTTCCAGTATCTTTCGCTCATCCTCCCAGCTGCCAACATTCTTAGCTTTCTCTGCTCTCCACATACCAAAACAATTCCTATACAAATCAAAACATTCCTAGTTTGCTATCTGGACGGGCCAATTTTCCCTCTATCCCCAGACGTGCAAGTTTCGGTTCAGTGATTGACCAAACCAGCTTTTTGTGCATGGAACAGTTTGCGCACAGAAGACTTTGCACATCCTTATGTGTATTTATTGGCTAGACAACTATCCTGAAAAAATAACACGAACCTTTTTGTCTAATGACACACTTGAGAGAATCAGAAACTGTACAGGGGGACTAAATAACTGTTATTTAGTTCCTCACCTGAAACCCAGATATATACTTCCCCTTACCTTACTGTAATGGGAATGTTGGAGCGATGGTCGCTTTCTCGTTCATGTTCACGGGCACCACTGCGCATAAGAATATAGCGGTTCTTCAATTTCTCTGCAGCTTCTGCAGAGAGACGAGGACCACATTTCCTACGGGAACAAATGAAAATCTTAACACAGACACACATTCATACATATATATAAATACAAGATCATTTTGTCTCACCAAATTTTTAATTCTTATGGCACAGTCACAAACCAAATTTGTCAACACTAGCAAGTAATAATATAATTCAGTATGTTGTTAATAAGCCACATTCACTGTGACTTAAACAAACCGCTGTTAGGATACCTTAATATTTGAACTTAGTTTCCAGGATGCTCAATATATGAAATGAAAGTGGATGTTCTAAAGCAGGGGCATCAAACTCGTGGCCCGCGGCTGGATGCATCACATGCTGGTTCCGCCCCCGGCCTGGTTTAGCAAAGGGAGAAAAAGTCCTGATATATCATGTGATACTGCCATGACGAAGCCAGTTTGACACCCCTGTTCTAAAGTGATTTCCTAATGATATGCCTTTTCTTCTCAAGTATCTTCTGGAAACTTATAGCATCATGAAACATATTAAGAATAGTTGAGTGGATTTCTCTTCTACACTCCTTAACGTAGAATGCTACATTAGGGGCTCTTGAGGGAAGGCATCTTTGCTGCTGAAATGTCACCCTGGCCCTCAAGCCAGAGTGAAGGAAATTTTTGATTTTGCTTTAGCACTGAGCTGAAGACCTTTTGAATCTCTAGAACCAAAGCAAAACCTAGTTTTTATTAATCTGAAGCATGCTTGAAAGGTTTCCACCACTCTTTCCATATAATTACAGCTACAGTCGTCTTACTCACGCTCTGCAATAGGCAATCAGCTTCTTCAGTTTATGTAGCTCAATCTCACCCTCGACTGCCTGTGTCTGGGTTAAGGCACTTACATGTAGTGACATCACATGCTTGGCCAGGGTCTAGGGAACAACAAATAACAAATTAACTAGAAGGAAAAAAAAACACTGACACTGTCTTCTGCATTTACCATGAGTTCAGCAGCTTTATTACTTTTCTGCATGCTAACTTTTTTCAAGCCTGCAAGAGATCTGCCATTACCATTCCTTTAAAAAAGCACTTACTGCTCTTTTTATGTAGCAAAGGTTTATTATACTGTATTCCACCCTTTTATATAATCTCTGGAGAGCAATTTAGGCTATGTTTATACAACACATAAATAGGCAATCAAACTTTCTTGGACTCATTCATATGTACTTAGTCACTATATCATGTGAACATAGAAGAATTGATTAAATGGATTACGGTTATGCTAATCTTGGGTAAGTATAACATGAAAGCACAGTGTATAAGTTTTGTAGAATTTATAGTTTTAAAATACTTTCCAGGGCAGAGATAACATTTGAATACTATAGGACCTAAATTTGCAAAATACTTTCAACCTTCTGAATGCTAGCTTTTTGTTTTATAAGGAAGTATAAAATATTGGCTAAATTCTCTAGAGCAGTTAGAGTATACTTCTTATCTAACCCTTCTTTTTGAAGTATTCTGTTATATAAAATAAATGAAATATAGGCCTTCACAAAATCAAGTCTTTGTGCCATTGTTTCTACAATTAAAAAAAAAAATCCCACACCCTTTCCCACATTGTACTGGGCTATTCAAACAACCCACCATGTCTCTTTCCTCATTGTGCTCATCTTTGACAATGAAGATCATATCAAATCGGGACAGAATGGTAGGCATGAAGTCTATGTTCTCGTCTCCTTTAGTTTCATCCCAGCGTCCAAACACGGAGTTTGCAGCCGCTAACACAGAACAGCGTGAATTTAGGGTCGTGGTGATACCAGCCTGCATGATCGCACAAAGAAAAAAACTGCATGATTGCACAAAGGAAAAACATGGAGTACAGTCAAAACGATGGGACTTATGCAAGTTCTTACTGTACTGGGCCTATAGATAAAAAAATAAGAGTAAGATGTAAATCAGCCTAGAACATTTTCCCCATCATGTTCCATTAAAAAATGTGTAATAATCTATAACCAATGGCCCACAGTAAGGCACTCTTAAACTCTCTATACAAAAGCTGAACCAATTTAATTATTGTCAGGGTTAGGGACCAAACCTTAAGCCTCTGTAAAATGGTAAAAATACTCATTTCCTACATTAAATTTTTGTGTTAAATTTATGTTTTACCGACAAAGAAAAAAAGGAAGTATGCCCCATCCCATAATTGGATAGATCAGGTTGCCCTGATAGACTGGTCCCACTGGAAAAAAAACTTTCTACTTTAAAGTTTACAACACAAAAAAGAATAAAAATATTCTTCTCTGCCCACTGTTACAACTGCATAATGTTACTGTTATGCTCACTGTGGTCCTGGACAGGGTACAAAGGAAAAATGAAGCCCTTGGCACCAAAAATGCTATTCAGTTCTGATAAAGAAGAATGAACTTGATCTCATTTGATATTTTAAGGCTGGCCTGAACAGCCCCCAGCCTATTAGCCAAATAAAGCCTTCAAACCGACTGATATGACCAACTGGCTTCTCTCCTAACTTCATTTTTTCTGATAAAAAACCTTTTGATCTTCAGTTCTTTTGAGTATTTTTCACTTGCAAAATTTTACAGTTATTTTCAAATAAGATCAACTGAGAATCTGCAATGGAGAGGATTTCCAGAAGCTGAATGCATAAAAGGCTTCAGGCAAATGAGTCAGCAGAATGGTCTATTTTTCATGCTTTGGGGTCACCTACTTGCTACTGTGCATTCCACACACCCCTTTGCAATTTATTCAGAGTCAATTTCATCCTTGGACAGAAATAAATAGTCCCTGGTTTAAAGCCATGCTCATTTGTCAATGAACAGGAGAAAATGCACCAAAAAAGTAACTGAAGTTTTCTCAGAAGCTGGTATGGTAAGTTCACCTTGGCAATGGAGATGGTCTGCTGCTCCATAGCTTCATGGATGGCCACTCTATCATCTTCACGCATCTTTTTCAAAGAAGGGGGAAAACAGGCCAAATTATCATATATAGGAGATACCATTTTGTTAAAATCTTTTGTTAAAAGTTTTGAAATAATATTCAAAGTAATAGTCAATTATGTGTTCTTTTATGAAAGTTGGTATTCACAGTAAAGTTGGTAGCTCACTTTCATCACAAATTAAATGAATACATTTTTGAGCTTAAGCTGGTTTGGAGTTTCTTGAATTACAGAAGTTTTACTATTTTCCATTTTTTAAATGAATGCATATATTTATATAAAGCTCCCTTCTTAATGTGACTTGAAGTTAACATGCATAGTCCTAGACTTATCACCATAATTCTGAGCTCAAATACAATCATAAGTCATAGTGATTGTTAATGGGTCACCATGTGACCACATCTGATTTTACAACCATTTTTTGGCAATTGTTAAGCAAACATCATGGTCATTAACAAATCCTTTATACACAGTGAACATTTTTTGTTGGAAACCAAGGTAAATGCCAGAAAGTGGCATATGACCACAGGATATTGCAAATGCCTGTAAATGTGAGCCAACTGCCAAGCACCCAAAACACGATCACCCAACCATGGGGGTGCAGATGTGCATGACTGTTGGAACTTAAAAACTGGGTTATAAGTAGCATTGGGGAGGGGTCCATTGTAACTTTGAACTATTGTTAATGACTGCCCCAAAGGTGCTTTTTTTTTTTTTTCCAAGAGGAAACTGGATGTTCTGGTTTTTCTTTGAAGTCGTTTCGCTTCTCATCCAAGAAGCTTCTTCACCTCTGACTGGATGAGAAGTGGAATGTCTTCAAAGAAAAACAAGAAAGTCCAGCTGCCTCTTGAAAAAGCACTTCTGGGGCAACCATGACCTGGATGACTGAAAATCTCCAGACATTTGCTCAGTGACTGGTTGTTAAACAAGAAGCAACTGTATTCCAATCTTAAAGCCCAATCAAAATACATACACATACCCCACACACATTTCTTGGCAGTATTACAACAGAGGATTTTTTGCTAACCCTTCCGTCTGTACCTTGTCAAACTCGTCAATGCAAACCACTCCTCCATCAGCCAAGACCATGGCTCCACCTTCTACAAAGAAGCTCCGTGTAGCTGCATCTCTAATCACTGAGGCAGTCAGACCAGCTGCACTACTGCCTTTGCCTGAAGTATAGACCTGAAAGAGGGAGAAAGGAGACAATGTAATGCTACTCAAATATTTCACAGGCCAGAATTTCTGCTTGATAGCAAAAGGAGAAAAAAGTTGTTATTTCTGAAATGGCTTCCCATTTAAACTGCTCCATTAATGTGGAATGCACCTTTCTATAACTTAAAGATTAAAGAAACTTAAAAAATTCTATAACTGAAACATCATTCAGATCTTGACTTACTTCTAAGTGAAAATTATGGATTTTTACATTCATGCTGCCTTTTTATGTATAACTCATGATGATGAGCATAATTAATTTGCTATGTCCTACTTTCCCCACAATAACCGTATGAGCAGGGCTGAGCTGAGAGTGATACACTCCAAATCACCTAGCCAATTTTCATACCTAACAGAAGACTGGAATGGAGTCTCCTGGTTTCTTGGTCAGTCCCTTAACCACCACATCAAACTAGCTCACTATGTAACATCCTGTCTTTGCTTTTTACTGTTTAGGGCACTACAATTACAAAGGCCTTGAGCTCCTACATTAGCCAAGTAGAAATTCTTGGCTTAAAAATAAAATGTATTAAGGACTCTACCTTCAACTCTTCATTCCCCTGGTACTTGACATACATTATTAGTCTTTGATCACTCAGCTATAAGTAGTAACTTAGTCTGGATTGCTATCAACCTTAGAAACGCACCTTGCAATCAGCAATTTTTCCCAAGTTTATCTTTTCATCCCTCATATCATACCACCCAATTTTCCACGTACAAGTCAACAAGCAGACTTCTCAAACAAGACAATCTCTAATATCAGCATTGTTCAGAGTTTATGCAATAACATAAAAAAATAAGATGAATAAGCTTTTAAACTAGTGGAATGACAATGTATAATTTAAGTAATTAAAATGATATGCTTATCAGGTACATAATTGCCCTACAAGTTACTTACTCCTATGGGTGAACATCTTTCTACAAATTTTAACAGCTGAGACTTGGCAGTTCCGGGATCTCCCATCATGAGCAAATTAATATCCCCTCTACGAGTTAACCCATCTGGAAGTCTGTAAATTGAGAGAAAATGATCAGAGACTGAATATGAACTGTTTGTTAGAAAGTTCCTCCTATTAAATTAAAATATCACTGAACTGACTAGGAGGCAGCTGGGGTAATTATTTGCAACAGGCATTCTGCACTCCTTATTAACATTTTATTAATCCCCAAATATCAAACAAGTCTGAACACAAATTAGATCTGCTGAGATTTTTCTCACAGAAATATCTATCTGATTTCAACCAGGTATGCTTTCATCCAGCACTCTACAAATTGTAACAGCAGAGGTGAATCCTCAACTGCTGCTGATTCTAACATCTCATAGAAAGAGAAGTACGAGATTCACTTCAGAAACATCTAGGTCACAGAATTACCTGTGTATTAGGGAATAATGTTTGTCATTTTATCCAACAAGCTTTCATTGTCTAGCTCAGTCTGGATACCCTAGAAGTTCAGAGACTCATCATGTGGTTTACAAAGTCAAATAAAATTTAAAAATTTTTCAATTTTAATTTCTAATATAGTAAATATCAATTGTTATAACCCACATAAACCAATGTTATTTTTGAAAAATTAGTTTTAAGAAAGATAAGGGATCCTGAGACCAAAATCTTAGAGAAGCAGTAAGTTAAAAAAAAATTCTGATGCTTATTCAATCATGCTGATGTACCTTTCTCTGCAAGACTATTTTGGTTCCATCTGCCAACAATAATCACTCACATTTGCTATTTGAGATATTTTTTCCTTTAGAGGCTATCTAAAAGTAGTTATTAAGAACATCAAAGCCCAAAGGGAATTGGAAATGGAGCAGAGGTAGCTATTCTTTTTCCCTTTCCATTCTAATTCAATAAAACACCATGTAACAGATAGCTGCTCTTTCCTTTTCATGTACTGTTGGGTAAACAGCACTATTTTCTTTCCCAGGAATAGATATGATAAAAGTAAGGAAAATCTTATGTAAATAAGATGGCTGCTTCACAGTAAGATAAAACAAAGGTAAGCCTGTATGACTTTCTTTCCTTATGATATCCCGTTACCTCTCTTTTGCCAATTACCTCTTTCGAGAGCCTCCAAAAAGCATACACGCAATCGCCTTCTTGATATCATTACTACCATAAATGGAAGGAGCAATGCTTTTGCCAATCATATCATAAATATTAGGCATGGAAGTCAAATGTCGAAACTCCTCTTCTTCCTGAGGTGTCACTGAGCCACTGACACTGCGTCCTAGAGCAAAACAAATATTGAAAGGTGGAAGTAGTTTCTAAACACTGAGAAAGACAGCATATGCATACCAAACCTAGTTTGCAAGGTTGTTCTGATATAATTCTAACAAATGCATACATTTTATGCAATACCTTATCAGTCATACTAACAAAGTACTATTAACATTAGACAGCATGACTATTTTGAGAAATTTCACCAATCATTTGTATTAAATTGTCTTAAGTCCCCATGTTAACATTGCTTTTATTCTGATGAGGACTACATTAGAAAGGTAGAATAGATAAGAATTCGAGTCAGTAATTCTCAGGTCACAACAAGACGAGTTCTCTTTTGACCAGCATGTTCCCTAGTCAAAAGAACAGGAGAGCAAAAAAGTATGGGATGATTCAAAATTTCACATAAGACCCAGGCTTCCAAATTAAAGCTTTACCTGAGCCTTCGGTGTCTACTTGGATTCCCACCACCCGGATGTAGGAGCTCCGGATGCCAACTCCAACGTTGTTCCGGCTCTTGGTCTTTGTGAGGCCAGCTTTTTTGATTGAGTAAACGCCTATGATGGTAGCTCTGTTCCCAGGGACAACTTTGTCACACAGATATCTGGAAAATTAAGAGCAAGGAAGGAAAAGCAATTTAAAATGGAACAAAAAGGATAACTCTTGAACCCTGTCTATGATTTTTGCTAATAGCAGGTGCTGCCAACTCACAAATACCTTAAGGACCACATAATATGGATAAGCATCACTAACAACTGTATTTATGCCCATATTTAGCTAATTCAGTTTTCCATTTTATGTACTGAAACAACCAAATTCTGCCTTAAGCATGCATATGAATGCACACAAGCATCTAAAAGTTTTAACCATGGATACAACAACATATCTTGTTTGGGTTTTTCTACTTGATTGAGTCTCTTGTAGCACCACAGTCCTATCCTGACTGAAGAATCCAGAGGCATCACCTGTCACAATAGAGCTGCATGTGTCGAGGCAATTCTCCATGAGGAACAGCATCAGGAGACTCTTGAAGTTTTAGTGTCTGGAAATCCACACATTTACACTTGTCTGGAACAATGAAATATGGATCCAAAGGACATTTTGCTAGGTTAGTCTGTTCCCTGAAGTGAAAAGAAAGACAGTGAAGGTAAAATGGGAACAGTTTTACTATTTTATAATGTCTGTCTTGATCATTCTAATGAGACTTTAGTGTTACAAATTTTGGAAATACCAATACCATGGGTACCAAATTTGTCCAGTTATCTAAAATAAACTTTGAAACTGGATATCTCAGATGCAAATCTGAGATCCACATACCCACTAAACTTTAACCCAAATTCTTGCAGTTGTATTAAGAGTTGGCTAATTAAACAATACCAGCCACTTCACTGCTAGTGGTGTAATATTCAATCTTGTATTTTAACACTATACTGCATTCAAATGGAACTCTGTTTTGCATATTACCTTGTTTGGAAATTCAGAGCTTAATTTTTTTATGAACTCAGTTTAGGTTTATTAAATATGTTTTAATTTTTCTGGGGTACAGGAAAACACTTTTTAATTTATCTGTGCACACTTCAATTCAAATTACAGATTTTCTCCAAGAACTCCCCTCCCCCAAAAGCTTTATATAATCTTAACCAAACAAACATGTTCCAAATGATTTTGCACTAGAACTCTCCCAAACCTTTACTAAGATGTTTGGGGCTAATAGGAATGAATCCAAATATCTGGATGGCACAAAATTTCCCCAACTTTACCTTAAATGAAAGGAAACAAATATAACAAAGGCTATAATCTTAGGCAAATTATTTGAGAATAATTCTAATGATGCTTAATAGGGCATGCTAGTGAGAAAATATATATAGGAATCCTCTGTAAACAAATGCAAAGCAACATAATAATGTGTGTCATAATCATATGTGTCTCACTCAAAAAGTAATTTCACTAAAATCTGAAAGGAAAGGCAACCTATTCCCTTACGTGCTGCACTTCCGAGGAAGAGCATATCCTTCCAGGCCTGGACGTAAAGCGATGTTAGGTATTATATTTCGGCAAGTACGGCATTGGATGGTGATCTTGGTTGCTTTGGCTCTCACAGGAGTTGCAGCAATAATGATTCCTGGGATCTTTACCAAATGTGACATCTGTTCAGACTTCAAAACAAACAAAGAGAAATTACAACCGTTATGAAATCTGCAAAAGAAAAAATATATACCCAGAGCATCCAAAGATCCAGAAATCCAAATCTCTTTTCCAGTCACTACAAGGTCTTCATAATATAATGTTTCAATTTATAGGAGATACAAAAATGCAGAATGAGGCATATAAAAGCATGTCATACATATACTTATTGCAACCCAAGAACATAGGGCTCTTATGTTCTACATTTAAATGAATTTCAGAATGAAATGTTCAGTTGAATCTGCTTTCTGAAGCTACAAGTTCCCTGTTTCCTACTGCAAACACCTGCACTGCTTTATATTTCACTAAGGTTTCATCTGCATCCTCCTCCTGCAACATCTGGAATAGTCAGAAGATTCTGTGCATGCATAAAGGCCTCTTCCATGATGTCCAGTTAATTATTTTGGCATCTTCCAATTTTTTCAAAGGACTATGAAGCACCTGGAGGCAATTAAATTGCCCTCACAAGAAATGTGTGTGTGCATACTTTATTGCAATTCATGACTAGGTACAACAAAGAAAATAAATATTAATTTTGTGGTACAAAGCATCTGATGAGATGAAAGTTGGCATTGAACTAGGTTTTAAGATTTTTATTCTGCCTTTAAAATAAATTATAGGCAGCAAACATTCTTAATACTCCTTCCTTCTCCCCCTCCCCAGCTCTGTGAAGTTGGTTGGACTGAGAGAATGACTGGTCCAATGTCATCCAGCCAGTTTTCCTTCTGAGGCTGGACTAGAAACTCATAGACTTCTTGTTTTTAGGACAGCATCTTAACCACTGTATCAAACTGTCCCTCCACAAAATAAAATAGTGATATAACTTTTCTTTCACACTTTAGAGTAAATATAGATAACTACAAAGATTCCTTAAGGCACTTATCAATATAAAGAAATTCTAAACAATAAATTGGAAAGAAAATTATACCTTATTGGCAAAATTAAGCTGATAGAGATTTCTATTACAACACTACAGCAATGCTGGCAAATGCAGAGGGAACCTTCATTAATTCTACAAAACTGTAGTTCCAACCTCATTTTGAGTGAATCTTTATAAATTGGCCTATTTGAAAATGAGCTTCTTCTCAACTTCAAACTTCTTGGAAACAGCATGGAAATGATTTGCCATTCGGTGCTTCCAGGGTTTTACCTCTCAAACTAAGCTATGGTACAAACAGGAGTTTCTGCAGTGTGTAATAAAAAAAATTAAAGATGGTGGTCTTAAGTACAATGCACATAAAAATTGGGTAGAGCTTTGATTACATCTTTGTGAGTGCCATTTTTATTTCTGTTTTACTATACCTTGAAGATATCTCTGGCTAAAGTTCTGCAGTTTCCTGGGACCTTTCTATTCAAACACTAAGCAGGTCTGACCTAGCTTTATGAAACCAGCCATAGTTCATAAAGCTGAGGTTCTAACTTACCTTGAGACTTCGGATGTTGGATGGATTGGAATCTGATCTGAGCATAACTTGGATATCCTGAAGAGTTTCTTCTCCTTTTGGCCGAGGACGTGTTACTTCATCAGCTATCTCTTTTGCAGCTTCTTCCAGCTAAGAAAGAAATGAAATTGTTTAAAATATAGGAAGAAAGGCATTCTCCTTTTTTTAAAGAAGAAGAAGGCCCCACTGGACAGAAATAGCTGAAAAGTAGTCTGATCATAGAACATTAAGTTTTAGTTAGAAAAGTAATGATTGGAGTGAGAAGAACATAATAGAGAATTCTGGAATAGGGCATAGCTAGTTAATTATACCATGGAATATTTATACATAAAAAAGGCAGAAAGGGGATAGTTCAGTAATATAACACAGTCTTTACAGGCAGAAAACCTCAAGAGTATTAGTCCACATTTCTAGCTGGGCAATAAAATATTCCAGTTTGAAACCCAGAAGAGATGCTGTCATCAATATTAAGCTAGATGGACCAGCAGTCTGAATCTCTACAAGACATAATTCCATAATCTTACTGCAACCTCCCACACATTTCTCCCATGTTCCATGTAGGTACCAGTTGAAGATGCTCCACAGGCTGCTTGTATATATAGTTCGACAGATCTTCATCAAAGCTTGCCAAATCTTCTATCTCCACCTCAATCCAATATTGTCCAACATTATAATGACGTTTGAGCTCATCTCTTTCAATATAGTGGGAGGGAAAAAAAGAGACCCATTAATATAGTTATTGGAACAACTATGCACAAAGCTGCATAACTCTAGGGCAAGTTATCTTATTCTGATATATTTACCAACACTTCAAAGGTATTTCAACTTAAAATGCTATAAACAACTGTTTTAAGTTTTCCAAAAGAGAAAGGGCACCTGTATTTGAAAGAGAAGCCAGTCCTGTCTGTTCCAGTACGATACTGTCTTAAAAACTCTTTGAAGCGTTTCTGCAGCTGGGACCTTTGAACTTGTCCTTCATCTGCAATTGGGTCTCCACCAAAGCTATCACTGTAGAAAATGCCAGGGTCATCGAAACCAGACATGATTCTCTGAAAAAAAACCAAAAAAAACCAACAACACAAAACCCCAGAATGGAGCTGAAAGATATCAGTAAGATACATTACAAATATAGGTTTCACAACTTATATTAAGTCTAGAGTAGCAGGAAGCAGGTCAGCGTTAAATTTAATCATTATAATTAAGCCAATGCTCCAGTTTAAAATATCAGGGAAAATACTTCTGAGCATGTGCAAAATGTATAACTTTTACCCTACAGGTCTTATACAAGACAACATCTTCTTTTGCATCATTTCCCTTTTTCTCTATGGCATATGGATAGTTTATGATTTTACTATTGCAAAGCAGTAATTATAATCAGAGCCACATGAAGAATGAGTTGCCTTGCAGCAAGATGGGCGACAAAATAGATAGGTAGGTAGGTAAATAAGAGATAGGTAGGTAGAGGCAGGTAGATAGATAGAAATAGACAGAGATAGATAGGTAGAGATAGATAGACGATGTAATTCAGCAATAGGACGAGAGCCTCGGGTTCCCTATAACTGACAACAGGAGACTTGTGTTTTTAAGCTGAAAAACTGCAGGCAGGAACTGCCCTATTTTTGAAGAGCACATTATAACCAGCCAACTTTGATGCAATCGACCCAGCCATTTGTTCTCCAAGTTACCATCATAGTGCGGGAGGATGGGAGTCGTGCAAAAGTTGACTTTGGGATATACAAGAAATGCTTGGAGGAATATTGTTTTAGAAATGAGCACCGCCTCTCCTGAACAGCCCAAGATCCGACCCAAAGGCATACAAGCAGGTATCGCTCTAACGCGCGCCCCTAACCCCAGCGCCCCTCACCTGCCTTTGCAGCCGTAGAGAGAAAAACCCCTCGCAGAACGACTAGAACTCTGGCTAGAACTCCGGGGACGTTTTCGCGGCAAAAAATAATGCAAAAAAAATCTGGATTCGCCGGCAGTCACGCTTTGCGCGCTGTCATTGGCTGAAGGGCAGCAGAACGTGTGGCGATTGGCTAAAAACTCTGTCCTTTAAACTCATTCTTTAAGGGCGCGAGAGAACGGCGGCAGCAAAGCGACCGAAATCAGGTCCCGCCTCTTTAACCAACTTTTCCTTTACCGAATTGGTTAGCCGTCCGCTAAATCAATTAATTTGGCGCCAAAACTTATTGTTTGCAGCGGAAAAGGAAAGGAAGGTTTAAAATGGCGCCTGTGCCTCGAAATGGGAGAGATTGGGCGCTTTTCGCTTTTTGCGAAATTCGCCATCGCGTTCGCGTGTAGATTTGTTACATTCATAGCCATGGAAGAAGGTAGTCCTACAAATAAAACTTGTCTTTTCCAAGCCAGAAAATATGAGAAGATACATCCGTTGGTTTTGTTTTGTCACTACCCTAAAGCAAGAGGGGTGGGGTGTGTGTGTGTAAAAGATTTAAAGCAGAATTTGATGTATCTGCCATATGTTAGAGTTAGACTAATATTTAAAAGCATAAAAAGCATGCAAAATGAAGAAAAAAGAAATATCAAAGTAAGCTAAAAGTGCAAGACAATTTTTAAAGTTTTTAATAAAATTATTTTAAAAAGATTTTTAGTAACAAATCAGTGCATTGCGGTTTTAAGTATATTATGTAAGATATATTAATAAATTAATTAATAATTATTAAATATTAATATTTATTAAAACTTTAATGCTGAGTTTAGATTATATTTGTAACTTGATTTCGGGCCTTCTGGACAAAAGACAAAAGGAGAGTAGGGAAAGCTTTCCCTTGCAAAAGAGACGCTTTAACATTTGGATTACAATGTTAAAATGACAATTGCCAAAAAGCTGCAACATGGCAGAGGATCGATACAGCAATCTCAGAGAGCTTGGCTGTGAGCTTAGTTAAGATCCCTCAACATCTAGCTGTTCAATCCACAAGTCTGCAAAAACCTGTTGTCTTCTCACAAGCAGAAAGTATGTGGAATGCAAATGGCAACCTCACAATCTCTTTGTGTTGGAAGACAGTGCCATCCAGAATTCACCATCTGGCTATTGATCACAATGCCATTTAGGAATGTCTAATCTGTCATAGATTTTCATACAACAGTATTAATTTGAATTTTAACATGGTAAATATTGTTAAACCTTACAAATAAAATATTTTGGCGGCTGCCGCTCCATAATTTTTAAAAGTGGGAATGGGTCCTGGAGGACAAATATTTAGGAAACACTATTAAACTAATCTAAGCATCTGTTTTGTTTCACAGGGAACAGTTTCCCCTCCCACCTTTTTTTTTTTTTTTTGAGAATTTAAGGTTTGCATAAGGTGTTAAAACATCATGTGATTTGTTCAATAAGCACGGTGAGCAAGTTGAAGGTAAACAAATATGACAGCACAGCAGATGCGAACTTTGTCTCAGTCCACTTTAAAACAAGCTTAAGGAAAGAAGGCAAGGACTTTAAGGCTAGGTCACATCGGCCGACAGATGCAAAACGTATGTAAAAAGGACACAGCGGACGAGCAAATTTTCCATCTGTTGTTATCCGTTCTCAAAAGTGCCCCAAATTTGCATAACCAGAGCGGACAACAACGGAAAGGAACGGACGTGGGGAGGACGTAGCAAGGATGTTAAGCGGATGCTCAACGGAGGCCTAGCGGATGGAAGTGGATGACACATCCGCAGGGCTTCCGGGGGAGAACAGCGAAGCGGATGCGCAGCGGAAGGAACGGATGCAGAGCGGATGCCTAGTGGATGAAGCTGATGCATCACGGACGCCTAGCGGATGCCTAGCGGATGCAAAGCGTTCACTGTGCATGCGGGGAGGATGCATTGCATCAGCCCCACAGATATAAAAGGATGCAGCTCGCAAGCAGGTCACCATTCAGAGGAAAGACCTGCTGCCAGACACATCTTCAGCCAACAACCATGGGGAAGAAGAGGGAGCCTGTGCCTACTCCTGCCAGCACTGGCAAGAAGGACAGGACCACCATCCCACCCTCTGGCGCTGACTCTGCTTCTGCTGGGGCTTCTGCTGCTGGTGCTGACTCTGCTGGTGCTTCTGCTGGTGCTACTCCTGGTGCTGGTGCTTCTGCTGGTGCTGACTCGGCTGGTGCTGCTCCTGGTGCTGGTGCTTCTGCTGGTGCTGACTCTGCTGGTGCTGCTGGTGCTCCTGGTGCTGCTGGTGCTTCTGCTGCTGCTGCTGCTGCTGCTGGTGGTGGTGTGGTGGACCAGCCCCTAGAACGTCAAAGCCCTACTGATGAGGGCCCAGAAGGCCCTGCCAGAGGGAGGAAGAGGCATTCGCGAGATAAGGATGAGAGGAGACAGGACTCCATTGCTGAGGAACATGAGGAGGAGGTGCTCGAATGGCTGAGGGAGAATGAGTACCTCTGGCGGAAGGGACACAGGCTCTATCGAGACACCAAGTAGAAGCAGGCGGCTTGGAGAGAGAAGGCGGAGAGCTTGGGCCACACTTTGGATGTCCTCCTGGGATGGTGGAAGCACATGCACACCTGGTAGGGGAAGCTGCACCTGAAGAAGTCTGGCCAGGCCGCGGTCAAGCTCACCGACCGGGAGACCTATGTGATGGCCAAGTGCAGCTTCTTGGAGGGTGAGATCCGCCACCAAGGAGCAGCCCCTCTGTCTATTCTCACTTTCAGGCAGCCCACAAAGAGCCAGTCCTCTTCTGGCCAAGAGTCAGCTCCTGTGTCCAGGCAGATATCTTTGGAGCGCCCCACGACGGAGACCCCCCCGACAGCTGCATTCCCCGTGCCGGAGCACATGGAGGACCCCCTGACGCAGTTGGAGCAAGAAGAAGCCGCTGCCCCCAGAGACCAACCCACCCCCAGCTCCACCTCCACAGAAAGCAGGCAGAGAGCCAGACCGAAGAGGCAGAGCCACACTGTCCTGCTGGAGATCAGGGACACCATCAAAAGCAGCGTAGATCTCCTCTCTCAGCTGGTACAGTTCGACATACCATCCTCTAACAGAAAGTCCTTCCTCACCTACATCAATCAGACCCTCATGGAAATGCCCGAATCCCAGTACCAGGTGATCAAGGAGAGGATCACAGGTCTTCTGCACCACCCTCCAGGCCCAGCTGAACCTGCTCTGACCCAGCCCAGGCCACATATGCCACCGATGCCACAGGCGCCACAGATGTCACCGACGCCACAGATGTCACCGACGCCACAGATGTCACCGATGCCACAGATGGCACCGATGCCACAGATGGCACCGATGCCTCACCTCGCTCACCTGCAGACCAGACAGCCCCACTACACTCCTCCTTCCTCCACCCCACAGCCAAGCCCGGCCTCAGAACATCTGTCATCGGTCTTGGGACTGACACCCCATGTCATGGAGGAAGGGGCTCTCAACATCACAGGACTGAGCCAGCTCTCTGAGAACTTCCTCCACACACCATCCCCTGTTCTCTCAGGGCCAGGCACCCCAATGGTGCCTCAGACCAGTACTCCAGCCACTGCCACCTCCACAGCACCTGGACCCTTCACCCCTGAGACTGGGCACGCCTCAGAGTGACTGAGAAGAGTGCCAGAGACTGGGTTGCTACCTGTTGACTTTTTCTTTGCTTGGGACACTTTACTTGGGTCATTTTGCTTTTACAGTTTGTTATTAATAAAGTTTATCTTTGCTTCACATACTTGGTTCAGTTCTTTTAGTAAATAAAGTCTTGGTGGAAACTTTTAGAAATGGTTTAAGCCTTTGCATGCTTGTGGGATGGGTTAAGATAGCTGTGGGATGGGCAGGGATACTTGTGGGATGGGTAATAGCTATGGGATGGGTTAGGATAGTGGCATGGGCAGGGATACCTGTGGGATGGGTAATAGCTGTGGGATGGGTAAGGATAGCAGTGAGATAGATAATCCTCCAGTGCAAGCATAGTGGGACTGTATGGTCCACCCTCCCAGGTGCCACACCTATGGGCCTTTATTATCAATAACAATTGAATCATTCATCAACACATTTGAACATAAACACAACTCTTTATTAAATGCCCTGTTCATTGTAGGGCCGATCAACATAAATGGCACAATTTCATCAGTGTGATGAGACAGGCTGAAGGAAGCATCCATTAAGCATCTACCATCCTGTCTTGCCACTCCACTGCTCCAGCTGGGGAATTGCACCAGTGCTTCAGGGGGTTGCGCTGCTTCTTCCCTTCACGTGAAGCTCTGTTGGGGCCTTGCACATCCACAGTATATCAGGTTTCGCCCTTGCCTCCATTCCCTAGGCTCTATGTCCCCATTGCCTTGTTGGTGGTCCACGAGCCTGTTCTGCAATACTGGGTAGTGGGTGCGCATGAGATTGTGCAGGATGCAGCAAGCTTCCACGATGTTCCTCATGGTCTCTGGGCGATGCTGCATGGTGGTGAGAAGTACCTGGAACCTGTTGGCCAGGATGCCAAAGGCGTTCACCACCCGCCTTGCCCTGGACAGCCTGTAGTTGAAGATCATCTCTTCACGGGTGAGGCATCTGGAAGTGTAGGGCTTCATGAGGTAGGTTCTGAGGGAGAAGGCTTCATCCTCCACGATGAAGTAGGGCACATCTTGTGTGTCGTTGGGCAGGGGGTCTGGATCTGGGAAGCCCATGATGAGGTTGCGTTCCAGCCCCTCCTTGAGGTCACTGGCGTTGTATACCTGGGCATGTGAAGCTGACCAGTTGCCTGAAGCATCGATGTACATGAACTTGTAGTCAGCATCGACCATGGCAAAGAGGATGATGCTGAAGAAGCCCTTGTAGTTGAAATAATTGGACCCTGAGTTGGCTGGAGCTTTGCAGGCCACATGCTTCCCATCTATGGCTCCAACGGTGTGGGGGAAGTTCCACTTCTGATACCACTGCTCTGCAACTTTCTCCCATCCTTCTTCAGTGGAGGGGCACTGGAGGAGCTCCTCCAGGTATTCTTCGATGATGGCCTGCACCACTTCTCTGACTACAATGTTGATGCTGTTGTGTGACACCCTCCAGGTGTACTTCATGTTCCTGTACGTGGTCCCAGAGGCCAGGTGGCGCAGAGTCAGTGCCACCTTCAGCCCAGGGTCCAGGCTGGGCCGGAAGTTGGTGCTCGGCTTGGTCAACCTGGGTTTCAGCCGCTCCACAACTTCGTCAAACATGGCTGGAGGCATCCTCATGAAGTGCTGGAATGCACGAGGGTCTTCGTTCCTCAGCTCCACCATCAGCTTGTCATACAGTCCATACTCGCGTACAGTCTTCTCGCGATCCATCTTCAGACCCACACACTTCTTGGACGCCTCCTTTTCCTTGCGTAGAATAGGTGAAAGAGCCTGTAGAGGGCTTTGCACTGTTGTAGAATGATGGCAGCTACCAAAAGGAGTGTGCGACGATCCATGGTGGAGATGACTGGATGCTGTGGAAGAGCAAGAGCAAGATCAAGGCTGAAGAGGTCTGCACAGCAGGGCTGCTGGACTATAGTGAGATCCAGGTGATTTCCTCCCCCTTTTTATAGGAAATATAGGTTTTCCACTAGGTGTCCTTCCGCATTCTCTAGACATCCTCCAGACATCCTAAATATCTGAGATAGGTCCCCTATACGAACATTTTTTCCATTTTAATGCTTTATATCCGAGGTGCATCTGCTTTCATCCTTTCTACATCCATGCAACTAACGCTGTGTGTCCGTTCCGCGTCCGTTTCGCTTCCTCCCTGTGTCCGTTTTCCGCTGGAGTGGATTTGAGTTGCGCGGATGCGCAGCGGATGCCTAGCGGATATAGCGGACGCGTAATGGATGACAACGGACATATAACGGATGTTCCCCGTATGCGTAGCGGATGTAGAATGGACGCGTTGACTACTTCATCCGCTCAAAACATTTTGAGCAGCTCAAAACTTTTTGAGCAGATGAAATCACAGTAGACGAATGCTGGACGGATAGAGAGTATGAAAAACATATGCAGTGAGTACAGAACGGATGCATCGCGTTAACCAACGAATGGCAAGCATTTTTCTGTTTTACATCCTCTTTCCATCCATTGGTGCAGTGTGACATGGGCTTTAACTTCTTCTTCTTCTCTCGTGTCGCTACACTTTTCCCAGCCACTGTAGAACACTGTTGGTGTAGGTTGGTGGTGCGTGGTAGAAGGATTTGCAGGTAAACTGGAAACACTGCATATATTACATACATAAATACTCCTGATTGTTGGTTTTTGTTTTTTGTTTATGTATTGTGTATTTATGTTGTACACTGCCTGAGTCATACTGTCTGAATTGAGAAGCCTTATAAATCTTGAAATAAATTAAAATGGCCTATTACCTATTACACTTTCACATGGAAAGAAAAAAGATAGGATGGGAAAAAAATGGTAATGAGTGGAGAATAACATCAACATCTGCAGAATTCCATGGATGCAGTAAGTGACCATTCAATTATAGATTCACCTGGAAGCATTTTCAGGTAGACTTTACATGGAAAACTCATAAAAAGTCTGCAAGGCATTTTCTTCAGTCTTTTGCAGCATGAGACTTTTAGTTTTAGTTTTCTGTATAATAATTTGAGAGCATTTTCATTGCTAAACAAGTATTCTGATTTCCTAGGAAACAGGGTTTGTGATCACATTAGGTTGCTTGTATAGTTGTGTAGTTTGGTGTGTTCTGCAAAACTAGATATGGTTCTATGAATTGATAACTGCTTTGCATGAGTTTGGCTAATTTAATCAAATGAGTACAGGTAGACCTTGCTTAATAACTGTCCTTTTTAGTGACCATTTGTTGTTGTGATGGTTCTAAAAAAGTAAGTTTATGGTTAGTCTTTACATTTATGACTATTAGAAAGACCCATGGTTACGTGATCATCATTTGTGTACTTCACAACTGTTTTCCAACAAGTAAAGCCAGTGGAATCCAGTATAACTAAATCCTGATCACACGATGTCTCACTTCATGGTTTGTGGTGACTCATTTAACAAGTGATGTGAATCATTGCAAGTCAAAGTTAGTGAAAGGTTCAATATCAATATAATAAATAATATAATCTTGAATTAGTTTTTGAGAAGGATAGGAATGGAAGTTAGTATTTAATATTAAAATACTTTATTTTAAAAATTCAAATTCACTGAAATCAAGAATCTACTGAACAGCTAAAGGAGCTAGAATGAAAGAACAGTATTCTATGTCTGTATACTCCATGTTTGTCACCATAAAGGTATTTTTTATTATTTTTCATGGATGTATGAACTGGATGGTAATTTGTAATTAATCTAGTTCAAGATCAGTATGAGATTTTAGCAATGTCAGTTTAGCAATGTCAGTGTCAGTGTTCTTTCTAGGAAATAAAAATATTCCTGTCTTTATCTACATAATTTACTAATATATTTATTGCTACCAGAGCAAGTGCTCCTACCTCATTTTTTAATTTTTTTAATTTTATATTTTATTTTATTTTTATTTTTTTTTATTTTTCATTTTTTTTATTTTTTAAGCTTTATTATATTTTAGTAAATATACTCTAGACTTAAAATAGGCCTTAACAAAATGCATTTTTCCTGAGTCTGTCTAAAATATGATAAAGTAACCCTAGGTTAGCCAATAACACTAAGGCAGTAAACTGTTGATAAGTGTGGATTGCTTGACTCTAAAACATAAAACAGCTGTTAAAGAGATCACATGTTATGTTCTTCCAATAAATGCCTTTTCAATATTGACTTTTTACCGAATTATTTAATTATCTTCCTAAACACAGGGATAAATTACTTTTATGGCAGAGTACTGATTAGTCCATTTCTATCAGTTATATAAAGGCAAACATTCTTCAAACAATCTGATAAACACAAAAGTACGCAGTTGAGTTAACTTGGAAGGAGCTTTAATGAAAGTACATATAACTTAAAAGTACAAAGTACAAATACAAGTATCTTTTGTTCTGCTCTTGAAAGATCATTGCTAAGGCACATCTGCTTTAAAATGTGTTGCATAAAGTCATCGTTTTAGCACTCTGTTGCATTTTAGGACAAAGAAAAGCAATGCAACGCATACTATATAGAAAATATTGTACACAAACACTGAAAAAAAAATCACAGCTTGATTTATTCCTCACATATTCCAGATGGCAAGTCATCATTCTTTTCTCAGCTTCTTATTGGTTTAATGGCATGTCATAAAGTGGCATTTCAGGTTCTTTAGAGAAATGTATTTGACACAAAGTTCTTTAAAAAAGCTGTTGGTAAAACAATACCCAAAACTGGAGAAATAGTCAAGCTCAGCACTTCCAATATATGGGATAATCTAAATCTGCAACCCTAATTTCTTTTTTTTTTTTTTAAATACATTAATTCAGGAATAGGCAAGTAGTAGTAAAAGTGCTGAAGTTCTTTTCAGTTCATAGAGCATACAAGCCCACAACAACTGTGGTTGCTAAGAAGAAAAGAGCGAGAGTCCAACGCAAGAGTGGGGTGCTGGATAGCAGGTCTGTATGTTTCATCTGTGCTTGTCCACTTTTCTTCGGTGCTATTAGGAAAACAAAAATTGTTCAGAATGAAATCCAGCTGGAAAGGTGGTATGTCTAAATCATTCAGCACAGCAATGTTTTTTAGTCACAGTCATAGCATCACTAAATACCTAGTACTTAGTTCTGCAAAGTAGAACATATTGCAGTAACACTGCACAGTTTATGAGACTATATATTACAATTGTGTTGACTTAAATTGTGTGATAGACAACCATTTGGTGGTTGTAGCTTTCAAATGAATTAACTGTGGGGTGGGGATTGTGATGACGGAATCTACAACTTGTAAGCAAGATCATGAAAAGTTAGTATAGTCTTATACTTATGCAATCAAATATATGAACATACATCTTTAAACAGTGTCCATAAAAAGCCATGGTGATATCAACATGGTAAATATGTGCATCTTGTTATCCTAAAAATGATGAAATTATTCAATTTATATGACAAGATGCCCCTGTAATTCTCCTGTCTGGATTATTGTATGAAATATTTTGCATATTGTATGAAATATATTGCACATGCAATCTTTGGTAGAACTTCACTTGTAACTTATAGCTGTAAATTAGTTTTCCATCTGTTTTCATATCACTAATTGAAAATGTTCCATGTTTAACATATGGCCTCTCCCAAATGTAGATATTTTAGATGCACAGGGGAAGTAGGTGGCAAGGGAGGTGTGAAAATCATTCTAAGTGGGCATATTTTATAATATATAATGATTTTTCAATTATCCAGGATAAAAATAAGAAAATAAATTACAAACAATAGTGAATATTAATGAATATTAATGAATTGTTTTTTCATTGCAATTGCAAAAAGAATCTGAAAGCTAAAATAATTTCTTACTCTGTATTCTGTTGTTTCCTGTTGTTTGAAAATCTAATTTGGATTTCCCAAGATGATTGTTCTGTGGAGGCTTGCCTTGATTCACCAACATTTGCAGCTCCTGAAACACCTGAGAAAAATGAACCATAGAGTAATTAATTGCAGAGAAGTATTCTTTCTCTTCATTCCTGAATTTAGATTTTGTGAGACCCATTTTAAGGAATTTAGAAAGTCTGATTATCTTCCAGTC
The DNA here is from genome assembly GCA_015471245.1 of Laticauda colubrina. Classification (NCBI taxonomy): domain Eukaryota; kingdom Metazoa; phylum Chordata; class Lepidosauria; order Squamata; family Elapidae; genus Laticauda; species Laticauda colubrina. The sequence goes on from BLBF01000022.1 coordinate 48,622,201, forward strand.
TTCCTACTTCTGTATAACTTTAGATACGGAAAGCAACATAGAAAATGGATGTTTAATATGTTCAACAGTGGTAATCTACTTTGCAATAATGGATATCAGTCATGAATATAATTTGAATATGAGACACTACAAATCTAATGCATAGATAAATGTGAAAATTTGGTTCTTCCTGTAGATATGTTTCTATCTATTTGTAGATAAAGAAATTCTATTTGCAGTACCAGTAACATGGGAAGAGAAAAAGAAAGAACTCCAATTCATATCTCCTAATGAACTACATAATATTTCGTTTGTATCAGTGGAATTTGAACTTAAATTCTATATTGCTAAGTGCCTCTATTTTTGGAAATATGCATAACTATAATGAATAATCTAATTCATTTTTAAAAATGTCTATGTTAATGCCCATGACCACATCTTATAAAAATGAAATTCAACAGTTAACAATGCATAATGCGGGGATGTATTTTTAAAAATATGTCTTGAATCATCCAATTTCACCTTCACTGGCTGACTTAAGGTTCTGGTATCATGAAACCATTTTATAATATTAGTGACCTATGGTTTTCTAAGATTGCCATGCTTTTTCTAAAGCGTTTTCTATGCTTTTTCTCAATAGAACCGCTATAACTCCTTCGTCCTTTCCCACAATGTTCTTTAAGATATAATAGTACCTTAATAATATTCAATTGATATAAAATGGTATAAAAATATAGTGAAAGAAACCAGGCTGAAGTTAAATGCTGAGATAAGGTAATTGTCTATAAACAGATGTCATGAAGCAAGGATTTTTGATAGATTTGAATACTTCCATCTATATTTTCAAAGAATCCCCCCCTCTTTTCATGAAATCTGTGCTCCTTTGTAAAAATCAACCAAATCAATTTGTAGGGCACTGTTGAAACATTTTAAGAATATGGTAATATGTTAATTAGTTATTGTTTAGACTGGTTGATTGTAATAGAGCAGGTTGTTTTATTTCAGAGGGTAATCTTAAGCTTTTAATATGCAGCACAATTATTTCTACTATGCCCAAACTTTAGCATCATAATCATCTTTATCTTTTTCTTATGTTTTTGTTCAGTTATTTAGCTGGAAGAAAAGTTCTATGAAAATCATAGCATCGTTCACCCCGTTGTTATTGATTGTTTTTGATAAAGAAGGAGATATCTCAGTCTACCAGATAAAACAGCAATCAATGTTTAAGTAGGAGAATTGTACTTCTTAAAATTACTTATTTCTTCAGTTTGCAAAAATTAAATATGTGACTAATTACTCACTTCAATATTCAAAAGAAAAGATTTTCTGGCCTCTTCAACAATTCTCTCAATAGTAGAAGAATCCATGGGAATGGTGTTCATCCGAGCTCTATAAAGCTGTTTGAATTTGCTGATGTTGGTGATTGCAGAGAAATTGAAGAAAGACAGCCCTTTTCCAGTATTGGGCAAACTAAGAGATTTCTGGGCAATCTTCTTCAGAATTTGGCCACCAGACAGATCTCCCAGATATCGAGTGTAAGCATGGGCCACTAAAAGTTCAGGTTCATGCTGGCCCACATGATGTATCCTATCCACATATTTCTGAGTTTCCTCCTGGCACTGGATGTCTTTCTTCCATGTGGGACCATAGAAACATTCCAGATCATCTTCCAGTGCAGCTGTGCGATTCAGCTCATTGGGGAAATAAACAGGCGCATAGACTAGGTTGTCCTTGTTCCTTTCAGACTCTTCCTCCAGGGCCACATAGATGTAATACAGAGAACCCAAATAAAGCTAAAACGAGGACAGGGAGGAAAAGAAAAACAGTTACAAAACCTCTCTTCAGTCATAAATGTTTCTTATTTATTTGATTTGATATTTAGATTCACCTTTCTGTTAAAAAGCCATAGTGTTCATGATTTTTGGATTCCAATTTTAGGTGGAAAAGGCTGCTAAGAATTCAGTTTTGGTAGCATTTGATGTCTGGGCAATTTTATTTGATTGTTTACAAATTGTGTTCAACCCTTTCATGTCATTTGGAATAGTTACGATGTGACATTTTATATTGGCATGCATTTATCTAACTATGTAGGTTTCAAAATCTTCCTTAAATAGGTTGAATGCAGTAGTATTGCCTCACTGATCTGAGAAAAAGGTGTGAGACACCATATGCATTAAATGTGATTGATCTTCACTTGTTAACCATTTGAATTCCAATTATTGACATTTTATAGGAAATACAATTGATTTCCTAAAACTGCATGTATACTTAGAGATTTCAACACTGGAAATGATTCAACCTACACTGGCAATGTTTCTGAAAAAATCAGTGGGTTGTAAATAGTAAAAAAAGTTTCTAGTGATTTTCCTTATCTATCTTGACTTTCCATGTAAGAATTCTTACTCCAAATGCTCCTCCATCCCCATGTGGAGAATTTTGAGATGCTACAGTAGATAAGATCAATTAGAGACAAACTAGGTCCTCACTTTATTCCAGCATTATTATCCTACAGTGCAACATCATTGCTAGATAAAGCCCAGTTTTTAAAATTCACAGAAACATTTTTAAGAAAAAAGACTCCAAGTGTTATTTTTCCACTAACATTTTAAAATGTTTTTTTTATAAAATGTTTGTGTAACATTGGGTCTAAAAACATCTGATCAGAAGAACAAAACTAGATCTTTTAAATATTAACCAAATTCCATGAAACATTTGTTTAGATGTGATAAAAGAGCTAATTTCACAACAATTTGAGAAAATACTATGTTTACAGGTTATACGAGAAATGAGGAATACTAGAAAATGGCTTAAATATACAAATAATCAGTCCCAACATAGATTGTCATGCAGTCCCAATATAGACTTTAGTGTTAGTAGCATGTCCACATAGGAATTTCCTAAGATCTTTGATTGGCCTCTAATCTTGCTAAATTTGAAGCACTGTTTAACTGTTTCCATTTTTTCATTCCAGGTTTTGGACCCTTATATGGCTTGAGAATATTAATGGGAGAATATAGATTGTGAGTTTGTCAACCATTGTTGTATTTAGTGATCTACAATTCTACCATCAGCTGACAGTATAGACTATAGTCTCAGACTACAACAAAACACATACTTAGAATATAATGTTAGAGCTTTTTCCAACACAGTTTGGAAGCATCTGCTTTCTCTTATGTTCCTGAGTACTTAATGTGATAGAAATTATTTTATGTATCTATATTATTAAATTTATATGAAAAACTCACTCTTTTAATTTAGCTATTAGAATCCTTTTTATATCCAAGGATTGGTGCCCTTTGCACTAGCATTTTCCCTTTGGTTTCACCTTGATGCCACTATTTCACACTTGGCAGATCATGCAGTATTATGCAAATTAATGGATGAAACCTTCAATCAGGTGTCTGCAATACAATATTTGTCTTGAGGTTAGTGTCTAAATTGCTAATTTGTAATTTTGTCTGTTGTACTTTTTTTTAAATAGTGCCTTGTTTATATTGTGAATTGTCTACTTCTCAAAAGCAGCATGAAATGCTGATCATCTTAAACAGTAAAAAAGCCCTAGCCAGTTGGGATGACTCCTCAAAGGATTCAGCTCCTATGATTGCAAAATTGCTATCGCTGGATGAAGATGAAAAATGTCTGATACTTGAAGATTCTCCTTTGAGAAATGTTGCAGTAGGTACCAGGTGAGAATTAGGGAAAGGAAAAACTGAGAGACATGGTTGGTACTGAAGCTTATTCAGTAGTTTTAGAAAGGATAGTAAATCTTTGTCAGCTTTAGGAGATTATTCTTAGAGAATTTAATGTATTGCTATTTTTTCTGGAACCTCTAAAATCAAGCAATTTTTAAAAATATAATAATTGTTCCTTTCCCAGATATTTTTTTACTATTATTATTAATACTTCTGGATGGAAATGGCAAATTGTAGTGAGTCACTGAAACTTCCCGAACCCATTAGCTGGTAATCAACAACTTTGGGCAAACATTCATTTGAAGAAAATGGAACATACTGTCCTGATTCTATTTGCTTTCTCATTATTTTTTCTTAGGCATAAAAATGACAACAGAGCCAATCATAATATACTTGCATTATATATAATTTAGACCTAATGTTACAAAACCATACACACATATCAAAACTTATTTAAATTTTCTCTAGGTAATAATGGAGTTTTGAATAATTTAGTTATGATGTGTCTTGTTTATACTTGCCCCTCACTCAATCTAGTTTTCCAGAGATCAGCCAATCAACAAAGAAAAAGAACTGAAGAAGTTCTAACACTTATTTGCTAGAAGTATTTTGGTCAATTGAGGTTAATCTTCAAGAATTTTGTTTGTACTGCCATTCCTTCCATTTTACTTTAGTAAAAATGTTGTACCTTATTTTTCCCTGTGATGATTTTATTAATTGTGTCCTTGTTGCCTAGCATTCATGATCTATTCAGCACTTATATCTAATGACTATTTCTAGTGGAAATAGTCTAGAACTGGAAAATGTACTGGAAAATGAATACTCAGGTATTTGCGCATTTCTTTGGTCACCTATACTGACACATTACAAAAATGCATACTATGTTCCCATCCAAAAATGAATCAGGGAATTGTGTCTTCCCATCTTCTATACCAGGGCCCCCCAAACTTGGCAACTTTAAGACTTGTGGACTTCAACTCCCAGAATTCTGGGAGTTGAAGTCCACAAGTCTTAAAGTTGTCAAGTTTGGAGACCTGTTCTATACTGTAATTCCAACATAAAACTGTATAGTATTATTTACACTATCAATTTCCTTTCTTTTTTCTTTTTAGAGTTCCTCAATTTACTTTAAATATATTATGCAAATATATAATGTATGATTTCTTTTTGAATATACATTATAGGTGTATATGGTGTAATGTTGCTATGGTGTAATGTTTTTGTTTCAGAACAACAATAGGTATCAGCACAGTAAACTTGTCTGTCAGGTTTATCATGGGGTAGTTTGTTTTCCTTGCTTGTTTCCTTTTTGTTAATGTGTAATGCATGTGTTAATTATTCTATTTACAGAATTTTGTATTTTCAATCTTTTATAAAGTTGTACATTCTGACAAAGTTCCTCTGCTCAAGCAAAATCTATATGCAGTGTATACCTCAAGAATATCTTGAGCTCAGTATTTGGATTATGCCTTAACTTTAACAACATTATACTCCCAAGTGTACTGAGGAATAAGTTCTAGTGAAAATTATTTCTGAATAAACATATTTAAGATTGGTATAACACCCTTGTTTATACTTAGCAAAAGATAAAGCATTTGCTTAAATACAGCGGAGTCAAACACAAAATTGCTTATGCCAATCATAATTAAGGAGAAGAGAGAAGAGAAGGATGACCTTAGATTTCTGTCTCTATTTCATTTTTTAAATTAATTAAAATACTAAGGTCCATAAATTCAAACCAGATCAAATGTAATTGGCAGAAATGGCTGCACCATTGAAGTTAATAAATAGCAGAAATTTAAAAATACATAATTATCCTAGGAATTTATTTTCAGTTCCAGTTTCTATCTGGTTCTTTGTCTTCCATGGGAAGGCTGGAACCTTCAAGGGTCTGGGGTTCTAATGTAATCTGAGTTGTCCAGTTTCCTGTGCTCAGGATAATAACTAGTTCAATTTTCTTATACATCAACTTACATTCTATTGTACCTACACATCTTTATTTCCTTTACACCAAGTCACATTATACTGCATCTATAGCTTAATTTGTAATTCATCCATAAACCATTGGACCTCCAAAACCACAAAACATATACCTTAAATTCATGAAGGGACACCTGTCCCTTTTGGAAGATCTTCATGAATTCTGTGTTTTCTGCCTCTTCATGAACATCTTTGGTGTTTTCCTTCAGGGCTTCTGAAAGGTCCTGAAACTTTCTATTGAAGATATGAAAAAAAGGGGTGGTTTAGGATAGAATTGGTATTAAAGAATTTCTCATTAGTCCTTTAACAAAGAAGTTAAATTAAATTAAATTAGGAAACCAGAGAAAAAGATGAGCAACCTTTCTAGACAATAATGAAAAGACCTCTCTATTCTTCAAGGACAAGATATGTTCAAATAAAAAGTTACATTTCTTTGGACAAAAAAAGAGTTTGGGAAAAATTACAAAGATCAGACAAAAAGATCACATATCAGGCTAACATTTAGAATGGAATCAGATTGATGGATTATTTATTCAATCTATTGAATAAATTGTATTTATACAATCTATTTATTCATACATAATTTTCTTTTCTGGAGTCACAGAGACCTGTTAACAACAGAAATACCAAGAACTCTAATGTAGAACATCTGAACGAGAAAAAAACATGCTAAATATATATATAGTGATATCTTAAAACCAACACTCACCTTTCAGTGTGCTGAGCCATTGTTCCCTTTTTCTGTTGTTTGCTATCCTTTCTTTCCTCTTTGTGTTGGCCTTTTGCTTTCTTCTTTCCAGAGGCTGAGAGGTTTCTGAATGAAGCAGTCCTCCTCCTTCATTGTTCTCTTTATACGTTCACTGTGGGATCACGTGCACAGCCAGAAAACATCTGACCTCAGAAAACACAGTTCTTTTGCAACATGTACACTTTTTTTGCCACACCCCCTCACCAGAGAAGTTCAGCCCTTTTTTTTTTCCTTTTCTGAGTAGGGAGGGAGGAAGATAAGTCATCTGATGCTGCTTTGTTGACATCTAAGCACAACAGGATGCCAAGAAACTTCTCTGTAAAGAATGCTGGGCATTAACCATTTCATTCCACAGAGCAAACCAACTTCTCTTTTCAAATATTAGTGACTCTTTATAGTATTTGTTTTTTATACACATAGGATATAAAGTACAAGCAATTCAAAAGAGGCATACAATGTACTGTTCATCATTTTTAATTCCTTGATTTAGGGGATAATCTTATTGGAAGCTTTGATATACATGTGGCAGTGAGAAATTTATGTTGCTGAGGTTTCTGTCAGCCTACTGGCACAAAGTTCAGTAGGCAGTGTAGATTTCTTGGTAAGATTTGATAAGAAGTTCATGGGGAATCCAACTATCGAAGGATGCTTGTTGATGGCTGAATGTGAGTCCCCTAGAACCAAATCCATCTTGTTCCCCCTGTATATTGTCTTCAACTGGGTAAGCTTATTATAGGATAAATTTCTCTCTGTAGTTGACAAGTGGGGAAAATAATGCTCCTCCCTTTGATTTTAGTGCATCTGTAACCCCCTTTTTGCATTATGTTGAGAGTACACTCTTATCTATGTGGCAGTTTCATTGGAATACTCTGGGTGGGTAAATTAATCGCCAGACTGAAATCAATAGTTGTATTAATGGTGTACTAAAATAATCCTGTTTATCTGTGGCAGAGCTAGCCAAGCCGCACCTCGCAAATCTTTTGCAGGTGACCAGTTCTACCTTCTGGCAAAAATGAACTTTTTCACTTTTGTCAACCCTCTGGAAAAAGAAAGAAAATCTCATAAAGAAAAAAGTCTAGAAACATTGAATAATAGGTGAATGTCAGGTTTTGACTGTCTCCCATCCTGGCATCTGACAATTGCCCACGAAGAGAGAAAAATGTTTCTGTGATTAATTTACTGCAGCAATTTCAGTGGGAATACTGAGCCTTTTGGTGCTGAAGGGTAGAAAATGGTCAGTGTAGAAGGAATCCATTTTCATTTGTTTTAGCTTTGGGGGCAGACACATGGAATCCAAGAAAGAGGACCTACTTGCGCTGACATTTCATCTGACTCAGCTCTTCATCTTCAAGGAGCCAGATTATTGCAGAGGATGATGACAAATGGCTGCCACTTGCCCCCTATCTGGATACATCACTGAATTTATTCTCACATGTAACATAAAATAATTATATAACAATACAGAGACAGCTCACATTATTTACCAGACTGGTGAGTTGTCTTGTGAGATGATATAATGAGCTGTTACAAAGGATGAGTGACTATGAACTGTTAATTGTCCCTGGTGATATGTGCTATGCGGGCCTTGTAGTAGGGATTCTGAAGAAAGTCTAAGAAAGGCAAAAAGACAGAAATATCTACGTGACAATTCTTCCCACAGGCCGTTCGGATGATCCAGTGGGCAGTTTTAAGCACCAGTGTTGCTTCATAGAAAGCATCCTGCTATTGAAGTAACCTGTTGCTAACATCTATTTAATCATCATTTTCTCAAATTCTTTGATATCATAGTGGCTGCACTAGTTCAGTGAGTAGGTCAGAAAAGCAGCATTATAGGAAACTATTGTGTAAGCCTGTGCTGTCATAAGACTCAACATATAAACCAATAAAGACCAATTTATTGCTGTCAAGATGATCTTTGGGCAGGGACAGTTGTGGGATTTCACTGGTTCTCACCACTTCGGGATAACCAGTTGTTAACTTACTGAGCAGTTTGGTGAACTGGTTGTTGGAAGAAATCATTAGGGCAGAGAATTGGTTGTTAAATTATTTGAATCCCACCACTGGGCAGGGATAGAATTTTTTTGCTCATGGGACTTAACGTATCCACAATATAGCTACTGTATGCCAAGACACAAAATAACTGTTTCTCAGAATACCATTTTTGAACCTCATTTAATTTAATAAAGGAGGAAAAAAGAAAAAAAAGCAAGGGAAGGAAAATAACTATTCTTTTCCAAACCATCTAGTTCTACATAGTTATATTGTATGTCATTTTTTCTTTGAGTTGGATGGAATATTTCCAGTTAGATACTGGATGCAGCACCTCTCATGGTGGTTGTACTTAATTTTCAAAAAAAAAATGTTTAAGAGACCTTTTTGTAAATTAAGGCAATGTCAGATGAGCAAGAGAAAAAAAATACAGTTTCTCAGTCATATTGCCAATATTTGTAAAATAGTGCTTTGGTCAATTTACTAAGCCTCCATTTAATGTTTTAGAAAATACTTGCATTTGGAACTATTGGGACACCTGACAACTGATGAAGCCTCTCTTTTGAATATGTGGGTCATGCCATTTAGGCAGTATCAGCCAGGACAAACACCTTTGCAGATTGGAAAAAGGGAGAAACAACTTTCCTTCCTTAGAGTTATTGGCACAGAAGCAGAAACAATCTCCTTTCTTGCCAGTTGATTTGCTCTGTGCTAGGTTGGGGAAATCTGCACCTCACAATAAGATTCTGTGTTATTGCTACAGGGCATTTTTATTTAGAAGTCCTTCTAAGCGATAGCCTTTTAACCTCCTAAAATTACTCTCTTCTTAACTTTCTTTATGGTACAAGATTAGATATTCACCATTCGCACTTATATCTGAAATTTTGAATGGCCAGTTATTTAGCACATTAATGTGGTGTGAAATCATGCTTCAGTTCCTACCAGTAATGGCTGCTTCTCTTCCAACTGTGGGTAAGCAATGCAGAAAGCTAATCTTAGGAAAGACACATGCATTACTCAGCAACAACAGTTCCTTCATTGCTAGGAAACCTCGAACAATGACACAGCAAAATGTTCTATGCACCTCAAAAGGAAATACTGACTCAGGGTGCATATTGTCATGCTGTACAACAGGAAACAGCAGCTGCTCTAAGGATGGAGTGGAGAGAGGAACTAGCAATTGTTTTGTGAGAGCTCCCTAGCTAGGAAAAGAGAAGATAGCCTGTAGAATCCATGAACAAATAGAATTAAGAAGAGAGCAGTTTTAATTTCACAGGTCATTTTGATTGACCAGTTTAGTTTAAATGAAATATACTCTCAATCTTTTGAAATTTTCTTGGCAACATACAAAGATGGTTTGCCACTGTTTACTTCTAAGATGTATTTCAGTTTCACATTTAGCCTAAAGCTATGTTTGTCCAAGTATTAATCTATCTTTGCTCAGCAATTTTTCAAGCCCAGGCAAGATGAAGTAGCTCAGTGTTTCTCAACCTTAACAAATTTAAGATGGGTAAGCTTCAGTTCCTAGAATTCCCCAGCCCTATCTTTGATTGATCATAATTTATACTTCTGTGGGGACAAAGTATCAGTCATTTAACTGTCCATAGTCTGATCAACTCCATAAATATAACATTTTGCATGCTTCATGTGCCAATAAAATAGAGAAAAATGTTACAGATGTGATGTAGACAAGAAAAGAGAATTGATCACAACAGAGAAGAGCATTTTTTTTAAAAAAAAGGCTATTTATATTAACATTAATGTTTGTCCATAATAATGGACAAATCTTATGTCCTATGTTAGCAAAGCAAATGGCAGCTACATACTGGATATTTGCTTCCTCCATTATATTGGAAACATATGAACAGTACTTAGATACAAAACAGCAAACCCAACATAAAACAATATATGCCTGGAAATAAAAGTATTTGATAAAACAACAGTGTTTACAAATAAATCAATCTATAGTTAGATCAAGAAATAGAAAGCTGGAGCTCTGCAATGTTTGGTATTATAAAAAGGGAGAATAAAGTTTTGACCCTTGGCTTGCACATCATCAAGTTTTCATGTCAGATCTTTATATTAGTTGAACTTTCTAATCCTTTTTTCTCAATGCACTGATGTCCTTTGGCTTGACTATCACTTCATTATTATTTTTGGTATTAATGCTGCAGGCTTCGTGGGCATGATTCAGAAACATGCACACATTAAATAGGAAGGCATATGTGCTTTTTTCTGGACTCACAGTACATAAGAATGCCAAGGCAACACTTTCACTAAATCATTGGCTTATGAAGCAAAGATAAGCTGAGCTCATTTTAGCCTCATGTGTGATCAAGAGCATCAAGCACATGGGATAGAGTGTGAAGTATTTTAAAGACAACCTTCCTAACCTCTGATATGTTCCAGATATTCTGGACAGCCACAGCTTTCATAGTTGACCAGCAAGGGATGGGAGTTTTATTTTACACATCAGACAGTCCCTGGACTGAGAAAATTCCAAGGGTGGCAAATAACTCTACAAACTGGTGACCATTTTCTGGATTGCATATGTGCCCTTTACCTACTGCTCATTCCTGCAAATCAGGGAGCGGTGTCCTGAATCAGTCATCTCAGCAAAATCACTGAGAAAATGTTCAGTGAACTTGATGCTAATTACTTTATCACATTATGCTAATATTGATTCAAGCTAGTTTCATTGTTTAGGTGTGACAGAAATGCACAATAGAATTGGACTGTGCACTGCTGAAATACTCACCCTTACCTAGTGATTCATAATATGAACAAATGAGATAGAAACAATAAGAGGAATCCAGAAAACCGTCACCAGCGTTGTAATCTGAAGAGAGAATACACTTTTTTCTTTAGGTCCCTTTCATTTAAAGACTGTGCCAATTTAAAATGTCTGCATTGCTCTTTGATATCTTACCTTTGGCTATGTACAATAACGGGAGCACTTTGATTCTGGTGTATTTGAAAACACAGTGAAAAGAGTGATATGCTGTCTTTGGACATGCAGAAACTTCTGCTGTACCTGTCCCTCAGTTCCTGGATTTTAGACCTTTCAAATAGAAAGATACATATGAAGAAAACATATGAAGTTCAGGGTCTTTGATGCTCTCTGAGCTTGGTTGTTTTCAGGGCACTGATCATTTTACCTCCCGGTAGTTCGGTAATGAAACATCTTCAAGAAATCAACCAAACTCAGAAAGTATCAAGGACTCTACAGAAAGATAATCTGATATCTTTTTAGCTTCCCCTCATGAAAACATCTGGAATTCTTTTGCACGTGAGAGAAAAAGACAGGCAACATGAAGGACAGGGGAAAGAATCAGACAGGGAAATGGAACAATAAAAGCTTTGCTTAGATTTAATTCTTCTGAAGGAAGCATAACATTTATTGAAAAAATGTTTGGATTTCTTAATTTGCTTTTCACTTGCTATAATCACATTTTTTGGTGTAATTGATGGATATTTCTTTCATGGTTCAACTTGTTTGTTTCTTTTACTCTGTTTTCCCTAATTTTCTTCTTGTAATGGAACAGAACAAATGTTCTGGCCATTTCTTTGAGAATATCATGGTGATTTTTTTTTTTAAAAAGAAGTGTCATTGCTACTTATGTTGATTATAATTCCCCCATCCCCTCCCACCCCGGCCAGGAAAAACAGAATTGTAGCACATAAGAAATCTTTATGTCAGTCCAGTAGCAACCAGGTTGGAATTAATAAACTGTACTGTTGAGGATTTAATTACCTAACAAGTATTACTAAAACCCCACCTCCTAATCCATAGCTTTCTATAATAAATATGTGGATATTTATTTATGACAGTTCACAGTATGCTTCAAAGAAATGGTTACTGTTTTTATTGCTTTGCAATATTTGTCTTTTATACACTGACCATGGTAGCAAGTTTTCCTCCAGAAAGATTATTTTCTTTCCACAGAGAATGAATTGCAAAATGGCAAAACAATATAAGGCAAAAATCAAACCAAAGAAAACCAAAACCAAATGAAAGGATCCTTCTGTAACTGACAGTTTAGTGTGGTCTTTTTAAGTACAGCATATTATGAACGTATTTCTTTTTCCCTGGATTAGCTATTAGTTGGGCCAGAAACTGTTAAATGAACTTGAACCCCATTGCTTATGAGAAAATTGCTTGCAGTTCATCCAAAGAATTGTTTTCCCAACCAGGATGTGAGCCAACTCAAACAGCTGCAATCTCAGAACAGCAAACAGGAAAACACATGAGTCTGTGACTCAGCAAAAATAGAGATTGAAACCTTTACTCAGCAATGTCAAGATGAAAATAAAATCTCCCATGACACAGCAGAATTAAAAACAGGCATATGGCTTGGAACCCCCCCCCCCCCCAAAAAAAAAAAAAAAAAGTCAGCATTATTCAAACAAAGGCTTTTTTATGCAAGCAAAAAAGCTCATTTGTGGTTGGAAAGAATCCAGAACTCAGAAAACATTCCCGAAGACAAATGAACACACACAACTTTTATATTATTTGTTGTAAATTGTATAAAAATTATGTTTCATAATGAGTATGTGATCAATGAGACAGAAAATAAATATGTTTAATTTTTAACCAGGATTAAAAATATCTGGTTTCTGATTAAAAAATAACAGTTCCCAGAAATGAATATTGTTGAATGTATTTTTAGTAATCTTTGGAAATGCAAGATCTCACTTGCATATAACTTAGTATGGTCCTCTACCTGAAACATAGGATTGGGGAATGTTCGCTGTTGATCAAACAACAGTACAGAAACAGTCCCATTCAACAATCTATGTTAGTGGTTCTATAGTATTTCAAATACCGTGTTTCTCATATAATAAGGCCGGGTCTTTTTTTTTTTTTTGAGCCCTGAAAAAATGGCTAGACCGTCTTTTCAGGGTGACTTAATTCCCCCCCTTGCATCTTCGGGCGGGTGGGCGGCGACAGCTTGGATGTTGACCTCGGCATTGATGGGGCACTTCACATCGGGGTCAACGCAGGCAGCACCATATCCGGGTGTGCAACAAAAGTACTTCCTAATGGCAAGGGCCCCCCCACCATTCCCCCCCATTTCGCATGTTTTAATATAGGCCTTAATTTGGAGGGAGGGGCTTAATTTCATTTCATGCCTATAAAACATGCTGGGACTTCCTATTGGGGGAGGCCATATTGTTGGAGAAACAGGGTATAACCAAGCATGGTATTGTCCTTCATGAGATGGGATGGGTATTTTTTAAAAGTATTTGATCAACTATTCTATTTAGTCTATTTTCTCTGCTACCCACAACGACAACATCAGCAAGTATTGTGGGGCCAATCGGCAAAAAAAAAGCTCTCAGGACTGTAATGGTTGGAAACATGCAGAAGAGGCCTTTGTCTTGCAGTGAATAGACAATGGCTAAAATGATTGTGTGTATGTGTGTATATGTCTATATGTCTATATATAGCATATTAGAGCTATATATTAATAAGCATATTAATGTAGGAAGTTAGCACCCACCCCTCTCCTAGAAAATTGAAACAGCCTAGGAAATATTAAAAAGGCAGAATATTTCCACAAAAAAGAGTCGAAACTGAAAAGCAAAAACTCACCCTAGAAGCAGAATCTCACCCCCACCTTTGTTAATGGGTGGGCCTTTAAGGCCAGGGCCAGAATACTTTATGTAACAAGGAACTCCAAGTAAAGCTATAGCAATTGCCAAAAGCCCTTTTAAGGGCATAATTGCCCAGCAAGGCTAGACCAAGCCTGGAATTCAGGACAGCCCACAGAGTTGCCCCTGGGAGTCTTACAACCAATTAGAATACAAGTTCCAATTCAAATCCCAACAGAGGGTATAAAACCCAGACAGTCTCAGCATCTCAGTCCTTTTTTTCTTGATCTCTTCTCGCCTTGAAGTATATGATCACCCTTCTCTGGAGCTCCAGGCCATGTGGTCCTGTCCACCATTAAACCTTCCAAGCAGACTCCATATTTCCAGTGTCCTTTTCTTCACTTGGAACTGAACCCAGAAGGATATTTCTTTCAACATTAATATATAATTTCATTCAATATACTATATACATACAAGCATATATTACATATATACCATGTTTCTCCAACAATACACCCTCCCATAGGAAGACCCAGCATGTTTTTTAGGCATAAAATGAAATCAAGCTCCTCCCCCCAAATTTAGGCCTAGTTTAAAACATGTGAAATTGGGGGGGGGAGGCGGGGGAGGAACTTGCCATTAGGAGCCGCTATGCCTCACCATCAGCTGCTCCTAACACCATGGTGGAGTACGGAGGGCTACCTTATCCCTACCTTACCTGGGTCAGCAGGCGGGCGGTGTCAGCGGGATGTCCGGCAGCATTTCAGCTGCTTCTCAGGCCTCCATAGCTTCCATGGTTCCCACCGGTGCTGGTCCCTCTCTCACCAGCGCCGTCTCCAACAACAGCATCAGAGTTGCTCCCGCTTTTCCCCTGTCCCCGCAACAACAGAAAAAAAAAAGATTTTGAGGTACCTGGGAGCGCCGCATGCTGCATTTTGGTTTAATCCCAAGTGGGCATGAGAAGAGCTGAGCGACAGTGCCATCTCCAATAACAGCGGCAGCAGCGGCGGGAACCGTGGAAGCGTTTCAGCTGCTTCTCAGGTGGGGGAGCCTCCTCTGTAACTTCCACGCAAAGATAATTTGTTTGGTTTTAGCTTAGCACATCATAAGTTATACTAGTTCATTCACATCACATAATCTGTGCCCATTCTGCCTTACTAAAAGAAAAAAAAAGTGAAACGAACCTGTCTTAGTTCAAGAATGTGAAATCACATGTGTAATCTTGGGCCATAGTATAATGATCCAATATTGCCAACGGCAAGAACTGTCATGTTTACCCTGAAATTTCCTCTGATGAAAATAACTTTGTCCTGAAATAAGATAGAATCATTTTTGCAATGAACAGCACTATATGAAAACAAACAGAAAAAGTCCCCATAAAAATAAATTTCTAATTACCAGCAATTCTTTGTCAGTTTGAATTTCACTCAGAAGTTTTCATCACTTCTCATCTGGAAGCAAAAAATACTATCCAGTATTTATGGAAGAATTTATGCATCAAACAAATAAAATTTGTTTTTATTTGGAGGACTATGGGGAGTGGGAAACAAGGAAGGCTGCAGTCTGAATTAAAGTTGTGTTGGACCAGCCATGTCACGACTCTTCCATTTCAATTCCACCCCATTCTTTTGTAGAAGAACTGATTAAAAGGTAAAAGACAGGAAGAAAAGGGAAATAGAATTTCTTGTTTTTTTCTGGTAACTCTGCATTTATTAGTGCGACAGTGTTAGAATATTCATTTCTATTTCAATCTATTTGAAGCTGTTTAAAATAGCTACTCAACAGTAATAAATTTGATACCACACTGATCTCATGTGAAAATAGTGTCCTCTGCTTATTAGAAGCAGAACGCTAAGGATGGTAATTGCAAAAATATGTCAAAAACATTAAGGAGGTTTGCTGGTTATGAAATGCTACGAATTAGGAGAAGGAAGCAGAAAAATTCAAAAGGGAGATGAAGTGCTTTGCCTTAGGAAAGCACACAGTGCATTCCTGAAACCATGAATAGAATTTATTTATTATATTTATGTTGTCCATCTCACTCTCCAAAGCGACTCATCATATTGTACATTTAGTTATAGCCCAGTAGATTTGATTTGTTTAATTGTATATACTCTATTTCATCCATCCATTATTCTTCATTAATTTCACTTTTCCTACAAAGCACTCAAAGCAGTATACAGAATATGATCTTCACTCTACGTTATCCTAGAGGTATGTGGTGAAGATTAAACAAAATCCAAAACTCAGCCAGTGATTTTTGTGGCTGAATGAGAATTTAAATTGGGGTCTTCTAATACAATTCCTGGTGCAACCTCATTGTTACACTATATTGGTTATTGTTTATTTTCTCTTTTATTCCTTGCCCTACTACTTAAGGGCCTGTCAAATTGGCCGACGGATGCAAAACGTATGGAAAAAGGACACAGTGGACGAGAAAATGTTCCATCTGTTGTTATCTGCTCTGAAAAGTGCCCCGAATTTGCATAACCAAAGCGGACAACAACGGAAAGGAACGGCCGGGGGGAGGATGTAGCCAGGATGTAAAGCGGATGCTCCACGGAAGCCTAGCGGATGGAAGCGGATGGAAGCAGATGGCACATCCGCAGGGCTTCCGGGGGAGCACAGCGAAGCGGACACGCAGCGGATGAAGCAGATGCAGAGCGGAAGCTGAGCGGATGCCTAGCGGATGCCTAGTGGATGCAAAGCGTTCACTGCGCATGCGGGGAGGATGCATTGCGTCAGCCCCGCTGATATAAAGGGAAGCAGCTCGCAAGCAGGTCACCATTCAGAGGAAAGACCTGCTGCCAGACACAGCTCCAGCCAGCCAGCCAGCCAGCCAGCCAGCAAGCCAACAACATGGGGAAGAAGAGAAAGCCTGTGGCATCTGCTGCCAGCCCTGGCAAGAGGGACAGGGCCACCATTCCACCCCCTGGCCCTGACTCTGCTTCTGATGGGGCTTCTGCTGCTGGGGCTGACTCTTCTGGTGCTGGAGCTTCTGCTGGTGCTGCTCCTGGTGCTGGTGCTTCTGCTGGTGCCTACTCTGCTGGTGCTGCTCCTGGTCCTGCTGGTCCTGCTGGTCCTGCTTGTGCTCCTGGTCCTGCTGGTCCTGCTGGTGCTCCTGGTCCTGCTGGTGCTTACTCTGCTGATGATGATCCTGGTGCTGCTGGTGCTGCTGGTGCTGCTGGTCCTGCTTTTGCTGCTACTGTTGTTGTTGCTGCTGCTGCTGGTGGTGGTGTGGAGGAGCAGCCCCTACAACCTCAAAGCCCCTCTGATGAGGGCCCTGATGGCCGTGCCAGAGGGAGGAAGAGGCATACGCGAAAACGAGAACGGGAGAGGAGGCAGTACTCCATCAAAGAGGAACATGAGGGTGAGGTGCTGGAATGGCTGAGGGAGAATGAATATCTTTGGTGGAAGGGACACAGGCTCTATCGAGACACCAAAAGGAAGCAGGCTGCTTGGAGAGAGAAGGCGGAGAGCCTGGGCTACACTTCAGAGGTGCTCCTTGGCTGGTGGAAGCACATGCACACCTGGTATGGGAAGCTGAACCTCAAGAAATTTGGCCAGGCCACGTTCAAGCTGAGGGACTGAAAGACCGATGTGATGACCAAGTGCAGCTTCTTGGAGGGTGAGATCCGCCACCGAGGAGCAGCCCCTCTCACAAACCTCTCTCTCAGGCAGCCCGCAGAGAGCCAGTCCTCTTCTGGCCAAGAGTCAGCTCCTGTGTCCAGGCAGGTATCTGTGGAGTGTGCCACGACGGAGAACCCCCCAACAGCTGTACTAACTGTGGCGGAGCGCATGGAGGACCCCCTGATGCAGTGGGAGAAAGGAGACAGCACTTCCACCAGAGAACAACCCACATCCACCCCCACCTCCACCTCCACAGAAAGCAGTCAGAGAGGCAGACTGGAGGGGCAGAGCCACACTGTCCTGCTGGAGATCAGGGACACCATCAGAAGCAGCGTAGATCTCCTCTCTCAGCTCGTACACACCGATGTCCCATCCTCCAACTGCAAGCCCTTCCTCACCTACGTCAACCAGACCTTCATGAACATGTCGGAATCACAGTACCAGGTGATAAAGGACTGGATCACTGGTCTTCTTCACAACCCTCCAGATCCAGCTGAATCTGCTCCCACCCAGTCCAGGCTTGCTCCTCTACCCAAGGTGATGTCACTGCCCTTCCAAGGCTTTCCACAGGCCCTCACCTACCAAGGCTACAGCTACCAGGAGCTCCAGCAGCACAGGCAGCCCTTTCCAGTCCAAGCACAGGTACATTGGATGCCACCGGTGCCACACATGCCACTGATGCCACCCATGCCACCGATGCCACCCATGCCACAGATGCCACCCATGCCACAGATGCCACCGATGCCACATATGCCACCCACACCTCACCTCACTCAGCTGCAGACCAGACATCCCAACACTCCTCCTTCCTCCAACCCACAGCCAAGCCCGGCCTCAGAACATCTGTCATTGGTATTGGGGCTGACACCCCATGTCCTGGAGGAAAGGTCTCTCAACATCACAGGACTGAGCCAGCTCTCTGAGACCTTCCTCCACACACCGTCCCCTGTTGTCCTCTCAGGACCAGGCACCCCAATGGCACCTCAGACCAGCACTCCAGCAGCAGCCACCTCCACAGCACCTGGACCCTTCACCCCTGAGACTGGGCACGCCTCAGAGTGACCAAGAAGAGAGCCAGAGACAGGGTGAAGCTCTGTTGGGGCCTTGCACATCCACAGTGTCTATCAGGTTTCACCCTTGCCTCTATTCACCAGGCCCAATGTCCCCATTGCCTTGTTGGAGGTCCACGAGCCTGTTCTGCAACACTGGGTAGCGGGTGCGCATGAGATTGTGCAGGATGCAGCAAGCTTCCACGATCCTCCTCATGGTCTGTGGGTGATGCTGCGTGGTGGTGAGAAGTACCTGGAACCTGTTGGCCAGGATGCCAAAGGCGTTCTCCACCACCCGCCTTGCCCTATACAGCCTGTAGTTGAAGATCCTCTCTTCACGGGTGAGGCATCTGGAAGTGTAGGGCTTCATGAGGTAGGTTCTGAGGGAGAAGGCGTCATCCCCCATGATGAAGTAGGGCACATCTTGTGTGTCGTTGGGCAGGGGGTCTGGATCTGGGAAGCCCATGATAAGGTTGCATTCCAGCCCCTCCTTGAGGTGACTGGCCTTGTATACCTGGCCATCTGAAGATGACCTGTTGCCTGAAGCATCGATGTACATGAACTTGTAGTCAGCATCGACCATTGTGAAGAGGATGATGCTGAAGAAGCCCTTGTAGTTGAAATAAGTGGACCCTGACTTGGCTGGAGCTTTGCAGGCCACATGCTTGCCATCTATGGCTCCAACGGTGTGGGGGAAGTTCCACTTCTGATGCCACTGCTCTGCAACTTTCTTCCAGCCTTCTTCAGTGGAGGAGCACGGGAGGAGCTCCTCCAGGTATTCTTCGATGATGGCCTGCACCACTTCTCTGACCACAATGCTGATGGCGTTGTGTGGCACCCTTCAGCCGGACTGCATGCTCCTGTATGTGGTTCCAGAGGCCAGGTGGCGCAGAGTCAGTGCCACCTTGAGCCCAGAGTCCAGGCTGGGCCGGAAGTTGGTGCTCTGCTTGGTCAACCTGGGTCTCAGCCGCTCCACAACTTCGTCAAACATGGCTGGAGGCATCTTCATGAAGTTCTGGAATGCATGAGGGTCTTCGTTCCTCAGCTCCACCATCAGCTTGTTATACAGTCCGTACTCTGCTCTTCTGGCGATCCATCTTCGGACCCAGACACTTCTTGGCCGCCTCCTTTTCTTTGTGTAGAACAGGTGAAAGAGCCTGTAGATGGCTTCGCACTGTTGTAGAATGATAGTGGCTACCAAAAGGAGTGTGTGATGAGCCATGGTGGAGATGACTGGATGCTGTGGAAGAGCAAGAGCAAGAGCAAGAGCAAGAGCAAGGCTGAAGAGGTCTGCACAGCAGGGCTGCTGAACTGGAAGTGAGATCCAGGTGAGTTCCTCCCCCTTTTTATAGGAAATATAGTTTTTCCGCTCAGTGTACTTTTGCATCCTCTAGGCATCCTGCAGACATCCTAAATATCTCAGATACGTCCCCTATGCAAACGTTTTTTCGGTTTTAATGCTTTGTATGCGAACTGCATCTGCTTTCATCTTTTCTCTGTCCGTGCTACTAATGCTTTGTGTCTGTTCTGCGTCCATTTCACTTCCTCCCTGTGTCCGTTTTCTGCTGGAGTGGATGCGAGTTGTGCGGATGCACAGCGGATGCCTAGCGGATATAGCAGATGCGTAACGGATGATGACGGATGTAGAATGGATGTTCCCCGTATGCATTGCGGATGCAGAACGGACACGTTGGATACATTTTCTGCTCAAAAAGTTTTGAGCAGCTCAAAATCTTTTGAGCGGATGGAATCTCAGTCGATGGATGCTGGACGGATAGAGAGTATGAAAAACGGAGGCAGTGAGTACAGAATGGAAGCATCGCGTTAAGCAACGGATGGCAAGTGTTTCTCTCCATTTTACATCCTCTTTCCATCCGTTGGTGCTGTGTGACAGGGGCTTTAGTTAAATCACTCTGCCGAAAGGGACAGATTGATTGAAAGTTATACATCTTGGTCCCCATCAGGTTCCATATTTCATTGCCCCACCCATTCCATTCTAACTCTGAGAGCAAAGAACCTATATTTTTTGCAGTTATCTGTCTGTGTCAATATTTGTTATTGATTCTTTGTGCCCAAAGTAGTAACAAGCAACATCAAAATTTGCAAATGATTATTGATAATGGTGAGAATGGAGAATAGTAGCAACTACCATTGGGATACTCAGTAAGTTTTTCCCTGCTGAAAAAAGTGAAGATCCACTGTAGGAAAAAAATATATTGATGTGGCCTTGTTCAATGGCATCTCTAAGCCTCATGTGGCATTGTCATAGTTGAAATAAATTGGTTGTAACCATTTTTTTTCTACCTATTTTTGTTTGTTTTCTGAATAACTTCAAATATTTTCCGTAGTCATTTAAATGACTATTCTTTTAAACAAATAACTGTGCCCCCCAAGTAAATCATCACTGTCTTCTGCCTACAAGATCTCTGAAGAAATAGCATGTTTTGCAAAAGGAATTCTGATTTTCTAACAAAAGTGTAGACGTCTCTTAATATCTAATGCAGAGAGCAGGCAGTGTAAAGACTGTCTTCTTCCTCTCTCTGGTGTATTCTGGTCTCTGTGTATTCTTAGCACCTCCAATCACTAGTTTCTCAAGATAATAGCTTTGGCAAAATATATGCCAAAGGAAATGAAATAAGTCTTTAAAATAAGTCCTTCATGCCACAATTCATATAGAAGATAACTTAGAGTGAAGGATTAGACAGATGACACATGACTCTATAGCAAGGCAGACAGATGACACATGACTCTATACCAAGGCAGGATAATGTGTGGCTACAATGAAGAATACATCAGCCGAGCACTCCACGTGCTGCAGGAAAACTTTGGGGCAAAGAAAAATGGAACCAGGTGCTGGATGGGAAGCATTATAGATAGAAAGACAGATAGATAGATAGAATAAATTTATTGTCACTTTGAATGTATACTAATCGGTATACATTAAAATGAAATTTCATTGCATACAACTCACAAAGGGTCACCACTTCCAATATAAACTACATAAACCAGAAAAAAAAGTACAAAATTATGCATTACCCACATATATTATACGACACAAGAAATAGCAATGGGATATTGTACTCTTTAACCTGATGATAGTTGCAGCTTTAATCTGCCCTAAACTATTTTTGGAAGATAATTTCTAGATTACTGCTTTTTTTCTTTCTTTTAAAGTTAAAACTTATCTTGTGAATGGCTCAACCCTTATTTCAGTATACATCTTTTTAGGAGTTATGCATGAGACTTTCTATCAGGAAATGCTCCTATGTTTAAAAATATTGTGTAAGGTCACATTGGGTGCAATCTTATTAGACTGGATTCTGGAAGGACAGACTAGTTGTTTGATCCTAATTTCCCTCCACTTTATATTCCTATCCCCTTCTGTTTTATCTTTTTCTCTATTGAAAGACCTGCTATACAGAAGTAGACTGAAACAATTCTTGATGAACAAAAATAACAAATCCATCTCATCATTTCAAATGTTGAACCATATTACCCATAGGATGTTCTCCCACTGTGTAACACAAAGCAGTTGCTTTTATTACCTCTCTTCCAGATCAGAGGTATCTGTGAAGAACTTGATGGCATGGATAAAACTCACATTGCTAGAAACATTGATAAATGGCAGTTTCTAAGGAGCAGATGATATTTTTAAAAGGTTGTTTTTTTCTTTCTTCATTTGTTCCAGTGGTAATTATTATATCACATTAATCATACATGTAATCATAAAGACGATGACTAATATTCACATTATAATATTCCTGTCTTGGGATACTCCCTTGGCATGTGTAGGTATTAAAGCTGCAGAGATAAACTTAACCAAGACAACGGAATAACTGAAAGAAATATTCAACAGAATAATGTGTACTGAATAAATAAGTTTGATTTACTATTGGGCATGGGGATTAAAGGCTGGGGTGGGATTCAAATTTTTTAACAACCAGTTCTGTGGGCATGGCTTAGTTGGTGGTCATGTGATTGGATGGACATGGGTTGGTGGTCATGTGACTGGCTGGGTGTGGCCAACTCAACATCACTCACATTGAGGGGCGCTTCTCCTTGCCTGGTCTCTTGTGACTGTGGGAATGCTGCAATGGTCGTAAGTGTGAAAACAGTCATGTCACTTTTTTCAGCAAAGGACCAGCAAAGTTACAATGGTCCTTTGCAATGGTCGTAAGTGTGAAAACAGTCATGTCACTTTTTTCAGCAAAGGACCAGCAAAGTTACAATGGTCTTTTTAACCAGCAAAGGACCATTGTAACTTTGAATGGTCACTAAATGAACTGTTGTAAGGCAAGGATTACTGGTACAAAAATACAAAAAGCTTCTTTGCTTGCAAAAAGCTGCCCTAAATACCAATAATTAGATTAAAAATAACTGCAGGCCGGAGTTACAAGTCAGGCAGGGTGCCAGAGCACATTGAGGAATTAAAATAGTTAAAATGCAATGATAACTATCAGCAGCCAAGTCTTGCTCATAAAGTAAAACCCTCTAGCAGAGAGGTCATTTAAGCTCTCCAGAAAGAGGAGACACACCCAGGAGAAGCAATCCTTAGATCCATTTGTACCAGCTGGTCTCACTCACCTCACAATATATCCTAAAGAAATAATCCAGATTTAAGGAAAGATCACATGCCCCCCCCCCGAAAAGCAGTAAAGAAATCAGTGCCAAGCTTGCATCCTGCCTCTTGCAAGTACACCCCAAAAGGACAGTGCCAGATACCACTAAAGCAGTGAAGGAAGACCCCCTCCCCAGATAGAAAAAGAAACCATGAGGCAGGAAAAAATTCAAACACAACACAAATAATTAAATCATAACAGTAGCTTTTGCTTTTTAAACCAATTACGAGAACAAACAGACACAGGAGCTAGCCAGATTTCTCAACCCAGATTTCTCTGTTCTTTTTAGGAACAGAGATTAACCTTTTTCCTTCCAACTGAATAGGGAAAATTATCCCATCAATAAACACAGAATTAAACATCACCAAGCACAGAATTAAACTTCACCCAAAACCAGTTTTAGACCAAAACTCTGAAAAGGTATATAAACTCACATTTGAATGTCAATCTTTCTAGTTAGCCAAGAAGCCTTGTTGAATGTCACTCATCTTGGTTCATGTCATTAAAAACTTTCCAGCAGCTCTGCTTCATTATTCAATGATTTCTTCAAAGTGCTAACTCCAACAGGGGAGTATTTCCTCCCAACAGCAATGTAAAAACTTAAAACAATCATTCCCCTTTAAGAAAATCAAGCTGTCAGGTTTCCAAGTGAAATATGTTAATTTCAGACTCCACACAAGCAAAGGACCAGCAAAGGACAGGAAAAAAACCTCCAGAAAAGCTCCAGAAACAGGAAATCTAGTCCTGCCAAGAATGTAAAAAGGGTTAATGGAGAAGCAGTTTCTGTAAGCAAGTACCAGAATGTTTCCTTCCTGCCTTCCTTGCAAGATTAGGCCAGTAAAATGGAAAAAAACAAAAGGAGATTTCTTCTTACAATTGGTTCTCTGAACTGCTTAGAATGTTAACAACTGGTTCTAGCAAATCGATGTGAACTGGTAGAATCCCACACCTGATTAAAGGACTAAGACTAGGGATACAATACCAGCAAGGTGGCTTATGAGAAAGGATTTGAAAAGAGATGACAATTTAGCAATTTAGAGAAGCAACATGCTCAGATGTTCATGCTCAGTAAATATTCATGTTGCAAAAAAGTGGGGAAAAAGTTGAAGCAGTACTTTTTTGTTTGGCTCATAAATTTATGGAATGATAGCTGTAGCTGTGAAATAATGTCTGCTGTTTGGGAGAAAAACAACAAAAGATCTAGACAACATATAAAAGTGCAGGGACATCAGACTAACAACAAAGATACACATTCTCAAGGCTATTGTTTGTCCACTTGCAACATTATGAATGGTGGATTGTCAGGAAGAGAAAGTAAAGCTGAACAAAGAAAAATGGATGACTTTTAAACTGTGGTATTGAAGAAAATTGTTGAGAATAGCTTAGATCAGAGATTCATAAACCTCTTGCCATCACATCTCACTTTAGTATAATCTTAATGTATGTATCTCCCCTAAAATTCCAAACACTAAAATTAACACAAGTGAAAAATTAAAACAATCCAATGAAAGTTTGGGAAAAGTAGATTTATTGCTACAATGTACAGCAAAAATGTGTTTTGTACATCCCTTGATCTATCTGCATGTTCACAAGGAAGATACACTTCACAGTTTGAGAAACCCTGCTTTAAACTATTAAGAAGAACTATAGTTCATGTGATACACCTAAATTGCTCAGTGGAATTCATAATGAAGTTAAATTAAATATTTTAGATACATAACTTGAAGCAGAAGTTATTGTATAAGACTGCTACTTGGGAAAAAAAATAAGGCAATTGAAAAGACAGGATAGCTAGATTTCATTTATTTATTTAGTTTTATTTTGTCAAGCGATTATAAGATAATAGGTATAAGTATAAACATAGTTATGAATACATG
Organism: Laticauda colubrina; assembly: GCA_015471245.1. NCBI lineage: Eukaryota > Metazoa > Chordata > Lepidosauria > Squamata > Elapidae > Laticauda > Laticauda colubrina. Next base: position 48,647,359 of record BLBF01000022.1, read on the forward strand.
AAATGGATACATATAAGAAAAATAAAAAGGAACAATAGGACAGGGACAGTAGGCATGTTTGTGCACTTATGCATGACCCTACAGACCTCTTAGGAAAGAGGTGAGGTCAACAGTAGACAGTCTAAGGTTAAAGGTTTGGGGGTTTGGGGAAGAAACCACAGAGTCAGATAGAGTATTCCAGACATTGACAACTCTATTGTTGAAGTTTTATTTCCTGCAATCAAGTTTGGTGAGTTTTACCTTGAGTTTGTATCTATTGTATGCTCTTGTATTTTATGGTTGAAGCTGAAGTATTGATTGATAGGTAGGACATTGCAATGTATAATTTTATATACTATACTTAGATCAGACCGAAGGTGGTGTAGTTCTAGGTTTTCTATGCCTAGAATTTCAAGTCTGGTGGCATAAGGTATTCTGCAACGAGTAGAGGAGTAGAGAACTCTTCTTGTGAAATATTTCTGGAATTTCTCAACTTTGTTAATATCAGATACGTAATGTGGGTTCCAGACTGATGAGCTGTATTCAAGTATTGGTTTAGCAAACGGTTTGTATGCTCTAATTAGTAGTATGATATTATCAGAGGAAAAGCTACATAGGATTAGGTTAACAACTCTTAATGCCTTTTTGGCTATGTAGTTACAGTGGGCTCTAACACTTAGATCATTAGAGATGAGTACTCTAAGGTCCTTGACAGAGTTTGGATCATCAACAAGGTCTTGATTATTCAGCTTGTATTTTATTTTCTGTTTTTTTTTGCCAATATGTAAGACAGAGCATTTATTTGTTGAGATTTGAAGTTGCCATTTGTTTGACTATTCTGATACATAGTTGAGTAGTATGTAAGGTAGCAGTATTGTCTGTGGTGTTGAGTAGCTTTACATCATCAGTGAAGAGAACTCAGTTGCTCTTAATATGATCACAGAGGTCGTTTATGTAGAGTATGAAGAGAGTTGGTCCTGGAACACTGCCTCGGGGGACACCACTGTTGACAGGTACAGAATTTGATAGGACACTCCCAATTTTGACCATTTGTTGTCTGTTTGACAGGAATGCTTCTATCCAGTTATGCAGTTGTCCAGAGATACCATAAGATTTTAGTTTTAGGAGTAGTTTGTTGTGTACCACTGAATCAAAGGCTTTACAGAAGCGTAGATTGCATCTATTGCTTTGCCCTGACTGAGTTGTGTAGTCCATATATTTTTGCAGTGCAAGAGTTGCAGATTACATGATAGTTTTTTCATAAAACAAAATTGTTTATTAGAGAGTAGGTTGTTTGTCTCTAGGTGGAGGATGATGGATTGGTTAATAATTGATTCTATGACTTTACAGATGACACAGCATAAAAAGATTGGTCTGTAATTTTCAACTAGGCTGATTTTATCACTGATAAAACAGATTTAAACTGTTAAGGACAAACAATTTAGGAAAATGATGTCCATTGGATCAGAGGCAATTGAATAACTGCAGAACAGCTAAACATACTATTACCATTTATTCAACATTCAGTCAATTTTCTGGGCTGAACAGTTTATGGAACACTTAATGTTAAGTTAAATCTACTTTTTAGAAAACATAACTTACATTGAGCAATTTAAGTCACTGAACAAGTAGCTTAAAACATCCATCTTTAAAATAAAAAAGGTATTAAAGTAAAGCTTTTGCTGTATTGCAGTGATAAATATCCTCAGAAATATGAATCATGTCTTCCAATTGTAAAATTGCTTAATACGTTTTTAAAAAGAAACACATGGACAGTTTGCTTCTGCTTCCTGAAATTCTGACTAAGCTGTATGGTTCTAAATATGACTTCTAATCTTAATATCAGCTGAGAGTAGGAGGATGGGGGGGGGGGCAGATAGAGATTTCTGTATGTTATGTATTTTTAAGCAAAGACATCTACCTCACTTCTCAATGCTATGTGGGACTGGAAACTACTTTGAATTTTGGAAAACCACTGAAGATTTCAAACTGAATACATGCAAGACTAAATGTGTGCATTCCCAAAACATAACGGCCTTACCATTTAAACATAGCTTAGTTCCTAGTGCTTGCTAGGAGTCAAAAACAACGTATTTGCAAATAATCAATGAATTCCTGGTCATTTTATGGGTAAGTCTGTGTTTTTTTCTTGAGAGCAATGCCAAAATAGTTTGCCACTGTCTTCCTCCAGGATGTGCCATTCTCCACTCCCTAGATTAGTTTACAGTCCAGGAGACCAAGAGGGGAGGACCAAGATGAAGATTAAATAACAGTTCCTGAATGAATGTTAGTCAATGTTTTATTTTATTCTTTAATCAGTTTCTCTTGTTTAATCTTCTGAGCCCAGTCCCACTGCACTTACAGATGCAAAGAGGATGTACATTAAAAAAAAGCTTGCCATCCGTTGGAAAATGCTATGCATCCGTTGTGTACTCATTGCATACATGTTTCATATGCTCTATCCGTCGAGCATCTGTCCAGTGCGATTTCATCCGTGCAAGAAGTTTTGAGCTGCACAAAACTTTGTGAATGGATGAACTTTCCGCCACGTATGATGTACATCCGCGACATATACAGGCAACAAACGTTCTATGTCCATTATCATCGGTTAAACGTCCGCTGTATCCTCTCTGCATCCTCTGGCCATCCCCTGAACTCACATCCGCTGCAGCTGAAAATGGAAAGAGGGAGGAAACAAAAGGTACACGGAACATCTACACAGCGTTAGTAGCACAGAAATAGAAAGGATGTAAGCGTATGTATCTCGTATATAAAGGATTAAAAACGGACAAAATGTTTGTATCTGTTCTCCACCATGGATCATGACACAGTCCGTATGATAGCTGCGCTCATTCATCACCAGAACCAAAACCTGTTCAGACTGTTTCAACTTTTATACAGAAGGAGACGTCCAAGAGTTGTGTGGGTCCAAGGATGGATCGTGAAAAGAACGGAGTTCACAGCTGGAGCAGTGGAGTGGCAAGACAGGATGATAGATGATTAATGGATGCTTCCTTGAGCCTGTCTCATAACACTGATGAGATTGTGCCATGTATGTTGAGTGGTCCTACAATGAATAGGGCATTAATAAAGAGCTTTGTTTATTTTAAAATGTGTTGATCAATGAATAAATTGTTATTGATAAAAAGGTCCATATGTGTGGCAGCTGGGATGGTGGACCATACAGTCCCACTATGCTTGCACTGGAGGTTTATCTATCCCACAACTATCCTTATTTATCACACAAGCATGCAAAGGCTTAACCATTTTTTCAAAGTTTTCACCAACACTTTATTAAGTAAAAAAAAATGAACCAAGTGTCTAAAGCAACCTTCTTAGGTAAACTTTATGACTTTATTAAAAAAGCAAAATGAACCAAGTAAAGTGTCTTAAGCAAATTAGTACAACTCAGTCTCTGACACTATTTTCAGTCACTCTGAGTCATGTCCATGGTCTCAGCTGTTAAGCGGGCAGGGACTGTGGAGGTGGCTGTGGCTTGAGTGCTGCTTTGAGGTGCCATTGGGGTGCTTGGCCCCAAGGGTACAACAGGAGATGGTGTGTTCAGGAAGCTGTCCGAGAGCTGACTCAGTCCCGTGAGGTTGAGAGGCCCTTCATCAAGAACTTGAGATGTCAGGCCCAATACTGATGACAGATTGTCCATTGATGGACTTGGCTATGGGGTAGAGGAAGGAGGAGTGTAGTGGGGCTGTCTGGTCTGCAGCTGGGTGAGGAGTGGCGTCTGTGGCGTGCGATGAACCTGGGCCTGGACTGGGAAGTTCTGCTTCTTCTGTGGGAAGTCCTGGTAGTCGTAGCCTTGGTAGGTGAGGGGCTGTTGAAAGCCGTGGAAGGGCTGTGACATCACCTGGGGTGGAGGAGCAGACCTGGACTGGGTAGGAGCAGCTTCAGCTGGGCCTTGAGGGTTGTGCAGAAGTGCTGTGATCTTCTGCTTCATCACCTGGTACTGGGCCTCGGGCAGGTTCCTGAGGATCTGGCTCACGTAGGTGATGAAGGGCTTCCGGTCCGAGGATGGTTTGTCGCTGTGGACTAGCTGAGAGAGAAGTTCTGTGCTGGTTGCTCTCCACCACAGCAGTAGCAGCAGCAGCTTCAGAGTCAGTGCCAGGGGGTGGGATGCTGGTTCTGTCCTTCTTGCCAGGGCTGGAACGAGTAGGCATGGGCTTCCTCTTCTTGCCTGACTGACGAACCATGGTGTTCCTGCGAGATGTATGTGGCAGCACGTCTTTCCCCTGTATGCTGACTGCGTGCGAGCTGCATCCTTTTATAGCCGCGGAGCTGATGCAATTCATCCTCCCCGCATGCGCAGTGAACGCTTTGCATCTGATATACATCCGCGTGGTATCCCCTTTTTTTCCTATAGGCGTCTGTGATGCATCCGCTTCATCTGCTATGCATCCGCTTTGAAATTCTCCCCCGGAACCCCGTCGGAGGTGTCATCTGCTTCCATCCGCTGTCATCCGCTAGGCTTCCTATGAACATCCATTTAACATCCCCGCTACATACTACCCATGTCCGTTCTTTTCTGTTCTGTTTATGCAATTTTTTGCCACTTTTTGGAGCGGATGACAATGGATGGAGCCACCCCCGAAATTTTTCTCGTCCGCTGTGTCCTTTATGCATACATTTTGCATCCGTCGGCCAGTGGGACCAGGCCTTAAGAAAGTCTCATTGCTGAAACAAGGGGCAAAGAACCTTCCTTGATAAAATAAGGATAAATGAAAGAAGAGAGAAAAGGATAAGTGCTGGTACCCCAACTTTATACAAACCATTTGATCACTCAAAACGGGGTGACTACTTCCCCATATCTGTAAATAAATCCAAGATGGTAAGTTCTCTCCAGGTCTTCCATCCCAACCTGATTAGCTTCCAACTTAAACAAAGTCAGCCTGGTACTGACATCTATAGTCAAATTAGGTGTTCCATTTGTTCTTCCAAAGCGCCCACACTATTTGCCAGGCAGAAATAAAAATTTCTCTTTTCCTGAACAGGGAATGTTTACATAAGAAATGCTGCTGTCCAGATGTTCAGTATTTTAAGATTCTTTTGCTCTTATTTTTGAAGACTTGAATTGGCAGCCCTTGACTGAGATGTCTATCAGTAGACTGCACTCTCTAAAGCAGAACATGCCATTATCCTATTTAGATTTTCTATAAGACAGCATGGTCATCTTTGCATTACAGTCCTTTGCTGACCTCTGCTGGTCTAGTCATTTCTGCTCTTTCAATGGGAGCTAGTTTGTCGGTAAATTTAAATTTACCGACAAAGAAATAAAGGGAGACTAGTATAGCTATTGTCGGGTAAATTTAACACAAAATAGTTTGTTGTGAAGCTACTGCCTGTGAAAGCTCCTGGATTGGGGCTGAAAGGTTAAAGCAGAAGTGGTGCACTTTGTCCCATATTTGGGTAGACCAGGTTGCTCAAGTCATGAGTTCTAGTCTCGCCTTAGGCAGATAGCTAGCTGGATAATCTTGGGCTAGTGACTCTCTCTCAGTCCGATGAAGCAGGCAATGGTAAACACTTCTGAAATCTTGTCAAAACTGCAAAGACTAGTCCAAGCAGTTGCCATGAGTCCACACTGAATACACCAAAATTTAAAATAAATTAAATAAAAAAGGTGGGGGGAAGGCACAAAGGAAAGTATTTTAAGAAACACTTAAAAGGAAAGCATAATGCTTGTAAGATACATGGCATGTTGCTGGAATGTATTGAAATTGGCCAGTGACACAATACATGGCATCAGAAAACATGTAATTTGACTGTATCTAAAACACACAGAGATGTCTATGGAGATTCTTAGTCATCTGGATCAAAAGGCAACTGGACTTTGTTTTATTTCAGTTCTGAAGAACCTTCTTGGACGAGAAGAGAAATGTCTTTAAGGAAAAACAAAGTCCAGTTGCCTTTTGAAAAAAGCATCTTAAAACACACAAAGATACAAAACACCCCTAAATTTTTTTTCCAGATTAATTTACTATACAATGAAAGGACTAGTTATGGAGCAAACTTTTGTTTGTTTGTTGCTAAACTGTCTTTTAAATTCAGAGTCATCTCCTGTTGGCATCAATCCACCACTTCCTACATAAAATATATATTTTATAAAATCCCAAAGAGCAGAGTCAACAACTTTGGGCATTCTACGTCCTTTGGAAACCCTTCTCAAGTAATTTTTAGAAAAAAGAAGGAAATTATTATCTATGTGGAAATAATCATATAAACCACACTTCATTTAAAATATAATTTAAAATTGATATCAAACATTGTTTTGTCCTGGCCATGTCTCCTTTTAGGAGTGAAGCCCCTGATGCAGTATCCAAAGAAGCCCCTGGTGCAGTATCCTCTCGAAAAGGATTGTGCAGCCATGATGTACAGTCTTTTTCAACAGAGACTAAGAGCACATGGGATTTCATGTAACTGCATGTCTAAAAAGGAATTTGGAATATCAACTTGAAGACAGCTCCTGCTTCTCCAGTTTCCAAGATGACATTTAATATCAACAAGCAGCAAGTACTAAATTAAACAACACCTTTGGTCATCTGTTTTTTTTTAAAGAATTTCATTTCTTGGAGGCCAAATATTTAGGTTATAATCAGGACTGCAAGGAGGGAATGACAGAGGAAAAAATAAGGTAAATGGGCATCTGGAAAATCTGTATCTTTATATAGAAAGATCTGCAGTGCCAATGACGCAGTGGTTAAAATGCAGTACTGCAGACTATTTCTGCTGCCTGCTGGCTGCCTTCAATTTGGCAGTTCATACCTCATCAGACTCAAGGTTGATTTCCACCCTTCTGAGGTCAGTAAAATGAGGACCCAGATCATTGATGGCAATATGCTGATCTGTAAACCAATCAGACAGCGCTATAAAGCACTGTGAAGCAGTATATAGGTCTAAGTGCTATTGCTATTGCTATTTATAGGGAAAGCAAATACCCAAATTGTTTCACTGAGGGAAGGGAAAACAGTCCTGTGAAGTCTATTGACTTTTAATGGTGCTGCAGATAAAATATTTTCTGGATGTAAAAGAGAATAAAAACTTCAAGTATTTTATAAATGTACATACATCTTTATCTCTAGAGTGCTTATTCAGAATTAAGACCCTTTTATTTCAGGGTAGCAAACTTCTTGGATTATTTTAAGATGCAATGTTAATCGAAGTGTAGGGATCGGGAGACTGAAGAGGACTCAGCCCACCCCTACCCATCTCCAGTGTGCCCTTGACCACATCATCAAAATGAAGCAGAAACCTGTCCATTTTTAATAGAAAATCTCATCATTGCCTCTACAGGCTAGGAAATAAATGAATGAAACAGTTTCTGGATTGGGAAAAAAGTGTGACATTCTCGTCAGACTACCTAAATTAAAAAGTAACTGCACATAGATATCACTGGATATGAGTCAGCTTCTAGACGGTATGGTTGATGGTTAAATCCAGCATCTGAAAATCTGCAGATTATTCTGTCTTAAATGTGCATTTGTTAAACTCCAATGTTCTCTGTGTTATATCTCTGGTTTTAGGAACCAGTTCCCAAAAGATAGCAAATTATTTTGTTGTTGGGAAATGAACAATCGTTTAGCTGCTTGATCTACTGTTTACATGAGAAAACACAAGTTCTTTAGTAACCTGCTGCATAAATATCCTTTGCATATTCATAATTCTTTTTCTAATACCAAAGGTTTACAAAGTTCAATCAACAAAGGGATTTTAATTATTATACTCCTCCTCAACAGCATGGAAAATCTGTGTCGCACAAGGGCCAAAGCCCTCTTTTCAGTTTCCATAGTCATCCTGCACTAGAGACCTCCTCATCAAGAGTTCTGCAATATGGAGCAGCAAAATTAAAGATGGTCCAACATAAGACAAATGCTGGCAGAACATTCCAGATAGGTAGCAGAACAATGGAAGTGCTTTTCATTAGCAGTTTGGGATGGACATAATTATCAGCCTAGCTGGGATAATAGAAGCAAAAAGTTTGGCCTTGACAATGGCAGCACAGGAAATAAATAGATCTATATAGCCAAACCCTCACTGATAACTTTTAATGCTGGCACAAAGAGCTTCCTCCCACTAATTTTCTTGGTTTATCCTGAAAGTCACCTATCCGGTCAGTACAGTTAGCAGCTTTGGGCTGTAGCCCATTATCCCAATGAGGACTCCCATGAATGTAAAATTGGTAAAAACAACTATATTCATTTGGAAATCTCCTAACAAAAGGTGTTTTTTGTAGTACATCTGGTCATAACCACCCACATTATTTTTGGGAGTACTATTTTGGGAATATCTGCCTGTAACAATCTAGACATCCCTGGAGAGCATGCATTTCTGTCACTTTCAGTGTAAATAATTATGTTACAGCAAGGAATTGCCTACAATGGTCCCTGTCCTTACTTATCTGGGAATGCCAGGTTCTGTGATATTGTTTCTCCATGTATGGTTGGTTCAGGAGTACTATCAAAATAGAAGTCCAGGATCTCATTCAGCAGAATAAGTAGGAAGTCCAAAATATGACCCACCTGACTGATCACAACTAGAAGACCATTTAACATCATGAAGTTCAGAATCTACAACTTCCTATGTGCACTATGGCACTTATCTGATTGGCACCTTACAAATATAGTAGCTGTGACCTACATATACATCGATGCAACTCTGGCATTTACCGGGGCAATGTGAAGCTTTGTGAAGCTTTTCTGAGATGCTAAGTTTTCCAACTCTTCTCTCACGTTTATACATTTAATCAAAATAAGTATACTTCTTTCTTTACTTGCATTTGTCCCTCGTCACCAACAACCATAGAAACAGTTTTTTAAGTATTAGTTTTGGCTTCTCTTATAACCTAATGGTCAAAATATACTAAAAGTAGAAAATTAATTGGGGAAAAAACTTTTTAAACAAAAATGCTTCACTTAATTTCAAAAAAAAGTTATGATGTCCCATGATTATAATATACAAGTTTCCCAATCTAGGGCCATTGAAAATTACAGAATTACAGAAATTAAGTGACTTATGCTAATCTTAACTCTATAGCTTAATCTGAGTGTCCTATTTCAGTGCCATACAGCTTGGGTTTTATGGGCCTGGTATATGAACAACCATGTTCCATTGGGTATGTATGTACAAGTGGCATCTACTCAGCAAATGTTCACATTCTTTTTTTAAGGCTAAATTAATACAGACAAACTTCAGTTAGGAGTTTCTTCCTTGCTTTGCTTTTCTGCCAGGAGCTACACTCACTGAGAAATCTCTTGACTGCTTCTCCTTGTACTCTTTTTCCACATTTGATTAGAAAGTGTATTATACTGTAAGCCAAGCCCAAATTTGACAGAAAGCACATATTTGTAGTGAAGTCATTTCTTTAATATGGCATATACAAAGCAAGTCTCCCAATTATATGGCATAATTCAATATTGCCTGCCCCCAAAACCGTTCTTTAACCATAAACCTGGTGAATGTTATTTGCAGTTCTTTATGAGAATGACAGTGAAACGCAATCTAAAGTAATATTATGATGAAAACACAAAAATCTTGATAGTGGGTTTCATCAGATTCAATTTCCAGCCCACCCCCCACCCCCCCGAAAAGTCTGTGCCTCCTGGACATTTTAGCTTTGAAAACTGAAAGAAGCCAGCCTTGGAAGAAATTGATACTGCTCAGAATTACGCACTACGCAGCTGGTATCTGGACTGAATAGAGAATGTGCTTGGCTTGCAAGCGGAATTCATCATGCAGAAATATTGGTACGTAACACAGTGTTACATGTGTGTGTGAAAAAAGACCACAAACAGTCCTCTTTTTTTTTCCCCACAGCAAACTGGATCTGTAGTTCCCTTATTGCTAGAGAAGAAAAATACAGAAAAGCCAGCTTAAAGATTGAAAGAAGCTGCCCAATTTGACCATATTGTGCAACTGCCTGTGGGATTGGGAAAAACTGACAAATCCTACTACTCACTTTCAGCACAACTTTTAAGAGTCATCATCATTGGAGAAAGATATGCACAACAAAACAGTGAAGAACACGCAAGACTGCCTAGATCTCCCAGGAGAAATCCCAATTCATCTGGCAAATACATTTGATAGCCCTGCAACACCTTCCTACTGCTTGCTTTGCTTTAGTGTTCCCTATTGCAGCAATGATTAACCTAACCCGAAGCAGTCTGGAAAGAAGGCAGGAAGAAGGAAAGCGGAAGCTTTCCCGATCTTGTCTCCTTTGGATTCCCCTCTCTCCCTCAAGAAGTGCAGCGCAGAACACACAGGTCCTCTTGTAACCATGGCACACCAAGCTGCAGAATGGCTCATAAAGCAAACATTGCATCTTCATCTTTGTCTTTCTTTCGCTGAGGACCAGAGTTAGTGGATGTTGTGGAAGGAGCCCCTGTGGGAGCACTGGGAAGGTTAGGAAGTCGATCTGCCACCTTTGCACGCTCCTCAAGGAATCTGTCAAACTCTGGCAAGAAAGAATTAGGGATAATTTTAAAGGAGGAAGAATTAACAAGGCTGGAAGGGGATTTCAGCTGAAATATCTATGAGGGGTTCTTGATGCTCTCTGAGCTTGGTTGTTTTCTTGCAGGCCTTTCATTACCCAAACAGATAATGAAATGTTGGAAAGAAAATAACCAAGCCCAGAGAGTACAAAGGACCCCTCATTTCAAGTCTGAGTTACAAATATTATCTTCAATTGGTGAAACACCTATCTGGAATTAAACAGACCATACAGCTGGTGATAATAATCAATGACAAACAGTTGCTTTCCTCAGGACAGTTCTGAATACATAGGTATAAGAGCAAACAAATCCTGGTACTTATTAGGGGGTTACAAACATTACAGGTATGCCAAGAAATCATGTGTGTGTGTTGTTAATATATGATGGTTTGATTTTGTTCATGAGATCAATAGATGAAGAATATTTCAGGCCTAGTAGCTGAAGAATATCAGTCATAAAGGACAGGATATATGATTGGGTATAACTTGCCTTCACTGGTGACACCCTTTGGATCCACTGTCTCGTTTCCCTGAGGAGAACAAAAAGGTAACATGGAAATAAAATAAGATTAAATGAAAGCTTGCAGGGTCACTTGGAACAGAATTTTCCACAAATACTAAGATTTGGTATATGTTCACCCACCACATCTACAGAATAGATAAGTGTTTCAAGGAGCAGTTGAATTTGGGACACTGCTATCAAATTTCTGTTTTTAATGCTGACATGTCAGTGACCAACAGACCTGGCCATAAGAAAGGAAGAGCAGGCATTTCATTTTCATTTTCAGAAAAAACTCAAGGAGACTCCCTCTCAATGCAAGAGAGGAAGACACGTTTAATAGTTAATATATATCATTTCTATAAGCTAGAGACAGAATCTAGGGATCCCCCCCACCCTCCAGGATATACCATCTAGTTATGTTCCTTCCCACAAGACAGTTGGTAGGATGTGCCAGTAATTAACTCCTTACACACAAGCATTTCATCTTTATTACATACCTCTTCAGTGGAGATCCACTGTTCAATTTCCTCCATGAAAGCAGCTTGGGATACAGGAATCTGATAAGGAAAGCGAGAAAAAGAAAAAGACCAAATAGATCTTGCATATCCATGTTTGTAAAAAAATATCCTCAACCCTCAGGGTTAAAAAGCCATGATTTAAACCAGTGCAATTCTTGGTTCAACATTTCTTAGCATCACTGAAGAATGGCTTGAAATCTTTCTCACATAGTTTGGGCCCTACTTTGCAGGTACAGATTTTATGGATAACAGCAATGTATATTGCTGGAGAGACATCATTAATTAGAAGGCTTTGTTTTATTTTTATCTAGAAAAGCATAAAAATATTCTGTGTTTTAGTTTATGTTAGATCATATCATTGTATATAACAAGCCTAAGGAACAACATTTTGCAAAATAAAATCAGGTAATTTATGTCTAGCAAATGTGCTTCTGTGGGCTTCTGCTTTGTTCCCATCTTCTAATAGAAAGGCCACTCTGGCACAAAAATTATACACTTAAGATCTGACAAATTCTTCTTTTTGTGTCATATCCATCATCGGATGTTGGCAATTATGTTGGTGATCTTATTTTTATCAACAGCTGCATGAAAAAGTCCTGCTGAGTTTTGTCCAATCTGACAAATAAGATATCTCAAAGCTTCACTTCTTTCCTCTACACTTTCATCTCTTTTGGCTCATTATTATCCCTTACACTAATCTTCTTCTTACACTTGGTTTTTGGGGGGACAAGTGGAGGAGAGAGCAACATATAAGTTGCTTGGAGTTCTTGAGTGAAAGGTGGGATGTAAATCCAAGAAAATTTTTAAATAAGATTCTGCCCATTTCCTGTGTTTAGCAAAATACGTTTAAAGTATTCTTAAAATTTAAAGGAAATAGGGTTTCTTATATAAACAGTGTATTATGTGAGCTATTTTTACTTATTGCTATTAAACATATAGCTTGATACAAAGGATTTTGTTTCCCTTATAAACCAAAAATGAAAACTTGCCTGGGGAATTATATTGTAATTTCACAATGTAATGATGAAACTCCACTTCTTACTTCCTCACTTCTTCATTTTTAAGTTCATGTTCCTATCTTAAGTCAAGTAAGCTTATCTTGATAAGCCAGGATGTGCAAAAGAAAGAATATACATTTATTTTGGCTTAAAGTATTCAAAAGCAAGCAGGTGTGGTCTCAATAGACAGATTCATAAGTTAAGAAAAAAATCTTCAAGTTAAAGCACAAATACCATTAAGGCAGAAAAAGTACTGAGCTTTTGTTTACAAAACCACTGGAAAACAAAGAGAATAGAAGCCAACTAGCCCGAGGAAAAATATCATGCAATCGGTTCCTTTAAAGCCATTACCAGAATCTGATCTATTTTTATCTCATTTTCTTCTGTCTGTCAAGATAAAGCTCTTTTCTTCTTCTTCTGTTCAAATCAAACTCAGTTAAAAATTTGGGGAAGAGAGGCATTAAGAAAAATGTGGTCATAATTTATTTTATCCCCAGAAGAACTTTCTAGAACAGATGGAAATAAGAGCTACTAAAGTAATCCAGAACAGTGTTTGGGTTCAGCTTGGGCAAAGCAGTACAATTCCAATCCTAGGTTGATATTATTATGGCATGTATAATCTTGGAATTTCAAGATCAAAATGTTAGGCAGCCAGATACTGATCGTAGTGTTTGTGCGTATAATTCTCCCAAAAGTGAAAAAATCAAAGAAGAGGCAAGACAGAACTTGCCACTAGATAACTGTATGTGCACTATGTGAAAGTATAAATCTTTGCTTGATATGGCAATAGCACTTAGACTTATATACTGCTTTATAGTGCTTTACAGCCCTCTCTACAACCTATATGGAACCTTATAGTTTATGTTCACTTCATAATCCTTTATGACACTTTCTCCTCACTCCCTCTTGAAATAAGGAGATAATTTTTAGTCTTTCACGCAGATAGTCAGAAAGAAATAATGGATCTTTCTTACATAATTTTTGGACTGTGATACAATGCAACTGCATTCAGAGTTATACACATTATGTTACAAACATGGGAATAAATTAAAAAGCTGTAGAAGATTCTATTTTGGACATTGTAAAAACTTTTGTAAAAATGTTTCCTCTACCCAGGTAGAATCTGGAATGTAGCGTTTTGAAGAAGAGGTTTCTTGGCTTCAAACCTAATCATATCACTTTGTCTGTTGTTGTCCCCACACAGCGTTCAATCCATACCACAATATGCTCAATATTCTTTAAGTGCTTTTTAAAATCTTCCCCAGCAGTGATACATTCTCACCATTCCTTGGCGCATCATCCAGTTTGTAATCGGGGCCTCGTCAGTACAACCACCTGGCTCCAGCTAGTTAAGAGAAAATTTGTTTTCAAAGAAGATTGAAAATATGGGTGATGAGGAGAGCAGGGAGCAATGTTCTCAGTACGGGAACTATTCCCTCTTTAAAATATCATGGGGGACTTCTTTCCTGCCTGTCATTCTTTTTAATGAAATTGAAGGAACTTATGTCCCAAGTCCATAAGGTTGAATTATCTACAGAAAAATAAGAAACTGAATGGAGAAACAGTGCCTTTTGCTCTTAAGGATTGAAATAAAGGAAGATAGTTATTTAGGGGGCTAACTCAGACTTCGAAAGAAGCTCGATTTAGATGGACTATGTTTGAAAACTGTGTTATTATAAAGTGGATTCAACACAGGAAGATGATATATTTAGAGAACTGCTCATCTTTTTGACTGTATTTACCCCAAGATGAATGCACAGCACTCACTCTCTTTTGCATAATTTTTTTTTAATATTGTATTTTTGAAGTCTGATGGCTGTTAATTGAAGCATTTTGATAATACTTATTGCATTTTTAATTAGCATCTTTTCTTACAGTTGAGGTATAATAATTCCAAGATTACTGCATTATGGAACTGAAGTATTATGATGATTAAAATGTTATATATTTCAGAACTTTGTGGAAATATCTTTTAAATATTTGGGTTGTTTTTCCAATTAGATTTAATTTTAATGAATTATTAGACATAATGCAGTGCATTATGGTGGATCTTTGGTTTGCATTATTGCTGAACGTATATAAGTAGTCTTTTGTGATTTATTTTGAACTGTTGTGGGAACTATATCATGAAAAATTTGCTTGAAAATGAGTTGAAATCTGAAGTCATTTTGCCTTCTCTTAGAATTACTTTACAGTATTTTACCTTCACGATGGGTAGATGTATGTTGTCTGACTTTGGAGTGGTAGATATATTCATATACAAATTATACATGAAAACAGAGAAAGCTGTATTATCAAGAGAGATAATTACTACAATCTCCCCAAATTGAGCATCCTTCAATTATTTTGAATTACCCTTCACATTGTCTCACCAAAATAGCTGATTGTGCTGGCTGGAGGTCAGTGGTACATATGGGGAGGCCTTGAATAGGCAGGATATGCCTCTTCAATTATATGGTTATATAGTTATATATACAACTATCTAACAGTTTGATGGACAGCTACTCACTGCTCCTGTATTCTGTTGTCTGGCATCCAAGGCTCCAGCTAGACCTTTTGTTGCTAAAGGATCTTCATACTTCACCCTGAAAGAGGAAATCAAGTTAGCCAGTAGATATGGCTTTGGGCATTTTATCTTAAGCACAGATTATGTTTCATATTTCTGGGATGAGGTTGGGAGTACTTTACACACAAACACATACACCACATAGAAATACCAATAGTGAGGCCCAATAGAAATGTGTTATATAAATTACATTAGATGTTTGATTTGTCATTTTCTTTTAAACTTTATTAATTTGATGCATAACAGTTGAATATTTTTAAGTAAACTTCATTTGCTCTGAAGAAAAAAAATACTGTGATTGACTTATAAGACTCTGTCTGTCTGCCTGCCTACCTTGCCCATAATTTGGTAAACACTGGCACGTACATGTACTGAGGTTGACTGTAAAACCAAATTTTAAAAGAGAGGTGAGAGAAAGGATATAGAGAAAATTTTAATGTCAAAATTAATAAACTCCCCTTCAATTGTCTTTTTATATAGCCTCATACAATATTAAAGAATTTTCGAGGAATAGATGGTGACATCAGACATTAGATTTAATTTATTATATTGATTATTTGTCTGAGACAAATAATAAATAAAACAGCAAATTCAACTGCATTGGAGATTGGAAAAAGTAGCTTCAGATAGTTGCATACAAAGTTAGGATTCACATTTAGAAGTAAAATAATAATTAGGAAAGCAATTATATTATAATTGATAATCAAGAGATCTCTCATATGAATTATTTAAGGCCCGGTCCCATTGCACTTACGGATGCAAAGAGGATGTAAAATGATAAAAACAGCTTGCCATCTGTTGGAAAACGCTATGCATCCGTTGTGTAGTCATTGCATATGTGTTTCATATGCTCTATCCGTCGAGCATCCGTCCACTGAGATTTCATCTGCACAAGAAATTTTGAGCTGCACAAAACTTTGTGAACAGATGAAATTTCCGCCGTGTACGATATGCATCTGCGACATATACGGGCAACAAATGTTCTATGTCCATTATCATCTGTTAAACATCCGCTGTATCCTCTCTGCATCCTCTGGCCATCCCCTCAACTCATATCCGCTGCAGCTGAAAACGGAAAGAGGGAGGAAACAAAAGGTACACAGAACGTCTACACAGCGTTAGTAGCACGGAAATAGAAAGGATGTAAGCATATGCATCTTGTATATAAAGGATTAAAAACGGAAAAAAACATTTGTATCTGGGATGCATCTCGTATATTTAGGATGTCTGGAGTATGTCTAGAGTATGTAGAAGGACACCTAGCGGACAACCAATATTTTCTATTAAAAGGGGGAGAAAATCATCTGGATCTCAGTATGAGTCCAGCAGCCATGGTGTACAGACCTCTTCATCCTTGGTCTTGGTCTTCAACATCATCCATTGTTCTCCACCATGGAGCATGACACAGTCCGTATGATAGCTGCGCTCATTCATCACCAGAACCAAAACCTGTTCAGACTGTTTCAACTTTTATACAGAAGGAGAAGAAGGAGACGTCCAAGAGCTGTGTGGGTCCGAGGATGGATCGTGAGAAGAATGGAATTTGGACTGTATGACCAGTTGATGGTGGAGCTGAGGAATGAAGACCCTCGTGCATTCCATCACTTCATGAGGATGCCACCAGCCATGTTTGACGAACTTGTACAGCGTCTGAGACCCAGGTTGACCAAGCCTAGCACCAATGTCCTTCCCAACCTGGACCCTGGACTGAAGGTGGCACTGACTCTGCAGCACCTGGCCTCTGGAACCACACACAGAAACATGCAGTATGCGTGGAGGGTGCCACACAACAGCATCAGCAAAGTGGTCAGAGAAGTGGTGCAGGCCATCATTGAAGAATACGTGGAGGAGCTCCTCCAGTGTCCCACCACTGAACAAGGCTGGAGAAAACTTGCAGAAGAGTGGTATCAGAGGTGGAATTTTCCTCACACCAATGGAGCCATAGATGGGAAGCACGTGGTCTGCAAAGCTCCAGCCAACTCAGGGTCCACTTATTTCAACTACAAGGGCTTCTTCAGTATCATCCTCTTTGCCATGGTTGATGCTGACTACAAGTTCATCTACATCGATGCTTCAGGCAAGGGGTCAGCTTCAGATGGCCAGGTATACAACGCAAGTGACCTCAAGGATGGGGTGGAACGCAACCTCATCATGGGTTTTCCAGATCCAGACCCCCTACCCAATGACACACAAGATGTGCCCTACTTCATCGTTGGTGATGACGCATTCTCCCTCAGAACCTCCCTTATGAAGCCGTACACTTCAAGATACCTCACCCGTGAAGAGAGGATCTTCAACTACAGGCTGTCCAGGGCAAGACGGGTGGTGGAGAATGCCTTTGGCATCCTGGCCAACAGGTTCCAGATACTTCTCACCACCATGCAGCATGACCCAGAGACTGTGAGGAGCATCATGAAAGCTTGCTGCATCCTGCACAATCTCATGCGCACCCGCTACCCAGTGTTGCAGAACAGACTTGTTGACTGTCAAGAAGGGAATGGGGACATGGAGCCTGGTGAATGGAGGCAAGGATGAAACCTGATAGACACTGTGGATGTACAAGGCCCCAACAGAGCTTCACATGAAGGGAAGAAGCAGCGCAACCTCCTGAGACACTGGTGCAACTCCCCAGCTGGAGCAGTGGAGTGGCAAGACAGGATGATAGATGATTAATGGATGCTTCCTTGAGCCTGTCACATAACACTGATGAGATTGTGCCATGTTTGTTGAGTGGTCCTACAATGAATAGGGCATTAATAAAGAGCTTTGTTTATTTTAAAATGTGTTGATCAATGAATAAATTGTTATTGATAATAAAGGTCCATATGTGTGGCAGCTGGGATGGTGGATACAGTCCCACTATGCTTGCACTGGAGGTTTATCTATCCTACAACTATCCCACAAGCATGCAAAGGCTTAACTATTTTTTCAAAGTTTTCACCAACACTTTATTAAGTAAACAAAATCAACCAAGTAAACTAAGTGTCTTAAGCAAATATAACCTTTATTAACTTTCTTAGGTAAACTTTATGAGTTTATTAACTAAGCAAAAGGAACC
This sequence comes from Laticauda colubrina, assembly GCA_015471245.1. Taxonomy (NCBI): domain Eukaryota; kingdom Metazoa; phylum Chordata; class Lepidosauria; order Squamata; family Elapidae; genus Laticauda; species Laticauda colubrina. The sequence goes on from BLBF01000022.1 coordinate 48,665,472, forward strand.
AAGTAAAGTGTCTTAAGCAAAGATAATCTTTCTTAACTGTCTTAGATAAACTTTACGACTTTATTAAAAAAGCAAAATGACCAAGTAAAGTGTCTTAAGCAAAGATAAACTTAACAAGTTCAACTCAGTCTCTGACACTATTCTCAGTCACTCTGAGTCATGTCCCTGGTCTCAGCTGTTAAGCGGGAGGGACTGTGGAGATGGCTGTGGCTTGAGTGCTGGTCTGAGGCACCATTGGGGTGCTTGGCCCCAAGGGTACAACAGGGGATGGTGTGTTCAGGAAGCTGTCCGAGAGCTGACTCAGTCCTGTGAGGTTGAGAGGCCCTTCATCAAGGACTTGAGATGTCAGGCCCAATACTGATGACAGATTGTCCATTGAAGGGCTTGGCTATGGGGTAGAGGAAGGAGAGTGTAGTGGGGCTGCCTGGTCTACAGCTGGGTGAGGAGTGGCGTCTGTGGCGTGCGATGAACCTGGGCCTGGACTGGGAAGTTCTGCTTCTGCTGTGGGAAGTCCTGGTAGTCGTAGCCTTGGTAGGTGAGGGGCTGTTGAAAGCTGTGGAAGGGCTGTGGAGGAGTGGACTGGGGTGGAGGAGCAGACCTGGACTGGGTAGGAGCAGCTTCAGCTGGGCCTTGAGGGTTGTGCAGAAGTGCTGTGATCTTCTGCTTCATCACCTGGTACTGGGCCTCGGGCAGGTTCCTGAGGATCTGGCTCACGTAGGTGATGAAGGGCTTCCGGTCCGAGGATGGTTTGTCGCTGTGGACCAGCTGAGAGAGAAGTTCTGTGCTGGTCTTCATTGTGTCCCTGATCTCCAACAGCACACTGTGGTCCTGGCCCTCCAGTCTGCCTCTCTGCCTGCATCCTCTGGAGCTGGGGGTGGAGGTGGGTTGGCCTCTGGTGGCTGCTGCTTCTTCCTCCATTTGTGACAGCAGGGCGTCATCCTCCATGGGATCCTCCAAGTCTGCCAGCATGGGGAGTGCAGCTGTTGGGGGGGGGTGTCTCTGCCGTGGGGCCCTCTGAAGACATCTGCCTGGACAGGGTAGCTGGCTCCTGGCTGGAAGAGGACTGGGTGTCTATGGGCTGTCTGAGGGAGGGGGTCTCAGAGGGGCTGCTCCTCGGTGGCGGATCTCACCCTCCAGGAAACTGCACTTGGCCATGACGTACATCTCCCGGTCAGTGAGCTTGACAGCGGCCTGCCCTGATTTCTTGAGGTGTAGCTTGCCATACCAGGTGTGCATGTGCTTTGAACCATCCAAGGAGTACTTCTGCAGTGTACCCCAGGCTCTCTGTCTTGTCTCTCAAAGCTGCCTTCTTCTTGGTGTCGCGATACAGTCTGTGGCCCTTTCTCCAGAGGTACTCATTCTCCCTCAGCCATTCCAGCACCTCATCTTCATGCTCCTCCGAAACAGTGTTCCGTTTCCTCTCTCCCTTCTGCTTCCCTTGCCTCTTCCTCCCTCTGGTAGGGGCTTCAGCAGGGCCTTCAGGGGCTTGAACATCAGGGCCTTCAGGGGCTAGATCATCAGGGCCTTCAGCATCAGGGCCTTCAGGGGCTTGAGCAGCAGGGCCTTCAGGGGCTTGAGCAGCAGGGCTTTGAGGGCCTTGGGGCTGGTCCACCACAGCAGCATCAGCATCAGCAGTAGCTTCAGAGTCAGTGTCAGGGGGTGGGATACTGGTTCTGTCCTTCTTGCCAGGGCTGGAACAAGTAGGCATGGATTTCCTCTTCTTGCCTGACTGACGAACCCCATGGTGTTTCTGCAAGATGTATGTGGCAGCACATCTTTCCCTTGTATGCTGACTGCATGCGTGCTGCATCCTTTTATATCCGCAGAGCTGATGCAATTCATACTCCCTGCATGCGCAGTGAATACTTTGCATCCGATATACATCCATGCGGCATCCCCTTTGTTTCCTATAGGCGTCCGTGATGCATCCGCTTCATTCGATATGCATCCGCCCCTTCCGCTATGCATCCGCTTTGAAATTCTCCCCCGGAACCCCTTCGGAGGTGTCATCTGCTTCCATCTGCTTTCATCTACTAGGCTTCCTATGAACATCCATTTAACATCCCCACTACATACTACCCACGTCCGTTCTTTTCCGTTCTGTTTATGCAAATTTTTGCACTTTTTGGAGTGGATGACAACGGATGGAGCTACCCCCGAAATTTTGCTCGTCCAGTGTCCTTTATGCATACGTTTTGTGTCCGTCAGCCAGTGGGACCAGGCCTTTACAATGTATGTTCACAATTTTGCTGGACATTCTCAGAATGTGTGAACCTGCAGGCTCTTCTGTATATTTATGAGTGATTGAAAGACTATATTCAACCTCTGCCCAAATTCCATGACAAAACTGCTGACTCCAAGAGTTTGTAAATAATTTCTTAAATGTAATTATCTGTAGTTGTTGAAATACATTTGGATAGCATTTATAAGATTGATTAAGCCACTGGCAGCACAGAAGCACTGGTATCAATATTCCTAAATTCCTGAGCATACTTTATAATATATCCTTTAACCACCTATCGATCGCAAGTTTGTAGAATCTTTCACACTTTAAAAAATGGCTTACTTGTATGTTGAGAAGACCATGTGAAAACTGCAGAAAAGTCCTTACTCCACATTCCATCTCTGTACGATTTCCACTGTAACTGTAGTACTGCTGTTGTTGAATCTCCTTCTCAGCTACTTAATCTCTTTTAAGGAGGCATGTGAAAAATGTTTTGCCACTGTAGTTATAATTGGATGATGCTACTGGTGTGAATTATTTATTATTTTTAGCCGACTTAGAATATTTTGTTTTTGTAGCTGCTGTAGATTAGAATGGTTGTAAATCATTTTAAGCACTGATGTGCAAGAATAAAGTGAGCACAGTTAAGATGCAACCAAGATTTTAACTCCAAGTCTTTGATATCTAGATCTTTCTCTATTGCATATTGATTTGCATGCATATATACTAGATGAAGCAGTTGCAAGTGTTTCATTCTAAAATTTAATATTCAATTATAGTTTCATTGAATTTTACTGTATGTTTTCCCAATGTGATAAAGCACAGATTGCATACCTGCAGAGTCTCTTGTTTTTGACTAGAATTAAGGAATTCTGAGTTTGTATATCTGTCAAATATCAGAATTAAATGGAGTGCCTAGTCATTCTGCATAAAAATACATTCCTAGTCAACTTCAACTTTACTTTGGTATAATAGTTTTAGCTGATGGAGAACCAATTTGTTTGCTGCTAAACTGAGATTCAGAATAAGTAATTTTAGAAAAAGTAATTTTATTGTAAGAGTACTAAAATGTGGTGGTTGAGAATAGATGAAAGGCTGTAAGTCACCCAATGATTCTGAGTCTTCTCAGCCTGATATCTTAAAAACTAAACCGTAAAAACTCAGTTTGTTTGAGAATCTAACATGATCCTCTAATCAAATCTATATCTTATTTTGAGAAAAATGTACTTTTGCAGCTTGCATACACTAAGCAAATAAAGCACTCTTCTATGCTATCTTTTAGTTTGATATTTTACAGATATTGGTAGTTATGGGGAAGGTTAAAGAATTATAACAGGTATTATATACCTATATACCTATAATAGGTACTAATCTGCTGTGCCATGCCCCTAGCAGTCTGTCTGTCTGCTTGCTTATTGAGATTTTTGCAAACATTATTTAAGTATAGCTCCACAGGAAGAGGGAAGGGAATAAGGTATTTTCATTTAAATATGGTTTTATAGGCACTCATTATAGAACTGCACATGCATATAGTTTTGTAACTCTATTTCACTTTAATGAACAAACTTAACACAAACTTAACACATTACATGCTCTGTTTTGCAGCTAAAATTAGGCATAACTTTTCCAGATTAATTAATGCATACAGCTATTGCGATGCTAAACATCATCTCATAGAAACTATTTCATAGCGTTACAACCTTTTGAAAAAATAACTCATTTTTGTTATTTACTCTAAAGTATACCCAGATCTGCATTCTGTCTACACTCTACCTAAATACATTCTTTCCTACACAGGGCCAATGCAGCCTTGGATAATGTTGCACCAGAAATGAGCTCCCCCGGTCCATATTTCTATCCCACCCATAATCACTGAGACATGTTCCTTCTTGCAGCCAGGGGGTTGGGCCACCTCTTCTCAAACTTTTCAAAGAAATGCTTGTCAGTGAAGGGCCCACTGTGCACAATAGCATCAAGGATGAAGCAGAGTACCACCACCATACCAGCAATAAGGCAGAAAGGCAGGAATGGCTTAAGGTGTTGCCAGAACTTCTGCATAATGTTCATGATGTTTTGGAAAGATATCCAAGCCCAACTCCAATAAAGTTATCTTGATTTTACCACCAAAGTACAGGAAAAAAAAGCACAAACATATATGGAAATAGAGGCAAGCTGCAAAATAGATAATCCCAATCTGGTTTCTGGCCAAAAAATTAAAATAGGAGGCAACCAGTCCAACGAAAGATAGCAAAATAAACTGAAAGTGTCCCTTCATTGGAAAGATTATATTTATCTTAATCTTCAGAGGATCAAGTAGTGCTGGAGAAAATATGCAATTATCCAGAGTAGGAAAAGATCAGCCAGAGTGGATGTCAAGAGATTATGTTTCAGCTGCTTCTAGTGCTGGTTCACTCTCTTTCTTTCCATATAGTTCTCAATTCTATTTCATATTCCATTTAACAGCAAGCAGGCCAAGAATAGTCTTCCTGTAGCCTGGTATATGCGCGGGGTGTCCATATTCCTCTGGTATGGTATGGTTTCCCTTCATCTTTGAACCAGACAGAGTCTCTGAAAAGGCGAGCTTTGCAGCAAGCATTATAAGCTCTCCAGTGGCTGCAAGAACTGAATCAGTGGTGCTTAGAAGCCTACTGGCACATAGCCTATTTTGCTGAATGTTGGAGGGGGTATAAGTGCACATGGCCGTAAAAAAACATCTGTTTCTATTAGTACCAATGCCACTCAAAGGCTTGCTTTAATCTTATGCCATCAAGTCTGAAAAATATACCAAGATACAGCTCTGTTTTTCTGGGAACTACCGAGTTGGGCAACACCCTCAGAATGAGCCATGTATCATTGCAAGATTAAATCCAGATAAATAGTACTTAAAATTTGTGTCATATTTTTTTGCTATACAAAATGCCTTGTGCAATTTTCACAGCTATTCTGCAGAGTGGATCAGCTCTGCCATTATTCCCATTAAACAAATCTTGGAAGAAAGGGAAGGTGCGATGTCAAAGAAAATTATGGTTATCTTAAAGCTATTGATGAATGGATGTTTTTGCATCACCAGGTAAGTAGAGTATGTCAATAGAGTATGTCAAAACAGCCTATCCTGTTGTAGGAAATGTCTGTTGCTTTATAGAGTGAAGAGCTGTGTCAATTTTTAAGAAGTTTATCTCTCAAATAACTAAATAATTAAGGATATGTGAGAAAATTAAAATCAAAGAAGTTTCTGATAAACAAGCAGAACAGTTTCCTCAGAGAAATGCTAACTCTGCCATTCACTGTGGCAACAGCTCATGCTTTTAGCGTTTGTAACAGCTTGCAGAAAGTCTGCATTACCACCCCTAGATAAATAAACAAATAAGGTGCAGATAGTCCTCAACTGCTGACCATCTATTAAGCAACTGTTTGAAATTACAATCATACTGAATGGACTTAAACATTGTATTTGAAGTTCTGACTGCTGTGCTCACATGATCACAATTCAGGAGCATTTACAATTTCCCACCCTTACAACCAATCTCGGGGATGCTACAACTGCCCCCATCAGCCTATCTCCTCCATTCAATCCTGTCCTACTTGGGCCTACTTTTCACTTGGCATGGCCCCTATAGACCTTGGCCTGTTCCCTGTCCCTTTGAGTCCCATATACTTGGGTCAGTCCTGATGGGCCTTGTTCCACTTACAGTATCTCTTTCAAAGACTGCCTTTCCGAAAGAGAATCAGCCTGTGTGCTCTGTGGCGTTCCTATACAGAAACTATCTGGTGCTATGCTAGAAGCATGTACTATTTTAGAAACAGTCGCAATCCTCACAATTCAAGAATAACAGTCATTTCCAAAATGGCACCTGCTTCAAAGATGCACTAAGCAGCTTCTATATAGGAAGGCTGCTGCATGGCACATCAGCTGACTCTCTTTCGGAAAGGAGATCTCAAAAGATCACTTTTTCAACAGAGTGTCACACAGATGTGCCACACAGGCTTTTACAGAGGCTGTGTCAGCCTTCAAGATCTTCTACTATTGCTTTGCATCTTTCGACTGCCATAAGTAACGGGGGGAGGAAGGGAAAGTCTGGGAAGTGAGCTGGAGGTGTTAAATTCTTCTGTTGTGTAAATGGGGGGGGGGAAATCATACATCAGAGTTAGGTTTCTATTTCTTGCTTAGCTTTCTTTTCTCTGCGCAACTGCAACCTGTTATCAAAGTATGCCAAGGTCAATGGACAGAGGCCTCATCATCACCTGAAGATGCCCACATGATCATATTCACAACTTCTAATTGGAAGTGTCATCTGAACTATTGGGGGTGGGAACATTTCCATCACTTTGTATATGTGAATTGCGCGCCTAATTTCTCAGATTCAGAATTCTTTGGTTGCTACCACTTCACTTTCAGTAAAAGATGTCTTTTCTCTAAACTAAAGAGTCTAAGTATTTCTTTCCTGGATTTTGAATGGAGCTCCGCCTGACAGGCTGCCTTCCACCATTCTGGAAATGGCTGCCATTCTTGCAAATCTCTCAAAAGGACACGATTTTCTACACTACATGATTTGGAAAATCACAGCTCTCTGAGAGATTGTACAAATAGTGCCCACTCCAGAACATACAAGGCTGTTTCTGCAAGAAGACTGCAGAATGTTGCATTGACTGGGCACTCTTGGAAGTCAGAAGAAATCAGTGTAGTAAGGCATGACGGGCAGGAGACCCAAGGATATGGAACCCAATGGGGCAGGAAGCTGTGCAAAGAGTGCCTTGAGGGTGGGAGAGGCTCTGAAAACCCATTACAGCCAGAGTGAGCAGAGGAGGTGCATAACAGTTACTAAAGCATTAGTCTTAATTGATAGTTACATTGCTAGACTGCTCTAATTCATAAATCTGTTCTTCATAGGGTCCATGCTATTAACAGCAAACCTTCTAGTTTATTGCAGCTGCAATTCACATAAACCATGAGAGGTTGAGGAAATGCCAAGGGAGACAGGGTGTGGAAAAGAGGAATGTGTTAATTACAGCTCAGGTTTGTCCTAGTTCTTTGGAGTCGAACAACAGTCTTTTGAAATCTCAACAATCTAATTCCCAAATACACACTAGCATTATTGTTGGGGCATAAGACACAAAATATGTTTTGTTAGTATCACTGTATTAAAAATTTAAGGAGTCAATACCAGAAATTCTGTAGCCTATTGTCAAAAAGGAAATCCTATTCTGATTGGTAACTAGGATTTTCAAGATCACATACAACATTGCAAGACTGATGCTACATGAGTCAAGTGACATAACTTTCAAAACTTATTCTTCATAACATTGGCAGCCTTGATTTCAGTCTCTTGGTTTGCCCATTTTTCTTTTCTACGCACAGGACTTAAGAATTTTGGATTTACAACTTCCTTCTCTACATGAAAAATATGGAAGGGCAGATAGCTGAAAACTTTTGAAATTATGTCTACATTTAAAAAATAAAATCAATTTTGTATAGAATTATATCAAAACAACACCAGGAAAACTGGAATACAGTTTTACCAAAGTGGGCATTCAAATTTCTTTGTTTGAAAAGTTTGCTTTACAGTATTCATTATTTTTGCCCATATTAATATAATGGGTATATCCACTTACTCTTTGCGTTGTTCAGCTAAGGAACTGCCACGGGTCAGTGCAAACATATCAAACTCTTCTTCCAGTTTGCTGGAATTGTTGAGGGATTGCAAACCTGAACTGACACTATTAGAACCAAGATCTACAAGGCAAAGGACAGCAAGGTATCATCTAGAATGTTAAAAATATATGAGGATGTAATGAATCTATCAATCTGAAAAAGAAACATCAAACTTTCTTACATGGAGTGGGCAAATTTTCCAGATGAAGAAAGTATTAGAAAGATCCATTGTGACTTCTAAACAGCATGCATTTGGGCAAATATGTCTAATCAAGTTTTCAATCATTTCTCAATAAATCTGCTTATTACTGCTTGTGTTTGGCCTACTTTAGATAATGTTGTTTATTTAAAAAATAGGGAAATTGTATATAAACTAGAGAGAGCTCGCCAAATGGCCAGAATTGTGAATGTGAATGGGGAAAAGAATTTTATAACCTTACAAATCCAACAAAGGTACTTACCAATTCCTGCAAGTTGAGATGAAAGTGTATTGGCAGTTTCAGGAACTTTTTGTGCTGATGTGATACTAGGCCCCATGTCAAGCATACTGTTTTCATTCTCTGTATCATTCTGTTGCTTGGAAAAAAAGAAAAGAAAATGCATTTTGCTAATATTGGATTACTGTGAAAGATTATCGCATTTCTTCCAAAACATGCCTCCCAATTCACTGATCATGTGTTCTGATTTTTCAGGGAAATCCAACCAAGGATATGGAAGCCCCCCTCCCCCAAAAGGTGATATGAATTAAAAGTTTCTACACGAGGTCCCTTCCAACTCTTATTGTTACATGAAACAATCAGTTAAATAAGGGTGTTAGGATTACTATTTTAACAAGGAAAAAAAATAAAAAAAATGCCATCCAATGCTCAAAGGAACTCTCACACAAGCATTTCCTGGGGCATCTTAAGACTTCTGTACATGACAGACTTCATGCTGCCAATATAGGTTCTACTATGCAATCAGTAAAAGTCTGCAGGCTCCCTGGAGTTGAAGTTTATACCAAGGATGGTTATGAAAGTATATGATAAAAATTACAAGTCTAATGTACACAAATGAAGAAAAATGTTTCCAGGATGAGATGAAAGTATTAATCACCATCTCAAACTATTCCTTATATTGACTGGTTGTTCTTGCCCATTTCTATCTGGAAAAACCAGGATCTGAATTTAGGATCTTTGGCACAGAGTACACAAATTCTTGCCCTGAATCATAGCTATTGTCCTAGTTTAGAATGAGTCAAACAACAAGGTATACCAACGAGCAATCCTTCTAGAATCGTTCTCTACATCTAGTCAATGCAAAACTTAATTTTTTTGTATCATAACTGACATGCATCCTGAATCATAAACTAATACACATCCTGTATTGGAAACATTTTGGCACAACCAAAGCAGCAAAATGCCACTAGAACTTTTAATATCTTTTATCACTTTTAGATGGAAAAAGCCCAACTACAAATATGTAAAGCCAGAAAGGACTATACCAAATAAATTCAAGTATGCTGCTGCAGCCACTATATATTTTATTTTATTCTCGAGCAATATTACTAATATTACCTCACAAGCATGCTTAGAAGGAGTGACAGAGTGGTTCAGTGGTCAAAGAATTGCACTAGGACTCAGGATCCCAGGATCAAGTCCAACCTCAACCAAGGAAATATATAGATAATTTTAGGCCACATGCTCTTCAAATCTAAACTACCTCTTTGGATGGCTCTGAGGCTACAGATTGGTAAAAGGAGTGCCATGTAAGCTCCACTGAGGTTTTGGAAAAAAGGTGGGCTATCACTCAAACAAACTAAGGAAATGCTGAAATACCTTTGCAGGCTGGCCAGATCGGAGTCGTTCAAACCTATGAGAATCAATGAAATAGTTTCAGTTGAAAACAGCAAGGCTGCTTTACTGATAAAAAGAGAAAGAACAAGAGAAAGGGAAAGATGTTCTCAGAAATACCGTTCATGGCGCAGGAAAATATTGTTGAGGTTGTCATTGACAATGAGCAGCTCCTCAGTTAACTGTTCATTAAGGATGCGGGGAATCAGCTCCAATATACGCTGCTGCATTGCTTTACACGTCCGATTCAATTCCTACCCACAGAAAGAAGATACAAGTTATGAGAACAGAATCAAAGAAGCTAGTTTAAGAAGCAGCTGCTAATAACTAATCAGTTAAAAACCTATGTTTACTCATCCAGGTCATGAATCCAAAAAATAGTTTTTTGGAGTTGGGTTAAGGCTCATCTCAGTGATTGCTAAATGAAGTCCTGATATACACAGCAACAATAATAAATGTCACATTTTAGCACTTCCTACCTGGAGGAGTTCAAGGTCAGAAGGTTCAGTTTGTCCTGGCACTAATTCTGTTAACATCTCAGACATTACTTTTACATTTCCATTCACCACTTCCAATTCACTGCGTAATTTTCCAATCTGAAAACAACAATAGAGGCATTTTTAAAGCATTCCATTACTGATGAATATGTTGCCTTAATTTGTCAAACCAATACTTTATCCGGCAAGTATAGTCTGGTTGCTCTTGCCTATAAAGTTTTCTCTGTTTTGTTAGGTGTGATAATTTAAGCACAAATAAGCCTAGTATTTTCCTACTCCCTTCCTGGATATTTTCAGGAATCTCCTTGAATTAATTTTTAGATTTTGAGTTAACAACCCATACTCCTCTTTTAGCTTGAATTCTTCAACTCTATGATTATACAGTTGCAAATAGCTACAGGAGCTGAGTGTGTCCTACCTGCTATAATAAATAACTAGAATTTTGTCCCTAGTGTTATGTCATTATAGTCAGTTTAACCTAAAGACGAACAGCTAAAAGTGGAAGCTAAGAAGCATCACTTCCAACTTTGCAGATAATTATGAATAAATGATAAAAGGTGTGACTTATGTACTCACATCTATTATGTACAATGGATGTGTCTTATTTGTGAATAATTATTGGAAGCCTGGCTATTCTCCCTCTCCCTTGGCTTTTGCTCAGAAGCACTGTTTTTATACTGAACATCTGGAATGCAAAAAAAAGACAAACTATCCTCTCTATATGACAAATGGTAACAGGACTGCAGACAATTTACCATCAGCCCAGGAAAGAGAGAAATCCTTATATCCTGTCTAAATCATCTGCATGATATTGTTACATGAGCTGCTTGCTCTTTCAGATAAACATGTCCTTTGACACTGGTCCCTAAATGTGTGGATTCCATTTTTCAGAAACTTGCATAAGAAAAAAAAAGGATGTCCTTCAACAAGAAAATCTCTTATATAGATAGAAGAGAGTGGTTCGTGTGGCTCTTACCTGGTCTGGTGTAGGTGTGATAGAGGCATCAGCTGCAATTTCTGGAACTTGTGGTAAAGATACAGGGTGCAGAATTGAATCTATTGGTTGAGGAGAATCTGCTGATGAAATAGCTCCTGGTTGGGAATCTGATGGAGTGTATACAGTCTAAAGAGAAATCCATAAAGGAGAGAAAGAACAGTTCAGTTATTTCTACAAAAAAAATCAGCCCGTATATTATATGCTGCTTTTTACCCATAATTATGGTGTTTTCTTTTTAGTAACAAGCCAGTCCTGCAGCTTGATGTTTCCCATTCCTCTTACTATTTTTCTGGGACTTCCAAAACAGTCACTGCAGCTTGGTTCTTTCTGTTTCTCTGCATGAGTAGCAAGCAGCAGATAGGATGAAATATGTTGCAAAGCAGATTTTCAACTAGATTGTGTACTTTCGGAGAAATGTCCAAAACTGCATAGGCAGTTTGTGTTCAGAACACTCAACTATGTCTTACGGTGTTTATGAAGCGTGTTTCTTAAATTCTATATAGTTCTTAGATTTTGATTATGATAGCAATACATTCCCCTTTGAATACAAAGGATCTGCTTACTTTCACTACACTTGATGTATTTTGGTGTTAGGAGTTGATAGTCACCTAATAGTTGGGTTGGAAATATATAAACCAGGACAGACATTTAATACTGTCTCTTTAAGGCAATGCTAAAATTGTAATTGGATGTGGTTCCTAAAATGGCCATAAGATGGAGCCAGAAACCTGGGTTGTTTAGTCCTGTTGTTGCTAGTTGGTCTATGTTCTGATGTTGGCTGTTTTTGGTTCCTGAATTTTTCCCTATTTACTGCTGCTGATCGTTGTTCTTCTTGGATTGCTATAAGTCTGTTACTGAACTGTTTATGATACTGGACTTTGATATTTGGATTATCCCTGGACTGAAAAACTGACTGCTTTAACCATGCATGACTTGGACTGCTTGCTGGAATTTGCTTAACTGTTTCTTGGAAGTAAAAAACCTACATTTTACTATCCAGCATATCTGTGTGCTGGTTGTGTGTTATTCCTCACTACTCTCACTAAGCCTCAGTGTGTACACTCATTCTCCTAACGGGGAATTACCTCAACACTTGGCATACAGCTCTTTCATTTTTTTTTCCATAACATGCATCAATTTGAAAAGAGAAAAAAATGGAGCAAATCAACATCACTATTTTTAATACCTCCAAGATATATTTCATATATTATTCATATAATATTTTGTAATGCAAATAAAGAATTATTGTGCATTAAAAATTTACCCTCTGGGGTGTATGGATGGGTGATAGCATATCTAGATCTGTCATGGGAAACTCCAGGCCTTTTCTCCTCAGATCCTCATAAACAGTCACAACCCCAGTCAGGTCCGGTGTACTACGAAAGGCATCAGCCCAGGACTAGAAAGACAGGAAAATCATTAAAAATGTTGATTTTTAAACTCCCAATTTTTTTAAAAAAGCATGAACATTCATGATTTTGTTAAGCATGCAAGAAAAGTAGAGCGTGCATCAAAAGCAGAGAACGGTTATCAGATTTCAACATTTTTAAAGGTTATCAGACTTGAACATTTTGGCTGCATGGGCTGGTCAGAGTTTAACTATTGGAATGATCTGATGAATACTAGATATATTAGTATATACTAGATAACACTAGCAGCATAAACGCCTGTTAAAAAACCTAATTTTAATTTTTAAAAAATGTTCATCAAATTTGTCCAACACCCACGATGTTAAGTTTCTAGCCCCTGTGATGTAGGCTTGTAACTTGTAAGCTACTTTAGTGATATCTAAAAGAAACAGTAGGTTTCATGAGTTAAAAAGATAGCTTCAGACTGTTGCCTGTGTTTTGCCTCTTTCCATGAACAGTAACATAATTATTTATACAAAATAAGGTGTGATATTATTTATAATTATTTTATACAAGATAAGGTCTGATATTATGTAAATTGAATAATCTACAAGGTACATAAATGTTTCAGATTTCAGTTATCCTCAGGAATAACTATACAAGTATGGATAAAAAGTTTACTTCTATTTAATAAGCATATATTACATACTGCCATGAAAATAATCTGGCTTGTGGTTTAGGCAAAGTAACTGTGGGTCTGTTCTTATACATGGTGGGCTCTCTGAAAGACAGAAAGATTGACAGGGATGCACTTACTTGGATGAGGGTCAGCACCTTATCATGTACAATGGCTGGAGGATTGTTTTTGGGAAGGATGGTTCGTACTAATACACCTTCTACAAAATCCTGGCTAGCAACCAATATGTGAAAGCGATGGCCACAGTTTTTGACACATGTCTCAAGGACCTGCAAAGTCAAACAAGATGTATTAGAAATTACTTCTGGTTTACTTGCATTTTCTGATCACATTACAGCTATCGCTTTAAAAAGTTGCAAAAACTGGCCTTAGTGTTCACAGGCAAGTAGAAAGGTATGATTGTTTCATGTTAAGCCAAGAAAAAAATATTCTTTTACAGACAAATGTATTTGCCCTGCCTTTCAATTAATTCATACAATCTTCACATTATATCTTTTTTTAAAAAAAACTGTGCTTATTACCTACATGAAAAATTAGAGGTCACTCCTCTTTTCCACGTATATCCTTAAGGTAAAGCAACTACAACAGCTTTTCCCCTTGCTAGCACCCTCCTAATAAGGCACAACTGCCTCTCACTCAGTTCATCAGACAAGAGATGGAGCACCCACAACTTCTGAAGGTGAGCTATTCCACTGGCTGATTGCTCTTAACATTTGGAATTTTCTCTTTAGTTCTAGGTTGCTTCTCTCCTTCGTTCGTTTCCATCCATTGTTTCTTGTCTTGCCTTTTGATGCTTTGGAAAATACTTTAACCCCTTCATCTTTGTATGAGCCCCTCAAATATTGGAAAATCCCTTCAGAATTTCCTCCACTTTTAATACAACATATAAGCTATAGAATTCAATTGAAAAACAACTGATTTTTTAATGCAAAAACACAATAATAAAAAACTAAAATAATGTGGCTGCATAAGTATGCAGACCCTCTTATAACCAGGCTGTGTTCAGAATTATTCATGTTATAATGTGGCTGTGTTCAAAATTATTCATGTTCAAAATGATGGTAAATAGTAGTCAGTACACACGTGCCATCAATTAAAGTTCAGCTATTTTAGTAGGATTTTTCTGACATTTACTCAGTTACCTTTTACAGCAAAAGCCACGGTCTGCAAAGAGCTTAGAAAGCATCAAAGGAATCTCATTGTTGGAAGATATCAGTGAGAAGTAGGGTACAAAAGAATTGTAGGGCATTGGATATACCATGGAACACAGTGAAGCCAGTAATCAACAAATGGAGAAAATATGACACAACAACAACATCATCTAAAACCAGATATCCCTCCAAAATTTATGAAAAAACAAGATAAAAAGTGGTCCGAAAGGTTGCTAAGAGGCCTATGGCAACATTAAAGGAGCTGTAGGAATTTTGAGCAAGTTGTGTACTACATTTGACAACAATCTCCCAATTAATCATTTGCCTTGGCTGTGGGGTAAATGACAAGAGACTTTTGTCACAAAGAAAAGCATCCAAGCCCAGCTACATTTTGCAAAAACCTATAGCAGGTCTGAGAAAAGCATGTGGGAAACGACTGAATTCTGACACAAAATCAAAAGGTACCTGAACAAAGTATTAGTTTGAAGATGTGCACACTTATGCAGCTACATTATTCTGGTTTCTTATTATTTTTCCCTTAAAATTTTCAGTTTGTTTTTCAATTGAATTTTATAGCTTATATTAAAAATGAAAAAAATTCTGAAATAAACTACCTTGATCTGATTTTTTTTTCAGTCTCAAAAACTTGGCATTTTAAAGGGTGGATAGATTTTCTATATCCACTGTAACTGAGAAATCTGCACCATACTCACCGTCAAAGCCAGCATCACTTCATGGAAATTCTTATTTCCAACTACCCTTTTCTTTATGGCTCGAAAAGCATCTTTGGGCCTAACAATAGCAAAGGTCAGATAATAAAAGTATTAGCATTGAAAAACGAACAAAATATATGCTTGCAATTTGCCAGCAATAAGAGTCAGAATCAGGTTTGTTCTTCAGTTAGACCCTGGAATCACCAAAGTACAAAAAGAACAACTCTTCTCTACAATACATTGAACGATTCTGTCTTGCATATTTTTGTTCACATGAATTAAAAGAACCAAGACTCTTAAACTTAATGAAGATACCTGAAAATGAGGCACTAAAATGCGAAAGGAAATAATTTGAATTAAGGAATTAACAATAAACATTAACAGAACTAAAGAAAAATATATTAACGAGAGAATTAAGAATATTTTTATTTTTTAAGATTTCAGGAAATGCCTGTAAGATTGATTTTATCCTTGTGCAAAGTATTACGACTTAGTAATGGAATTTTTGGCATCGACAACAAAAACAGTGTTTGAGCAGTATGCTCCTTTTTTGAAAATCATCACAAGACTCAGCATTGATCTTTTATGTTTTATATCAATGCTCCCTGTTACATGTATCATTTTCCTGAGCTGGGTATGTCTTTAAGGATCTCAGAAAATGTGCAGGCTAATGCAAAATCAACAGTGAACCTATCCAGAAAATGGCTATTGATTTCAGCACTTGTTTCCTTACCCTTCTTCTGTCTCATTAATGATGTCACAGATTTCCATGTTAAGAGCCCAATCTTCATTCTGTAAGGAGCCATCAGTAGCTTTCTCTATGGAAATAAGAAAAAATAGCAACCTCTACTATTCAATTTACTAGGCTTATATACAGCTTTAGCCATTGCTGACTCTGAGAAGTTTATCAATCAAATACACATAAACTTGTTTGAAAAAAAAAACAGGATAACAAGATCATTACAACTGATAACATTCACAGTGCACCAGAGAATAAATATAATTCAATTAAATGAATACATTCTAAAAGCAGATCTAAGGTCTGCTAATAGAGCCAGATTTTGATTGGTTTCTTGAATCTTAGCAAGACTGAGGTCAGTCAGAGTTTAGGAAAAATATTTCAGATAAGAGGAGGATCAGTTGAGAAAGTATACTTTCTCAGTCCTTTCTGATGGGATTCCTGAAGTCTACTCTTTCTGATGGTATTGAATGGACAAATACAACTGGGAGGCAGTCCTCAAGACATTTATCTGTTATATAGAATCATACAGGGCTTTTAAGGTGACAATCATCATCTCAAATTAACACAAAAGTCAACTGATCACCAGTGCAGTTCTCAATGTACAGAAACATCCGTAACTATTTGAACTGCTCCATTCTGGGCTAATGATAACTTTCTAATGGTCTTCAACAATAGCACAGTGTACATGGTGTTGCAACGGAATAAATTAACAAAAGTGTGAATGGCTATAAAATCTTTTGTTCTGGGAAAGTTTGCAGTTGGTGCATTAATTGAAGCTGCCTAACCTAGAGTGGAATGAGCCAAACACACTGTGGCCAATTCACCTTAATTATTTAAAATAATGAAAACATTTTTTTTAATTTTTGTCATTCACATTTCATTTTGTCTCCCTTTTGCATTCTTTCTTTTAATGATTCTATTCCACCATTTCTGATATTAGTATTCTTGTCCAGAGGTAGTTGACTATGGTGAGTTGGCTTAGATCTCATATGCACAGCTTTACTTGCCCCTCATATAGGAGCTGTGAATCATAAAGAATTCAGAGTAACCAGTTCAGTATAATGAAGCATGATCTTGTCCAAACTTAAAAAAAAAAAATCTTGAAAAAAATCTCTAGATTTAGGGCCCATTCTCCTTAGGATATACAGCAGGGACCAAGCCAGTCAGTTAGGGTGCCTAGTAATCCTTTTGTTTACTCCCATGATACAGTCACTATGTATTTTGCTATCAGTCTTTAGTCATGCGGTAACTCTTTAAAAATAAAACTATAACAAAAGAGAAAAAACCCAAATAGATAAAGTGATACTACAAAAATCTAATCAAAACAAATAAATGAACATAAAAAGCTATGCATATTCGAACATACATACAACAAAACATAAACTCTAAACAATAATTAAACCTTAACCTTAATAAGGCGACTGTGTTCCTCCATCCCAGTCATTAGTCATGTGGTCTATTGCTGAAAACCCTTTGATATTTTGCTTTGTTTGCTTATCCAGCTTTTGGTTATAATAGTCTATTCAATAGTTACCATCTCCAGAGATGTGCAGGCTAAGGAAAATACTTGATTTCAGAGATGTTATAGAGACAGTAAGGAGTTGGCAACATGTAGCTGCATTCTGCCACTACTTCTGTAGTACATCCTGAACTCAATATTTTCCCGAGCCTGCATGACTAGATTCATGCTGTAGAAAAAGACATGGTGCCCATACTGAATCTAAACCCTCTTTTCTATTTTGGAATCAAATATTGCACAATTCTAATGTATGAGAGATTCTTCAGAGAAAATAATGTACACAATAGAATCTTATACTGTAGACGGATCATATTCTCTCCACAATGTTGTTGATGCCAGGGTGATGACCAACAAGCTGTCAGGGAAAACTACTGCCGGTATATATAAAAAAAAATACCACACTATCACCACCAAAAAGTGGATGCCTAGACTTAAACCAGTGCTATCTGGTAATAACAAATAATTAGGTAGCTAATGGAAGAGAGAAGTTATCCACAGTAATACAAGCAAGCAACAAACAGGACAAATGAAAGAAAAAGAAATTTCACTCAGAAGAGCAGATTAAAAATGCCACCTATTTTTCCTGAATGAATTTCTGTAATAAGGTGATAATAACAGTCTAGCATCACAGTCATCTAGCAAACTGAAACACCTAGAAGGTGCCAGAGCTTCTTGGGATTCCCAAGGTGTGGTTAAGTTTTTAAAATAATGAATACTATTAATTGAAAGCTGTAAAACTAATATGTTTAAAATATACGAGATACATAAGAGTGATGCATTGGAGATCTTTCTCCTGCCTGCTTCTGGGCAAACTACTAACATACTGCTCCTAGGTCTTTTGAAGTCTAAAGGCCCTAAAGCCTGCTTCCTAACTGATTTGGATAAGATACTTAAACAATACTTATAAAAAGCCACTGGTAGAAATTATTAAATTATTAAGGTGTTGAAACCGAGTGTCACAAATATGCTATTATGAACAGCATATGCTATTATGAACAACAACTCTGTCCCTCCATCATCACTCAGGTTTAGATTTAGGTGCCACTTGATTTCACAATGCACATAGTAGTGGGATTAGTACCTGGATACATAGTGCTGCGTAAAGATTGTAAACTGAACTTCAGTTCCAACATTGAAAATTCATGGTTTGTCTACTATGAAAATTCATATTAGGTCTCTGATTCTAGATCATATTTTCTCAAGGGATTCTTCCATGAAATCCCAGGGATCTGTGACAGGTTTAGAACAACATAGTTAGCAGGGACCGTGGAGGTCTTCTAGTCCAATCCCCCTGCTCAAGCAGGAAACCCTACACCATTTCAGACAATTGGTTGTCCAATCTCTTCTTAAAAACTTCCAGTGTTGGAGAATTCGCAACTTCTGGAGGCAATGATTCCACTGGTTAATTGTTCTGTCAGGAAATTTCTTCTGCATTCTAGGTTGCTTCTCTCGATTAAATTGTTAGAGTTCATTGAACTTGCTTGGGTTGATGAGTTTGATTGAAAAAAAATCTTCATGTATCAATCAATACTAACTGTAGGCATAATTTTTATGTTGGAGTTCCCTGAGATCTGCAAATCCTGCAGGATAAATAGGCTGAGGAAGACTGTTTTAGATGGAGCTTTAAAAAAATTAGGAGTACAACTTACTTGTGGCTCCTCTTGCTCACTGTCAGCAGTATAAGGTAGTCCAAACTAAGAAACAGATACCATGTGTATCTAAAGTTATTTTTTTTTATTAAAACTGGTATCTTAAGATGGGCGTCAAGACAGAATATTACAAATCTGAATGTGCTTCTCCATTTTTTTCTATTAAGGTAAATTAGCGGGACATCTGTCTGATAAGTTTTCTTAACACTTCCCCATCATCTGGGCTTCAGTAATATTTATCTCCTTGTTGTCCTAGTAATGGAGCTTTCCTCTGCTGATTAAAGTCATTTTCTTTTTTATTTACTTTATTTTTTATTGAAGCTTAAAAGGTCACCTTCTTTATTCATGCCCCACATATGTACTACTACTAGGCCTATAGCTGACCAAGTATGCCTGGTTGCAACACTTTCTAGCCTGACCTGGCCTGGTCTGTCTCTAATGATCTCTTAATTGCTAAACTCCAATCTAGATTATAGCATAGTGTTGTGAATCTGACCTTGAAACACAAGAAAATTGCACTTCGTGCAATTCCAGGGTTCTCAAGTAGGGCTGTGTTGAACATTCTGTTGAACCCCTCTTTAGATTGGCGGGAAAAAAACACATTTTTCCTCTCATATGTCAATGAAATAGATTTTGCATTATAACATTTCATATTTTTTTTGCATTTGTAGTGGGGAAAAACAAGGACAACTGAATGTTATTCCTTTTATGAAGCTTTTCTAAGACACAAGGCCCTCGATAGTGATGTGAACGATAGATGCTAAATTTAACTCCCGAACTGTAATTAGAACCATCAACAACTAGAAGTCTAACTCAGGCCATACAGCTTCTATATGGAATGAACAAAGCAGTTTAAATCTCACCTGACACCAATAAACAATTCTGGTTGGAAGACCACAAAAATGAATGTGCCGGCAAATTTGATATTCCAAACAAGTAATATGTGTGAGTATTGCTTCAGTTCTTACAGGCAAACTCACCAAGATCTATGTTAGCCTGCTGTCAGGGTGTGGTGATTTGGCAATTTATGACACATTACTAAAGTGTTAAGAATTACCAGTTATGAAGGTTTTAGAGTCCAAGGACTCAGATATCATCAAAAACAATTATGTATTTTTTATCCACTAAAGACAGAAGGGGATTTATTTATTAATGCATTTAATATTTATTACCATCCAAGCACATTCCAAAATATGGTGTTTAAATTATATTTCAAACATACAATTATATTGGGTGAAAAGAGTTGAATAAAATGAAGCAAAGCATGGAAATTAGTGAAACAGATTTATATCATATTTGGTTTCAGTTGATTTTAATGTCTTTAATATCTAGATTTTACACAGCATTATGAACAGCATATACCGGTACGTGCATATGAATTTAGGCAAAGAACTTATTTAGCAAGTTTAACTTCAGATTTAAATCAAAAGTATATTTTAGTTAAGTCACATGGGATTTTTGTGAATGAAACAGATAATGCAAGGGTGGGATCCAACCGGTGTAACTACTGGTTTGGTGATTTTACATTTTGCGCATATAGCAGGGGTGTCAAACTTGTGATGACATGGCATCCTGTGATGTATCACAACTTTTCCCCCTTTTGCTAAACTGGGGGTAGGCATGGCCTGCAGGCTGTAAGTTTGACACCCCTTGAGTATGGGATCCATTGCTGAAACCTGTCCTAAGATCCTTAATTTAGAACATATTCATAAAAGAAAAAAAAAGCCCATTAGACCATTAAGTCTGATTAACTGTTGTGTTAAACATTAACAAAGATTAAACCTAGCTACCCAGGCACAGCTAAGGACAATTTTGTGAATTCTCAAGCCAGCAACAGAGAACATGTAATTCTGTAAACATTTGAGAACTACACTTCCCACGAGCCCCAGCTTGTATGATGAAAGATGAGCAAGGGTTCAAAGGTGTGATTCAGCAAGAGCAGTTAGGCCACAGGTCATCGGTGACTTAAATGCTGCTTAGGACACTTTAGGACTGGACTTTAATTGGTTTAGTGCTCTGAACAGCCAACCATTTCTCATTTTGTCCCCCCATTGAGTGCCATCCCCATGGGACAGACTGAAAAATTCCGTGCACCTACGAGAGATGGAATTTGTAGTCTGCTTCTTGTGGACGGTCACTGGGAAGACCAGAGGAAGCAAGCATGTAGGCCCCCGCCCATTCAGAGTTTGCCAATTCCTGCTTTTGCGACATGAGCCATTTCCTCAAACTTGAAAGCAACTGAAGGGCAGGCTTCGAAGACCTTTTTATAATTATCTCAACCGTCTGCAGGCAGCGACCAGCCTTCCGGAGGCGTGACGTTCGCACCACAGGCGCGTCCCCTTTAAATAAGCAAACTTTATCCCTTCCTCGAGACCCCCCTCCATACTCTTACTGCGACAGGATTGGCTTACAAGGCCTTCCCCCAAGAACCCGCCTCCTCGATCATAGCTCATTGATCAGTATGAACTGTCCGTCAGAAGAACTGTCCTATCCGCATCGGACAGAAGAAAAAAAATATCAAAACCCCGCCTCTGTGGTTTATAAACTCCGCCCCTCCCGCAGTTGGACACTGAGTTGAGGTAAAATCCGGAGTTTAAAGCTACGTTCACGCCAGCGGTCGAAGTCGGGAGTCACCGAGGGTGGGGGGTTGGGCATTGTAGAAGCGTCAGGCAAGAATCAGGCGGCCACTTACCAATGCGCTGTCCGACCGGAGAGCTAAAAGGATTGCCGAGAAGAAACTCCATCACCAACGAGACGACTGGCCACGGCTTAGTAAAGATCAGCTGACAGGGCCACGAGTGGGTCACGTGACCTCTCTGAGCTGCAGGGGGCGTGCTTGGTTCTTTGCTCTTGCGACACACCCCGCAGCGTTAAGCGCCTCCTTCAGCGGAGTTTAGCGCGGAAATCTGATGGGCGAAGCGGGTTGGCGGGATGTGGGCACAGCCCGCTCTTAAACATCTTCGCCCGCAATAAGATTTTCTAATTCCGGGGCAGGCATTTCCTTTGCAAGCACACTTGGGAGTTGTAGTTTTTTCTCCAAGGCTCTTGTTGTAGGGGTTTGTTACCTGGTGACAGCAAGCGGCGACGATTGGATGATGCCATAATTATAGGTCGCAAATTGGGACCCAAGCAACTACCAGTCCTCGCAGTGTTGCTGGCTTCCGCTGAGGGCCTGCTCGGAAGAAAGCGGCTTGAACGGACTCGATTTCACTCTGCCACGATCAAGGCCGTATAACCTATCAATAAAAAGGCGCTTTGCTTAGGGCAGAGCTGAGGTATCCTCTATTCCCCGATGTCTTTCAGTTCTTTCTCAACAGCAACATTTAGATCAGGGGTCCTCAAACTTGGCAACTGTAAGACCTTGTGGACTTCAACTTCCAGAATTCCTCAGCCAGCTATGCTGGCTGAGGAATTCTGGGAGTTGAAGTCCACAAGTCTTACAGTTGCCAAGTTTTGAGGCCCTCTGTTTTAAATAATTATAGATGCCAAAGTGATTGGACTGTTTTTCCCATCCAAACCCGTATGTTCAGGGAGTTATTTGTAGCTTTCTACATTAAACTAAATACTTCTATCAATTCAAGGCAGGCAAGAAACACTCTTGAGTTGACTCATTAAAGCATTGAGAAAATGTCTGGATTCTCATCCTGATTCAAATGAATTTAAGATTATAAATTTTAAAACTACATTTGCAACCTCCAGCCATAAATGCAAAGCTATTATTCATACTCTAAATCTACTGGAATACTGGAAAGTAACTTGTTTGAATTTTTTCCAGAAAAGTTACAGGTACAGTATACATCTGCAAAATGCAACCAACTGAAATTTTAAATCTAATTTTATGGTAATTTTAAACAGTACAGCAATATTGGATTACTGATGATTTGAAGGTATTTTGCATCATGAGCATAGTACTAATATTTCAGTATTTTATTGCCTAGTTGTCATTTAATGTGAAAATAGAAATAACACCTCAAAAGCAAAGCATCTTGCTAATAATTTTAATAGCAAAAATGCTTGATATACTAATGCATATGGGGACAAATGTCTCCATTTTAAAACAATCAAGCTTGTGTCAAAAACAATGTAAGAATATATCTACATGTTGATCTGTTACAGGCTCCAGTTCTCATTATTTTAAGTAAATACAGTGCAGGTAGTCCTCAACTTATGACCACAATTGAGCCCAGCATTTGTTGTTAAATGAAACATTTGTTAAGTGAGTTTTGCTCTACGATCTTTCTGGCCACAATTAAGCGAATCACTTCAGTTGTTAAGTTAGTAATATGGTTGTTAAGTGAATCAGACTTCCCCATTAATTTTGCTGATGAAAAGGTTGCGAAAGATGATCTTGGGACACAGCAATGGTCATAAGTATGAAACAGTTGCCAAACATCTGAATTTTGTTCACATGATCATAGGAATGCTTCAAATGTCATGTGTGAAAAATGGTCATAAGTCATTTTTTCAGTGCCTTTGTAACTTTGAACAGTCACTAAATGAACTGATGTAAGATGAGGATTACCTATACTATGCTTTTCCACTTCAGGATC
The DNA here is from genome assembly GCA_015471245.1 of Laticauda colubrina. Taxonomy (NCBI): domain Eukaryota; kingdom Metazoa; phylum Chordata; class Lepidosauria; order Squamata; family Elapidae; genus Laticauda; species Laticauda colubrina. The sequence goes on from BLBF01000022.1 coordinate 48,689,042, forward strand.
CAGACTGTTATAAATGTCAGCAAACCTCACATGAAAATTATGACAAACTCATTTACAACTAAAAAATTTATAACAACTGTTCCTGGTAGACATACTTACTGAATTTCAAACTGTAATAACCTTCAGACAAAATAAAAAATGGCATAGAATACAGAGTCCTACAGGACATATATAGGTGATTATCATACAAGGATAGTGTCATACCGATGGCAGAGGGATAGAAAATTTTCTGATACTGAAAAACCTGTACATGAATTCATGGGAGGAAATAGAAATGAATCAAAATGAAATTTCTCGGTATAAAAACATTTATGGACAATAGCAAGGTTAATTGCAGAAACTAACAAGTATATAAAAAACAAAAGTATTTGGGTTCAAAACTTTTCACTATCAAGTATGACAAGATATGCATTATACAAATATGTACAAATTTTAAATAAAGGTACATCAAGTACATTTGTGTGTTTAAAAACATCAACTCTACCACATTGCAAATGGTAAATGTGAAGCAGATCTTCTATTTAATCCAAGATGCTGAAAATTTAAGCTACATATTATGACTGTCTTTGAATTAAAGCCTTTGTAATTGACATTATTTCAGCCACTGGAAGAAGACAATTATTTCTGACTTGCCTGTGCTCACCTTCGGTTTTTCTAGCTTTTGTGATATATCTGTAGATGGGATAACACAGGATAGGAGGACATAAGTAAAAATTGCCTTTCTTCATTTGTAAGAGCTGTGTTAGTCTTGGCTGGCAAAAAAATTAAGTTGTCTGATAGCACCAACTAACAAATTGTATTAAAAGGAGTAAGTTTTTGTAAGATGTAGCTCATTTGGTCACACTGGTTATGCTTTTTAATTACATTTCTTAGTTGGAAAAGGTGCTTCCAATCTCCTAACTTTCCATTCAATGCTAAAAACTCAACTTTCCAAAAGCAGAGATAACTGTAAATGCAATTAAATGATTCTGCTAAATGCCCACTCTAAAGATTGATATTTTTATAGCTCATATAGTGCCTATATATCTGCACAACTCTTGAGTCAGTGATTCATAGCAAGATTTTTATAAGTAGTTTGCCATTGCCTGTTTCCTAGGGCTGAGAGAAAAATGACTGGCCAAAGGTCACCAGCTGGTTTCTGTGTTTTCCTGGTTTCTAGCCTGATACTTTAATCACTACCTCAATTGGTTTTTATATTGTTTGTAACACTGTTAAAATAACATCAAATCTGAGTAAGTTTTTAAAACCTCAAGTCACTAGCCTTTAGCACGTCATATTTTAATCAAGTTTAACTAGGGCAGAGCTGTCAAACTTGTGGCCCGGATGCGTCACACGCTGGCCATGCCCAGTTTAGCAAAAGGAAAAAGGTCATACTTCACATGATGCTGCTGTGACGCTGCTGAACTAGTTTGTCACCTCTGAATCAGGTAGGAACGGGGACAGATGCTTCATTATTTAGAGGAAGTTTAAGATGAAATGATAGAAAATCAGTCAATTTAATAGTGTACCAATTAGCAAAATAACTTTAAGAGCCGAGAAAAGTGATGTACATTTAATCTTGGATTCAAAATTATTTCATTTCCTGTTGTTTTAAGATTTTTAAATCCTATGTGATAAGGTTAAATGACATAAGTTACATGGTTATAAGTGAATCTGACTTCCCCCATTGACTTTGCTTGTCGGAAGCCTGCTGGGCAGATCACAAATGGCGATCACATTATCCTGCTGCAATCCTCATAGACATATGCCGATCACAAAGCATCCAATCATGATCATAAGAACTCTGCAATGGTCTTAAGTGTGAGGACCATACATCACTTTTACACCCTGTTGTAACTTTGAACATTTTCTACATGAATGGTTGTAAGTTGTGGAGTATTGTTAGTGTCATTTGAATACTTTTTTAAAAATTCAAAATCTCCTTTGAATCAATGCTTATTATAACAAGACATTCAATGATGTATACATCATAAAACCAATTCAGATAATCCTTGACTTACAACCATTTGTTTAATGACCATTTGACATTACAACTACACTGAAAAAAGTGACTTATGACCATTTTTCACGCTTATAACCATTGCAGCAACCTCTGATCGTGTGATCAAAATTTGGATGCTTGACAACTGACTCATATTTATGACTGCTGGAGAGTCCCAAGATTATGTGATCACCTTTTGTGACCTGACAAAGTCAATGGGGAAGATAGATTCACTTAGCAACAGCATTACTAACTGAACAGTTACAGTGATTCACTTAACTGTGGCAAGAAAGGCAAACATCACTAAACAACTGTCTCATTTAGCAACATAAATGTTGGGCTCAATTTTGGCCATAGATTTAGGACTACCTGTACATATTTTCTGAACAATAATAGAAGGAACATTTTGTGTTCTAATTAGAACTGTATACAAAAATACATACCCAAAAATGTAAATACCTATATTAAGAATGCCATACTTAATCCTATGGAAGTGCTTTCCCAGAGAAGAATTTTAGAGCACTAAAACCTGTATTGAGAGTTCTCTTCCTCTTATTAATAAATCGTTCAATATCACCTCTCTAACTGCCTGTACATGAATGTTAGCACCATAAGAGAAAGAAGTCAATTTGCTAGTAATAAGAATGCTAAACTGGAATTTGCGTAATTGGGGGAATGCTCTTGCCTTCTATGATAATAGTTTTAGCTACTGTTTCAGAAGTCACTATCTAAATGTGAAGAATTTGGAGCTTGGAATTGTAGGCTTCCTTTTCTCTCAAAATCTGAACATTGTGTAAAATATTACATTTCTATACTGTGGTGCTATATATGGTTTGAAAATGATTTGGAAGAATTGCTTCAGAACTTGAACAAACATGAATTAGCACCTCATTGCTACTTATTAAAACAAGTGTGTGTGTGGAGAAAAATATAGCTGCTTTTAGCAGTCACATTAAAATAGTAGCCATTTTAATGATTTGATTTCATTCACTCTCACATTTGCATGAATGCAACACTTAATAAGAATTCCTAATGTCAGGACAGTTCTTTAGGGATAGGACAATTTCTTCTCATCATTAATTTGAACAACATGTGTATTATTTTTCTCCATTCCATTGTCTCCACTTAAAGTAGTACTATTTTATAGCAGTAGCAATAACATTTAGGCTTATATACTGCCCCATAGTGCTTACATCACTCTGGACAGTTTTCAGTGTTGAAGCATTATTTGCATATTGCCCCAACAGTCTAGGGCTTGGCCCTCATTTTATCGTTCTTGAGAGGATGGAAGGATGAGTCAACTTTGAGCCCTGTCAGGATCAAACTCCAGGCTCTGGGCAGAGTTTGCCTGCAACACTGCTCTTTAATCACTGTACCACCAGGGCTCTCTTTTATAGTTAAAATATTAGTGGTACTGGGTCCATGGTACTGGTTTTCCCCAAACTTGCTTGACATTTCTAATTAAAATAATTCATTATATCTTTTTCCTTTTATATTAGGGCTGATATATAAAAAAATTACTAAACTCTAGTTATGTAGAAACACACAGACTTAAAACATCCTCTAATACTTGTAAATTTAAGTTCCGGACTTTTTTCATAAAATCAAGTTGAACAGTTATTGACAAAAGACTTTAAAATTCTGTAGGTTAAGACTTGAAGAATGCAATATATATGTGTACAAACCAGTAGCACAGCAGTAGATTATTTTCCATATTCACTTTTTTTGTCAAAGACCGGGCATTATGTAGGCAATATTATCTAATGTGTTTGACTGAAAAGACAGAAACATTAAATTAATTCAATCTGTATTTAAGGAATAAATATAATATTTAATATAAATATTTAAGGAAATTATTTAATATTAATATTTAAGTAATATTTGAGGAAAGCCTCACCAAAGGCAACTTGTGGCTTCCCAGCCCCACTTCTGCATTGCCCAAATTGACAACAAATCTTCAATTTTTGATTCAGTATAATTTTTCCTATTTATTTTGTTTTAAGACAACAATGGCTGAAATGGATGTGACAATTTCCCATTTCATATAATACTTACCGGCCTATCTCTCCCACTGTCTCTGCCCTTTTGACTGCCTGCCAACCTCCTGCCACCTGCTATTCCCATGACCCAGCCCTGTCCATTGCCGCTGCATCTGAGCACTGAATGCAACTACTATACTGAATGGGATCTCTGTTTATGCCCTGCACAACTAAATTTTAAGGCATAATAAGACAGCTTGGTAATTAAGTGTAACTTACCAAAACATGTTTGGGGCAGCCATTTAGCTCAGGTAACTGGGATGTGAGACAAGTCAAAGGACCCAGAGCACAAATAATTGAATCCAGGAGTACTGACAAACTTCCTGATACGGCTACCATTCCCTGGGAGGCCAAAAAGGAATGTGAAAAGTTGTTAATGTAATATCAGTATCAATGTATCCTTCCTATTTTAAGTCCACCATGATTTTATCAAACCCAGCAGCTCTATTCTGCTCTGTGAAAGAGCTTTTACAGAGAAATCACACACAGAGAAATGAACATGAATTCTGCTGAAAGCAAGAAAGGCTACATTCTGTACCACACATGCATAAGATAGCATACACAAAATGTAACACTTAATAAAATACACAAGCAAAGTAGATTTTCAATCAAAATATTCACTGGGTGTGCAGTCAGAAAATTAAGTGCACTGTACTTTAGCAGGCTAAAATAAATAAATCTAATATGGAGAGCTTTCGTTCTTCCTTCCCCTTTAGGCAGCTTCTTAGTAGTCTGTTCTACAGGGTAGTTCGTAATGCCATAAACAGTTTAGAAGATCATGGTAGGTCAGAAGTTCCATTTTCCTCTAGCATTTTGTTTCTTAGACAACCAGGTGCTTCTCAGATGCTCTCAGCAGGAAGTGGAGAAATAGCCTACTTCCAATATTTCCCCTACCAATTCGATATTTGGAGGTTGGAAATTACTTTCCATCTCCAAGGTTAACAGCTTTTGATACAATCTGTTCTTCATTTATTTTTGTTTGTATCCATTGGTATCTAGTGTCATATCCTGTGAATATGAGCCAGAGTTTAATTAGCTACTGTATGACAAATATTTTCTTTGGTCTATTCTAATTCACCTTCCGATTTCCTCTACCAGATAAGTTCAGATCTTTGGATGAGGTAATTTTTCATGCTAAATAATGATAATTATTCCTTCTTCGTTTTCTTCTTTTTAAAGTAATTTCAGTTTCTAAACAATCAATGGCAACGCTGAACAATGTACTGTAGGTTAGAAACTTCATGATTTATAAGAAGCAGAAGTAGTGTTATATCAACCCTATTACAATAATGCCGAATTTTGGGCTTCCGGTTTTAAGCCTCCCCGAAGACAGACTGCTGACCGCAATCGTGCGCAGCTTTGGTCCGTGCTTCAGAGTCAGAGAGCCCCGATCTTTTAGATTTGGGGCAGAAGCTGCTTCATATGGGCGGCAGAGGAAGAGGAGACCATCAGCCGAGTAGAGAGGAGCCGCAAATCCCCTTCCTGGTTTGGCAAAGCTCCTTCCCAAAGACGCCTGAAGCCGTGGTCTAAAATGGCCACCCTGAAGGGGAGGATTAGACTGGAAAAAGTATTGGGCAGGAGAGAGTGGAAGAAGCGAACAGCAGGAGGAATGGAATGATATAATTAAATGGAAATTAACTTCTGGATTAACATTACAAAGTATCTTTAAGAAAGGACTCAAGTGGCGAATTGAAAGAAGTTTAAAAAAAAGTGTGAATTGCCTTTAACAGTGATGGGACTTTAAGCCGAGAGAGGTAGAAGCTGCAGAAGGAATTACACAACTAACTTGGACGAGAGTATCTTGATTTTATATAAGCACTAATTCAAGCTCAACTATAGATCGCTAAAGAGGAAACTTATCTTTTTGGAAGATTGTGGTTTGAAAAGCTCTGAATAATTGGGAAGGAAAAGAAAAGAGGAGGGGTGGATTTGTTAGAACAAAGAGTGCCACCTGAGTTAAATTCAACTTGACTTTTTTTTGAAAAAAGATTGTTTCTTAAAAATATAAGGAAAATTGATACAATAAAATAAAGAGTTTTGGAAAATTGAAATATTGAAAAAAGAAGGACACAGGTATTGGTATTGGACCAGCTGAGGACTAAAAGTTGAGAGGAAAGAAACAAAAGCGGACTGTTGGAAATCAACTTTAAAGACATTAACTAGATTAAATAGAAAATTGTAAAATGGCGATATCCTTTCAGGCACTAAAAATGGAACTTGGAAACATTAAGGAAACGTTACAAGAAAGAGGTGAAACTTTGGGCTTCGTTTTTAAATTTTTTGAAGAGGCGATTGCAGAGTATGAACAACAAAGACAAAGCACAGAAAAAGAGGTGCAGCAAATTTCAGAAGATGCCATCTTTAATCACTATCGAAAGCAAAGGAATCCAGAAGGAAAGAGAAAAAGAATTGGGAATAAATATTGGAGGTTTGGGAAATTGAATAAAGAGGAAAATATCCAGAAAAGAAAAAAAGGGCAAAAGAATCAGTAGAAATTTGAAGGACGGAAGGTAGCTAAAAATCGAGAGGGGATCAAAAACGAGTGAAATAATTAAGGGGGAAATGTTAGGGGAAAGAAGGAAAAAGAAACAGGATTTGGGAACAAAGGAATATGGGAACTTTAAAAAATGGGGGTAAATTTCTTACACAGAGATAATGGTTAAATGATACTGGAAGAGGGGATTCTGCAAGTTGCTGGGAAATAATATAGATAAATTTGTAATTGTGAAATTCTTCTTCTCTCGTGTCGCTACACTTTTCCCAGCCACTGTAGAACACTGTTGGTGTAGGTTGGTGTAGCGTGGTAGAAGGATTTGCAGGTAAACAGATACCTGACAGGGGCCGCGACGTGAACGCTCCTTCTATGGCCCCCAGTTGTGAAATGGGGACATATAAGATGGATAATAGAATTGTTATTTCTTGGCATTGCTCTCTTTATGTTTAAGAGGTAGATACAATAAATATATGGAATATGTTTTTCAAATATATTGAAATACTTTGAGGATTGGAATGCTGATTTTCTTTTTTATTTCTTTGGGTTTAAATATGAATGGAATAATAAATAGAATATGTGTAATAAATAGATTGAAATAAATGAAATGATATAGGAGGAGAGCTGAAATGAAATTGGCATTAGGATTTAGGATTAAATGAGTAGATAAATATGTCTTTTTTCTTCTCTGAAATTGTAGATAAATTTTATGGACTTAAGAAGGGGAAACCATGCAGAATCTGATTTATATATGTTATGTAGTTTTAAAGGGGATTAGTAATTTTAAAGTTGTAGGTAATAAAATGCTAAATATTCAATGTGATTTAAAAGGGGTAATAATTAATGAATATGTAACTTTGAGGTGGCGCACTTAAATTGATATTAAAGGGGGGAAACCAATTTAAAGAAGAAGTAATTAGAACTTAAGAGAATTATACAAATGTGACAATTAAAAGTATTACAGTACAATAACTATGAAGTTAATATGTGTGAATTAAATTTTGAGAAAAGCACTTTGAATAATATAACAAAATAGAAAATGCATAATAATATTATTAAGACTAGAAATTGATTACAAAAATTGAATATGCAATTGTGGTCATATTTGCATGTATATGTGGAACCTGTAATCATGCTGTTCACTAAAAAGAGATGTCAAAATGTAGAAAACTGAATAAAACACAGAATTGTTATTTCTTGACATTGCTCTCTTCCTTTATGTTTAAGAGATAAATACAATAAATATATGGAATATGTTTATCAATATGTAATCTGCTGAATTTTGCAGATTACAGTACAATATTCTACAACATAGCATACTCCAGATTTCTTCAGGATTGTGATTGCCATTAACCATAACTATTTACTATAGGATTTGGAGCTGGAATTTTCAACTCCAATTTTTGTCGGTGAGTTAGATTTATTTCAATGGTTTGTTTTTTAAAATGAAAAGTCATTACCAAAAGTAGACATCTGCAAAATAATCTTAGGATGCTGAAAACTAGAACTGAAGGCCACATGTGATCTGACTGAAGAACAATATTCTCAACCCTACTAGGTAGACTAGACCAAGAAATCAACTACACAGGAAGGGTAACACTACTTTTATTAAGATTGGCTATAATAATAACATCATGCAAGTCTGATTGTGCTTCTTCCTCGTTATGAGCCTGAATTAGGGAGATGCCTATCTGAACTGCTTCAAAATATCTGTCTGTTGTAGACTTAAAATGTGTTTCCACTCACTATTGCCAAATAAAAGATCTTGTATTCTTTATTTGCTACAAATATTAAAGTGGAATGAAACTGCATGATAGCTATTGTACTTACTTCAGTCTCCTGCAGTCTGTGGCCAATAAGACTCAGAGACTCTCCCAGTAATTGCAGATGTGCAGCTACATCAATGGGATCTGTCTCAGGAAACTTCACTGGTGAAGAGGACAATACCATCGTGCTAGTTGGGGACTTTTTATGGGGTGAAGGCATACTTGTTAGAGAAGCTGAAAAAGACAATAAAATAGTTTTAAAATTGTACACCTTATACAATATACAAAAAATTTAAAACAGGAAAATATCTCATAAACATGAACATGTCTAATTCATGCCTTTTAGAAAAAGAAGAACTGGAAAAGCTGCCCAGAAAACATAGAGGTTTAACAATTATTATCAAATTCCCTCACAAATCAAATAATTCATGCTTTGTTGGCTCTGTCCAAAGCTTTCCCTAAACTGTTAACCTTCTGTTATGTTGTATTTGAATTTTCACAATTTCCAGGTAATTGTGGGGCATGAAGACTAACATAAACGGACAGCATCAGATTGGGAAAGACGGCTCTCCAATCACTGCTCCACCAAAGTTCCCTCTTTTCATATTTATGCCTATTTCACATTGTAAATATTTTGTATTAATTGTTCAATTCAGGGAGTTAAAGGTTTTGACTGAATAAGAATCTTTTGTCCTTAGGTCAAACTTTACTTAGGTGATAAAAGCAAGAATAATACAGAGTTCAGGAAAATAACATTAAGTCTGGATTAAAATAAAGTCTTGACAACAGAAAAAGTAAATTCTCAACTTTGGTTACAATGAATTAATTTAAGTGGAGTCTCTTTGAATATACTGTTTGGACTGTGCTCTTCTCGGATAACTCAAGTCCTCAACCAGTGCTTTCCTAGATCTTTCATACCTTTCCATCTATTGCTTTATTTCAAAAAGGCAGCTGGTAATTATCTAAAAGTCAAATCAGTTTAATACACAATTATCAAAAAATGAAACAAATTTACATTTTTGGTGCCTATGATGTTTTGGTATTTAATTAATTGTTCTAATCTATGTAGACTTATTCTATCTAGATAGTCTGACAAACAACAATCCTGGCCTAAAGCAGCTTTTCTGATACTTCTCAGAATTTCATATTTGAATTCTGAGCTCTGGGAGAAAACCAAAGCCAGTATCTGCCAATTTCTCACCGGATCATCTTATCATCTGTTAATGATAAAATTCATGTGTGGAATCTTGGAACAGTTTGATAAAATAGGCAAATATCCCAATATATTTAGTTATAATGATAAGAATTATCTTGGGAGGAAAACATGAATGTAATGGAATGTGGAGACTACCTTTCAATTTTGGGGAACCTTCTGATGATATTGCTTTCCTCTTCACTGTTGTTGCTTCTGCTTTATTCTGCTTATGTTGCAAATATTGAGCCTTCTGCTTCCAAACCTAGAGAAATAGGAAATAGGGAAAACAAAACCGACATGAAAACTACATTGTTTAGGCAATTGATTAGCAAAATATGCAGCTCACATAGTTAAGAATACAGTACTTAGATCCCAAGCATTTCATAATTATTAAATGTGATGGGACTGCTATACATAAACTACCCTGGGGAGTAAATTAATGCAACCACCATGGGGGCATCATCCCGGGCGTAAGCCCAATTCAGATTTCTTTTTTAAATGTCTTCTCAAATATTTACCAGCTTATCTTTCTCTGGAAGCTGTTTCCAAACCTCTGCTAGCTTTTTGCTCAGCTCACCAAAATCTAGCAAGAAATCAGAGAAAGTGAACAGTTCAGAATAAAAGCGGTTAGTTTCTAATTTTAATGGGGAACCTGATTCATGAACATTTAGTTCATCACCAAATCCATTATAAGACATATTGACAACACACGGAACAATGTCAGATTTTATATTAAATGTAGAAAGCAAAAGCATCCCAAAATGAATGATTTTATATATTTCGGCTATAGAAATTACTACCATAAGACTGCAAGCAGTTCTAAAAAAATTTGTATGAAAGGAACTGGTGCATCTGCCTACTAAAAAGAACAAAATAATATATATTTAGTTCTGATTTTATTAGGGGATCAGTAAAACAAATTCTTACTGATAAGTGTGAATGTACTGTTAATTTATTTATATATTTAACAAAAATTAGTATACTTGTCTTTTGGTACTGCAATTGTAATTACTAACATATTTGATTATAGCTACGATGGCAACCATTTTTTAAATTTATAATAGTCATCAACATTTAACTGAGCCGAGAGGAAATCAATTTATACTTTAACCAAACTATTTAGTTTTACTAAGAATTAAAAGAGCATCTGCTGAAGTAATTATTTTACAATGATAAGTAGTAATCCTACAGTACATGTACTTACCTGAACTAAGAGGTAGTGAGTACTGAATTGTCTTGTATAAAAACTCAATATTTACTTTTATTTTTTTCCTTATGCAAAAAGTTCCCTACACTGTAAAAACATAAAAGATGATTTCCACATCTGCACTGACCTACATGTCTGACAACTTGCTTAATTCAAAAACTGTGTAACAAGACAAAGGGAACCCGAATTACGATTGGCGATGTTATCTTGAGAATTAAAAGCTGTTTACCCTATTTAATGCCAAAATATAAATTATTGTAGTATGTTTTATGTTGGCCTGCCCTTACAACAAACTGCAACTGTTTTAAACCACAAGCACTAGAATAGAACTGGGAAATATCTTTAAAATTGATTCTTTATAATTCTAATTTAAAGATAGCCAGACAAGTTATTACGGTAAGTATCAAATGTTCTTCTCTGGGTTCTAATATTATTAATAGCAAGGAAAAGACTAACTGGAAATTTAGAGGTGACATCTCGAATCTGGAATCTTCCCATCAGGACAATTCATGTAATGAGTTTTGTATTTTTCAGCAACCAGCTAAAATGTCTTTTTATGTCTGAATATGAAATGCAGATGGTATCACTAAGAAATGTACTTTCTCATTGTGAGACTTATGAGAAAGTATCTCTTCCTGAAAGTGCATATTTAAAAAATGTGTCTCTATAAGCATGTGCATAATCTCCTCACTTACTGCTCAAATGAGTATTTTAACCTTTATGCAAATAAGAAAGAAATTATAAGAGAGGTTGAATTTTAAGCAAACAACAAAAACTCAACTCTTACAGGGCTGTTATTTTACCTATTCCTGGATGCTCAGCCACAATGTTCACACGATATTCCTTACAGAATACTTGGTAGGCAGACATATTTTTCTTCTTTGGCTAATTAGAAAAAAAGGGGAGGGAGGTAATATTTTACAGTATGTACTAGTTTCAATTTGTTTCTAATGCCTACTGAAATACCTGAAAAACCATCTCATAGTTCACATCTTTATACATTAGTATCTGAGCTAAAGTTTTTGTTATGTAGCATATTTTTTAAAACAAACCATAGTTTCATAGTTGGAGGGGAAAATGCAGTATTTCTTAATGCCTTAAGTTCATAATGATAATGAAAAAAAGACAGAACCTAAAACATTACAAAATTACAAAATGCAACACAAAAACTCTAGATTTAATAGATTATGACTTCAAATCTGGAGTTACAAAAAACATTGTGAATTCGTTATTACAAGAATCAATCATAACTTATCGTACTCACTTGCTATGCAGTTTTACCTTTTCTTTTTCTATTTTCTCAATCTTCTCTTTTTCTTCTTTCTTCTTCTTCTTCTCATTCAGGCTATCTGTACAGAAAACAGGTGGTAGTGGTGAGGGAGAAGGAGGAGGGGCATGTAGAACAAACTGGATGCTAGCTGGAGAAACAGGCAGTTGTGGTGTTATTTCCACTGCTGCTGGTGATGAAGAGAGTCCAGAACTCTTCTTCAGTTTAGAGTGTTTTTTCTCCTTGTGTTTCTCCTTGTCTTTCTTCTTTTTACTCTTCTTTGATTTCTTTTTCTTTTTTATCTCCCGATATGAATCATCAATGACTAGTTCACCAGCTTCCAACTCACCTCCAGATGATGATCCAGATTCCATTTGTGGTTCCAAGTTTGAAAACTCAAAATCACTGCTTTGGCCTTCAGGGAAGAGGGATGTGTCTGAACTGAATCCCTCAGCAGGAGAAAGGTGATGGGGATCTGTAGGTGGCTTGTGCTTCTTACGGGATTTCAAGAAGCTGTGTGTATCATGGCTTGAGGGTTGTGAACTTTGTTCATCCCGAACAGATTTTTTAGTGGTCTTTTTTGTAGCTCCAGAATGTGGAAAGGGATCTTCTGTTATGGTACCCCCTTTCTCTTTTGGTGAGAGGATTAGTTTCATTTTTAAGCCATCAGGCTCACGTAAGGTCAGCATTTCAGTGTTAACATATGGTTGTTTTATTTTTTTGGACTTGTGGAAAGTACCATCATCCAAGGGTGGATCACTGCTTCCACTCAGCTTCTTCTTGTGATGTTCCTTCTTACCCTCCGAATAACTGGGAGCACTGAATGAAGAATGAGATGATTTTTCCAAAGTCCTTTTAGATGATTTGGAGCTGGTGGCTAAAGGAGTGTTGATGGCTTTAAGCAAATCCATGGCAATATTAGCAGAGAATGGAAAAAAATATTTTTTCTATTCTTTCATGATGAGTCCAAAGGCTGGGAAGATTCAAAAGGACAAAAGTCTAGAATACAGAGAAAAGAGGTTAAAATAAGTACATGAACAGGATGTCAAAATCAACTGTATCTTTATTTACAAACTAACATCAGATTATTAAACTATCCAGATGGAAAACTTCAGTTGCTGTTCTTACCCAGGATTTGGACCTAGATATTATTAATTTTATTTTCACAATATTATATTCTCTTTTAGTGAATTCTATAAATAATGCAACAATTTATTGAACCCTAACCCTAACCTCACTTCCTGGATTTGCAAGAAAGGAAAATTGCAAAATATATTATTAATATCCAAAATTATATTATGTAGGGAACAGAAAACAGTATTTAGAGTAAGAAATCAGAAGTCAGAGGAAAGGGTTGAAGAAGCAAAAACTAAAACATAAAATATTTAAAACAACTGAGAAGTTTTTGTCTAGGACCAGAAATATATTAAACAGGTACCTAGCAGATTTTCTGCAACAGGGATTTCTACAACTGAATACCCTCAAGATAGGTAACATGATTAGACCCTTGCACTGTTTTAAATAGATATTACAACGATTAAAAAAAGAGCAGGGCTTCAACTGTACAATCACACCTGCCATCTTTACTGTTTTGACACTCCCTCCTCATGGAACTCCCAAGAGAATGTTCATCTGCGCTTTTGCCTTTCTTAGATAAATGTTTGGATCTTGATTAAGGTGTGTGTGTGTACATGTGTATGCGGGCGTGTAAGCTCTTCAAATATCAAGAACCAGAAAGTTTTTAGAGATCAAAAGCAATACTTTGATGTAGACTCAAAAATATAATGGCACCTGGTGAACATGGTGGAATACTCTTAATATACTCATGATGTCCAATACAAAAATATTATACTAGTAGCAATATTTTGATCCACCTGATTACTTTTAAAGGCTGACACCATAAATTGTGATTAAATTAATGCAACATTAATCAGATAGACTAGAAACCAATTTAGGTATTTTTAGAAGCCATTTGAGAGAAAAGAGATAAGAGAGCAAGAAGGTTGAGAAGGTTGCTCAATGATTACTGGTTCCTAACATCTATTGATTGCTGAATTTTTGATTGCACTGTTGATTGTAGTTAATTATTGAGTGCTACGCTAGAGCATGGTTTTACCACACCTGGAAATGTGAAAAGTTCCTGGACAAGACAGATGAAACTCCTCAGGAGAGAAACAGAAAAGTGAACACCAGAGAAGGGGAAGACAAGTAGAAAAATGTGACACTCCTAAAAGCAAGAGAATTTGGTAGCTGGTTTTGTTCTAGAAGACAATTCATGGTTACCCTAATAAAGCATGCTAACTCTGATTTCTTGGAATAAAGTGGAGGAGATTCAGGACCCAAAAGGTCAAAGAAACCAAATAAGGAAGAAGTGGTGATTGGTGATTCTTTGCAGAACCAATGTAGCAGAGGTCTAACATGTGAAAGGTGATTCATGTATGGATGAATTATATTACCTGAAACACTTCATACAAGATATCAAATATTTCATAGGTGTTACTGAACTTAGTGACGCATGATGGACACACATCTCTGGTTGTATCTTATAAATCATTTTATTGTAACAATAAAAAGAGAGGTTGTATTGCACTGTACATAAAGAAAATATATACCTGTCCAGAAATGCATAACAAAATATCATTATTATAGATTGCTTGATAGACAATATAGATAGGGATTAAATTGTTGTGGTCAGATATACAAGCTTACAAGAGCCACATGATAGCAACAATAAGTGCTTTTATCTATCCTGACCCAGGTTGGAAATTCAAACTCTACCCAGCATTAAAGATCTCACAACCTCCTTTCTTGTTAACGGCTTTCCTGTTAACAACTTTGTCAGAACATGGAAGAGGGAATAAAAAAGCCTGCTATCATATATATAATCTTTACCAATAGCAAGGAATTAGCTGAAGAAGGGGAAAATGACCAAAAAGTGAGAAAGTGACCAGAAAGAACACATTTTGATTAATTCAGCTGGACAGAAAGTCACATCCAGTCAGTAGCTTGAAATCCTGAAGAACAGTGCTTAGGAAGCTTGGAAAATCGTGTAAATTTAGCTCGTGAAGGTATAGGTAGTTTTCAGGTTATGATCATCAGATCATGAAAAATAACATTCCCATAATCATGTGATCAAATTTGGGTGCTTGGCAACCAGCATGTATTTATGATAGTTGTAATCTCTTGGAGTCACAGTGATGCCATGGAATATTTTATATTTTTGTGATGTTCATTTGCAAAGCTGGTTTCTGGTGGTGGCTGTGATAAAAAGCAAATAACATACAAAAATCAATGTGGAGCAGCAAATGATGGTGTCCAATCTGATTCCAAACTTTAAGAAACTGTGCAGTGCCCAAGAATGGAACAAAACGTATTAATAAGTAAGCATGGTTATTTAAGAATGAAGTAAACATTATTTTCTTTCAATTTATGTTAATTATTTTTGTCAATTGATTACTAAATAGTTAGGATATAATATGTTGTTTGGACCTAATGATTTAATAAACAGAACTTGGGTATTTCTTTTGGCTGTGTAAAAATTACTGAGGCACTAAGGATTGTGAACTGTGAAAGATTGGGAAGATTTGAGTTAAATATTAGTTATTATATATATTTTCTCTAAATGGTATTCTTTCTTGTTATTTTTAAACGTCCACAAATTTCCTATATTTTTCCAAACATTTTGACTTCAGTTATCAGGAACACCGTTTCTCATCTGTAATTTTCCCATTATCTGTGATTGAAATTTTCTTTTATTGCCTAGATCATGTTTTAGCTGTGTCTATATTTTTAACTAATGCCAAATTACTACCATCACAATTTTATAATTATTTTGATAACTGAAGAGAGATATCATGCTAATTCTTTTACATTTAATCTTCTATTAGGTTTTAGATGATCCATGTAGAACAAAATGGCCCTATCCCTCATACTGTCTTCAAGAAATATAATCATACATTTTAATATTTTCTAAAGTATGATTAGATATTTAGAGGTGTAAATGTTTTCCTTCATCATATCCCAAGTTTTACTGCCAACCATACCTCTATAACAATTTTTGCTGGAAGAGTACTTCCTCTTTTATCTGACGCTGTCCCCAGCGAGAAGTTGCTATCCTGCAAAGAAAAGAGTTTTCATTGAAGTAATAAAATTAGATACCTGTTTGAGAAAAACAGAATCAGAGATCTTGATTCTGATATAGTTAATACTGGAAGCTGTATATACTTAGCGTACTTCATTTTGATCACATGGTATCTTGTGATGACAAAATGGAAGTACATTGGAACCATTCTGATTTGAAAAATTATCCCTCAAGAGAAGACTGAATATACTTTTTTAAAAAAAGTGCTCTCCCATTAGAAAACCAAAGATCATGAAAAAAATGAATTATTGTTCACAGAAAAACTGTGAACCTTTCCCAGAAATTATTCCCTATTCCCCCCCTCCCTATATACTTACATTAAATCTTGTATATTTAAAGTAGCATATCTGAACAATAGAGGAAGGGAACATAGATTATGACCTTCATAATCTGTTTATAATTCAAATCCCACCAATCAGCTTTGGAAACAGAATGCTTCACTGAAAGGATGAATTCAGCAAAAGTATTTTTATTTTTATTATCATTTTTTTTCAGTTACTCCACAGTATTTTACATAATAACAATAAGAAATTCTTGAGTTCTTAGATGTTTACTTAACTTCAACAATGGTCAAAGTTAAAAAGCTGAAATTAAATTCAAACATGTGAAAAGTGCTGCTGAGCTACAGGAAACTTGGACCAGGACTGGGGTTTACCTTATTCTGGATAGCAAAACACAACTTCAAAGAATAGGTCTGCAATAGCTGGGACTGCTTTTCAGCCGTTTTTAACAATCAAACTGGTGAAAGGTAAATCTAATTGGGTCTGACGTCATTTAATAATAAATACATATTTATACAGGTTTGGGCTACATCCCAAACTGATCACAGCAATGTATTTTATATGATGCTTATGTATTCTAGAATTTTCGAATATTCTGGAAATTTCAATTAGTGAAAAAGGCAGCAAAGCATGCATGATACTGGATGTATATAACACTTGTGTTAAAAACGTCAGCGCTTATTGCCAATTATTCTGTAAAACAGGTTAACATTCTTGTATTAACATCCAAAGACTTAGATCTATCTTATCCAATAGAACTTTTGCTACAAAATGCAAAAGAAACTCTTGAAGTTGCCTTTACTTTTCAAGATCTGTTTGCTGGATCACAGGAGTTTCTCTTTTTCTCAAGCCATGGATAGTCCCTCAGGAGCTACACTTGGTCCCCATTCTTGCCACTTTTCAGAACGGAATTCCCATTGGCAGAAAAATGGAATATAAAATGAAATAGTAATATTAGTAGCAATGGTAATAAAAATAAACATTCATAATTATTCTTTTAGATACTGAAACTTGTATTTCAGTTAATGAAATAATGACACTGAACAATAAACTCATTATCAATTCACTCCTAATTCAACTGTTACCACTTTAACAAAATCAGAGTAAAAAAATGTCTCATTCTCTCATCTTTAGTTCTCTCACCTCTATTTTCTGTATTCCCCCTGACTTTATCAGCTTCTTTTTCTTTTCTGGAAGTAGATCCTTACAGGAATGTTTCTTTTATTTTTGGGTTCTGCTAGTTGCTAATCCCACATCATTTATTTAGTTATTACCTAAGAAAGGAATGCAATTAAGATGAAGGGAAGCTTTCATTATAAGATAGCACATTATGGCTTCAAATAAATGATGCAGAAAAGAAAGCATACAAGACACCCATTCACACTTAAACATCAGTGGTTCTAAGTTGTAAGTATGTTTTTTTTTATTCAATTTCTTTCCTGTGACAAGAATTGAAAAGCTGCTCATATAATCAAGGACAAATCAGTATTCTGCCATGCAGAAGTTTTGCATTCAGTCTCTAAATTGAATTATTATTCTTTAGAGCTAATAGAATTAAAAAAAAATTCTACTCTGTTAACATTCTACATTATTCTTTGTGACATTCTTGTTCCAGTCCTGATTCCCTCAAATTTGAGAATAAGGGGAAAGGATATGAAAAGCACCCAATCCATGCAAGGCACTGGATTTTTTCCCCTAGACATGGGTAAGCTAGTATACTTTTTGCAACATTGCTTAGATTATGAAACAATCCTAGCTTTTTTTGTCTTGGAGTCATCATAAGCCATGGCTCTCCTGCAGGGATCTGGGAATGTGTTGCCATGTCCTTCTTGTTCCCAATTACAGGATAAGGTATAAGAAATAGAGAATAAGAATAACCCCTCCTATAAAGTGGGAATCATAATGCAGAAAGGGACTAAATATTTGAAAGAATGAAAAGAAGAATGAAGAGATGCTACTATCTACAACTTACTATCTTTACCTTTCAAAGAGATCAAAGCACAGAGAAAGGATATAATTTTAACGAGGAATTCATGTATCCAATGTCTTTATCATTAGGCAGAGAAGATGATAGCTACTATTCTATTTCAAGTGGTTGGATGCTATGTTCCAAATTTTCTTGAAATGGCTTTTACAATATGGCCTTTCAAACAGAGAGCTGTATTTAATTCCGTGTATTTTAAGTAAAGGCTATATAGAATGAGAATATCAAATAGAATTGCCACCAAGAGAGTTTTGATTATGTCAAGACATAAATAGAAACACTTGGAAACCGCTTTAGGACTTTATTACAGAGAGGGGAAAAAATGAAACAGTGACTTTGGGTTTTGCTGATAAGGTAAATTTGTTGTTGTAGAAATGGTTAGTATATACTATTGTGTAAAAATAAAAAGTTGAGACTGTATGTTATTCTACGGTGCTAAAAAGTCAGAAGTCAATTCCTTTCTTCATTTCCCCCCTACATTTTCCTCTCTTGTCTTTTCTCTCCCTTACTTTCCCATTATTTTCATTGACCTTTGTATTGTATATTCTAATAAATAAAAAGAAAGAAGACAGGAAAAAGGAAAACTGGGCCTCTGCAGAATTTCTAGCTTCTTGTGACCTCCGTTGTTCTGAGGTTCATCATCTTGGCTCAAGAATGACAATTCAGATGAGAAGAGCAGCTGCTGTTACCCTTGTTACTGAAGCCTTTCCCTTCTGCCCTTTCAGAATGACATCTGCATGAATTTCTTCCCGAGCACACTTCAAAGGGTTTTTAAATTGTTTTTGAGCATGACAATAAGGTAAGAAAATATTAGTTCCGGGTTTTTTTTTTTAATTTGTTGTTTCTATATAAACAAGTTTCAACCTCCACTTCTAAAGAATAACCAAACGAAGCCAAATTACAACTGATGCGCTCCCCGCGACAGAGAAACTTTCCCTCGTTTCCAAGTAACACGGTACACCTGGGAAACACAAAGCTCAACAGTCAGACAGCCTCTATTCCTCACAAGCGCTATATAACGCTTTGGAAGACAAATCCCGAAGCTCAGGATCACCCTCCATCAAGCGATAAGTCGTAACAGCTCCCGCCACAAATCTCTCCTGCAGCCCGCTGCTCATTCGGCGCCACTGGCCTTCAGTCACAGGCTTGTTTAACGGAATAAAGGTGGCCCAACAGCCCCGCTCTCTCATCCGAGCCAACACGCGCGCCTCTTTTTCTCCCGGTTGTGCTTACAGTCAGAGAGATCAGGCCTCGCGCAGACAGCCAGGCAGGAACGGTAAGGAGCCCGCAGGAAGCGTCTTCTCCCTCCAACCGCGGCAAGAGGTTGGCGCCAAGAACAAGGAAGTCCGCGCCGGCCCGCAGAGGCGCCGCCGGGACCCCGTAGCCTCCGGGAGGCCGCTCTGACAGTGGCCAGAGTCCCGCCCCTCGCGAGAAGGAGGGGAGGCGCGAGATCCCGCAAGGGGCGGCATCCTAGACATCGCGCGAGATTTCAACGGGAGACGATGCGGCCGTTGGAAATTTGTCTCGTGTGTGTTTTGGTAGCGGATGAAATCAGGCAGGATGAGTGGCGGCGGTTCTCCGTAATGGGGCTGCTGGAATTCAGGCTAAGGGTGGGAAAGCGGGTTGTTTTTCCCTGCTGGACACTGGACACTGTTCGACTTCAGGCACGGCTACCGAAGCCTTCCTACGTTCTTCCACGTTCCTCAGGTCTCTGCGGCGCGGACTGTGTAGTCCGGCTCCCCTGCTACTTCTTTGGTGCGAGGATCCTTGGCGCGCTTTTCGGGCGTTCCTAGCCCTGCTGAACGACAGACATTTCAAACGATAGTCCTATATGTTTCACAAATCAAGTTTAGACTTAAAATAACTTCATTGTCGCTTTAAACGTACACTAATCGGCATGCGTTAAAAATGAAAGTTCGTTGCATACAGTTCCTTGCATACACTACATACCCGTGACAAAAGAATAAGTAAATGCATAAATAATAAATAGTATGCACATACCCTCATAGGTGACACAGAAACAGCACAGTCTAATTTGGATGTATACATGTACGCCCGCGAGAAAAACTATCCTGCGACTTTACCAGATGGATGGCATCGGGAACAAAACTGTTAAAAAATCTGGTGGTCCTGCTAGAAATACTTGGAAACCTGCTCCCAAATGGGAGCAACAGAAACAGACCGTAAAGTAGGTGTGTGGGGTCTCTTAACAGGAAGCGAGCTTCTCGGCTGTCCTTACCACACGCTGTATGGACTTTCTGTCTGAAAATCAATCATGCTGTTTGTAAAAACAACTCTTCAATTGTGCCTCTGTAAAAAGTGGCCAGGACAGGAGAAAGATGTTCTCATTTCTTCTTTAAGACAGTTTGAGTTTTCTTTAAAAAGATTTCCTATTTCTTAGCTTTAAAGGCATGATTTAAGGACTAGTTCACTTAAGAGTTTCTCTTAGCCTGTTCTTCAGTAGACTGTAAACTGCCTCTTTTCAAAGCTGTTTGAAATAGATAAAATGGCAGGGTGAAATAATTGCATGAAAAAAGGCACTAGTGTATCTAAGATCTGAATGAGAGTTCTTTAAATCATGGGTCCCCAACCACCGGGCCCTGGACCGGTACCGGTCCATGGATCATTTTGTACCGGGTCGCAAAGAATGAATAATTGTGATTAAAATATAGATAAAAATATGTTTTTAGTAAAGAAATAGTAAAGAAGCACTTTTACTATTGGGGAAGGATTGATTTTGCCGGTCCTTGAAAAAGTGTTTCTGCATGAAACTGGTCCCTAGTACAAAAAAGGTTGGGGACCACTGCTTTAAATGATTTAGGAGGTGCTTGTTTTGTGGTGAGAGGAGGAATTACACTTTAAGGCTAGGTCCAACTGGCGGAAGGACGCAAAACATATGCATAAAGGACACAGCGGACGAGCAAAATTTCGGGAGTGGCTCCATCCGTTGTCATCCGCTCCAAAAAGTGGTGAAAATTTGCATAAACAGAACGGAAAAGAGCGGAAAAGAACGGACGTGGGTAGTATGTAGCGGGGATGTTAAACAGATGTTCAAAGGAAGCCTAGCGGATGGAAGCGGATGACACCTCCGAAGGGGTTCCGGGGGAGAATTTCGAAGCGGACGCATAGTGGAAAGGGTGGATGCATCATGGACGCCTATAGGAAATAAAAGGGATGCCACATGGATGTATATCGGATGCAAAGCGTTCACTGCGCATGTGGGGAGTATGAATTGCATCAGCTCCGTGGATATAAAAGGATGCAGCTCGCACGCAGTCAGCATTCAGAGGAAAGAAGTGCTGCCACATACATCTTCAAAGAACACCATGGTTCGTCAGTCAGGGAAGAAGAGGAAGCCGGTGCCTACTTGTGCCAGCCCTGGCAAGAAGGACAGAACCAGCATCCCACCCCCTGGCACTGACTCTGAAGCTGCTGCTGCTGCTGCTGCTGCTGCTGCTGCTGGTGCTGCTGCTACTGCTACTGCTGCTGCTGCGACTACTGCTGTGGTGGACCAGCCCCAAGGCCCTCAAAGCCCTGCTGCTGAAGGCCCTGCTGCTCAAGCCCCTGAAGGCCCTGCTGAAGCCCCTGCCAGAGAGAGGAAGAGGCAAGGGAAGGAGAAGGGAGAGAGGAAACAGTACACCATTTCCGAGGACCATGAGGAGGAGGTGCTGGAATGGCTGAGGGGGAATGAGTACCTGTAGAGAAAGGGCCACAGACTCTATCGCGACAGCAAGAAGAAACAGTCAGCTTGGAGAGACAAGGCAGAGAGCCTGGGCTACACTGCAGATGTACTCCTGGGATGGTGGAAGCACATGCACACCTGGTATGGCAAGCTACACCTCAAAAAATCTGGGCAGGCTGCTGTCAAGCTCACTGACCGGGAGATGTATGTTATGGCCAAGTGCAGCTTCCTGGAGGGTGAGGTCCGCCACTGAGGAGCAGCCCCTCTGAGACCCCTCTCCCTCAGACAGTCCACAGACAGCAAGTCCATTTCCAGCCAGGAGCCAGCTACGCTGTCCAGGCAGGTGTCTTCATAGGGCCCCACAGCAGAGACCCCCTCGACAGCTGCACTCCCCATGCCGGAGGACGTGGAGGATCCCCTGTCACAAATGGAGGGAGAAGCGGCAGCCACCAGAGACCAACGCACCCCCACCCCCAGCTCCACAGGATGCAGGCAGAGAGGCAGACTGGAGGGCCAGAGCCACACTGTCCTGTTGGAGATCAGGGACACAGTGAAGACCAGGACAGAACTTCTCTCTCAGCTGGTCCACTTGGACAGAGGATTCTCCAGCCGCCACACTTTCATCACCTACGTGAGCCACACCCTGAGGGATATGCCCGAGGCCCAGTACCAGGGGATGAAGGAGAAGATCACAGCACTTCTGCACAACCCTCAAGGCCCAGCTGAAGCTGCTCCTACCCAGTCCAGGTCTGCTCCTCCACCCCAGGCGATGTCACAGCCCTTCCACGGCTTTCAACAGCCTCTCATCTACCAAGGCTGTGACTACCAGGACTTCCCACAGCACAAGCAGACCTTCCCAGTCCAGGCCCAGGTTCATCGGACGCCACAGATGCCACACCTCAACCAGCTGCAGACCAGACAGCCCCACTACACTCCTTCCTCCACCCCACAGCCAAGCCCCTCAACGGACAATCTGTCATAAGTCTTGTGCCTGTCATCCCAGGTACTTGATGAAGGGCCTCTCAACCTCATGGGACTGAGTCAGCTCTCTGAGAGCTTCCTGAACACACTATCCCCTGTTGTACTCTTGGGGCCAAGCACCCCAATAGCGCCTCAGACCAGCACTCAAGCCACAGCCACCTCCACAGTCCCTGCCTGCTTAACAGCTGAGACCATGGACATGACTCAGAGTGACTGTGAATGGTGCCAGAGACTGAGTTGTTATTTGTTCACTTTATCTTCACTTCATTTTGCTTTTTTAATAAAGTCATACAGTTTACTTAAGACAGTTAGTAAAGGTTATCTTTGCTTAACACACTTAATTCAGTTTACTTAGTTCATTTTGCTTATTTAATAAAGTCATAAAGGTTATCTAAGAAAGTTAATAAAGGTTATCTTTGCTTGAGACACTGGGTTCATTTTTTTTACGAAATAAAGTGTTGGTGAAAACCTTGAACAAATGGTTAAGCCTTTCCATGCTTATGGGATAGATAAGGATAGTTGTGGGATAGATAAGGATAGTTGTGTGATAGTTCCTCACAGTATGTGCCTCATGCTGCATGGTGGTGAGAAGTATCTGGAACCACTTGGCTAGGATGCCAAAGGCGTTCACCACCCGTCTTGCCCTGGACAGCCTGTAGTTGAAGATCCTCTCTTCACGGGTGAGGTATCTTGAAGTGTAGGGCATCATGAGGTAGGTTCTGAGGGAGAAGGCGTCATCACCAACGATGAATTAGGGCACATCTTGTGTGTCGTTGGGTAGGGGGGTCTGGATCTGGAAAACCCATGATGAGGTTGCATTCCAGCCCATCCTTGAGGTCACTGGCATTGTATACCTGGCCATCTGAAGCTGACCCGTTGCCTGAAGCCTCGATGTAGATGAACTTGTAGTCAGCATCAACCATGGCAAAGAGGATGATACTGAAGAAGCCCTTGTAGTTGAAATAAGTGGACCCTGAGTTGGCTGGAGCTTTGCAGGCCATGTGCTTGCCATCTATGGCCCCAACAGTGTGGGGAAAGTTCCACCTCTGATACCACTCTTCTGCAAGTTTCCTCCAGGCTTGTTCAGTGGTGGGACACTTGAGGAGCTCCTCCACACTTCGCCTGCACCACTTCTTTGACCACTTTGCTGATGGTGTTGTGTGGCACCCTCCGGGCATACTGCATGTTTTTGTATGTGGTTCCAGAGGCCAGGTGGTGCAGAGTCAGTGCCACCTTCGGTCCAGGGTCCAGGTTGGGACGGAAGTTGGTGCTCGGCTTGGTCAACCTGGGTCTCAGATGTTCTACAAGTTCATCAAACATGGCTGGTGGCATCCTCATCAAGTGATGGAATGCATGAGGGTCTTCATTCCTCAGCTCCACCATCAACTGGTCATAGAGTCCAAACTCCACTCTTCTCCTGATCCATCGTTGGACCCACACAGCTCTGGAATGTCTCCTTCTTCTCCTTGCGTAGAAAAGGTGAAACAGTCTGAACAGGGCTTGGTTCTGGTGTTGAATGATTGCAGCTACCATAAGGACTGTGTTATGATCCATGGTGGAGATCAATGGATGATGTGGAAGAGCAAGACCAAGGGTGAAGAGGTCTGCGGCTGCTGGAGTCCACGGCTGCTGGACTCATACTGAGATCCAGGTGATTTTCTCCCCCTTTTTATTGGAAATATTGGTAGACCGCTAGGTGTCCTTCTACATACTCTAGACATACTGCAGACATCCTAAATATCCAAGATACATCCCAGATACAAACGTTTTGTCCGTTTTAATCCTTTATATACGAGATGCATCCGCTTAAATTCCTTTCTATTTCCGTGCTACTAACGTTGTGTGGACGTTCCGTGTACCTTTTGTTTCCTCCCTCTTTCCGTTTTCAGCTGCAGTGGATGTGAGTTGAGGGGATGGCCAGAGGATGCCGAGAGGATACAGCGGCCGTTTAACAGATGATAACGGACATAGAATGTTTGTTGCCTGTTGTTAAGCCTGGGTTCCCCAACCAGGGTTAGGTAGACAAGCTAAAC
>BLBF01000022.1:48719089-48745393 GCA_015471245.1 Laticauda colubrina
TATTATTTCACCTAAACCAGTTAGGGTGAACAATGTTATCCCTAACACCTGTGTATGCCGCGGATGTACATCGTACGCGGCGGAAAGTTCATCCATTTAAAAAGTTTTGTGCAGCTCAAAACTTCTTGCGCGGATGAAATCTTAGTGGACGGATGCTCCAGGGATAGAGCGTATGAAACACGTATGCAGTGAGTACACAACGGATGCATAGCATTTTCCAATGGATGGCAAGCTTTTTTTAACATTTTATATCCTCTTTGCATCCGTTGGTGCAGTGGGACAGGGGCTTTAGATGTAGAGACATGTGCTACATGCTTTATTTCAAATTTGAAATGTCTTTATTGCTTTTGGTTCTAGAGTTGCCAGAGTAGGTAGAGTGGCAGTCCATGTTACTTCAGTAAATTTGGCTAAGGGAATTATTTTACAATAGTGTATTTAATTATTATAACAGTCTTTATTATGTTCATGGACCAATACCCCAAACCAAAGCATTAAAAACAACAATAATAGTAAAAAAATAAAAATAAAAGACAGACGGAATAAATTGCAGTTAATATTGTGGTTGGTGGTGGATTATCAGTGGGCAGTTAAAGTTTGTATGTAATTTTACATAGCAAAATTTAGCCACATTAAAAGAAACTACTTTTACTTATCTGATAATAGTTGCACATAAAAAAGATCAGTATTTCCCAGATGTTTTGTTAGGTAAGGTATTACAAATTGAGCCTGTGTCCTTATAGAAGATGCAGTATATTAATTAAAACAATATTGTAAAGTTACCCAGATTAAAGTACCAAAAATTGTGCTGTAACAGAAACTAAGAGAGCTAAGAGCCAGATGTGTTGGGGATGAGGTCTTACCTCATCAGCTACCACTGGTAGTGAGTGTCCTTGGGGTCACAGGCCACATGGCAAAGCCATGTTTTAATATTCTGGAAAGCCAAAAGGGTGAGGTTTGTTCTCAGCTTTAGTGGTAGAATGTTTCACAGATATGGGCCACACCCAAAAAGGCACTTCTTGATCCTGCCTGCTCCAATTCCTAGCAGATGGGATCCATAGCAGGCCTCTGATGTGAGTAGGGCAGGCTTGTCCCATTGGGGAGAGATGGCTCTTCAGATAAAAATGATATTACAGTTGCTTGGAAATCAAAATAAAAAACACTTTAGGAATTTAATGTTTCTAGAGTTAGCAATTGAAATTTAAGTCATCCCATCAGCCAGTTTTATTATAGGTTAAGTGGCAGATAGCACATAGTCTGATTTTCCAATCTACCTATTGAATAAATTCTTAAATAATAGCATTTTTTGGGTTAGCTTGTGTTACTCCCAGGCACAAGGCCATCTGAAGAAGTGTGTTTGTTCATTGCTGGTATCATGCCCCCATTGGAGTCTGAATCTGAGGGGGAAGATGAGCTGGAACAAGAG
Source organism: Laticauda colubrina (assembly GCA_015471245.1). NCBI lineage: Eukaryota > Metazoa > Chordata > Lepidosauria > Squamata > Elapidae > Laticauda > Laticauda colubrina. The sequence goes on from BLBF01000022.1 coordinate 48,720,513, forward strand.
CTGATAGAGATTGAGAGGGCGGCTCTGTTGGCCTTGGAGGAAACTCGTCCATCCAGGCAAGGCTTTTCTGAATTAATAAGGCCTACAGACAGGGAGAGCTCAGGTGAAGAACAAGGACTGCTCCCTCCCGATCCGAGAGCAAGGAGGGAAGATTGACAGCAAGATCAACACAGATTGAGCTGGCTATGAGAGAGGAAAATGCCCCACCCCCTTTCACAAGGCACACCTGGGGATTGAGATGTAAGGAGGTGCTGGTGGAAGGGGCATATGTCGGGAAGAAACATTGAATGTGTGGAGCCTTGTGTGTGCAGCCTTGGCACTTGCCAACACCTGGAGATTGCTATGCTGTGTCTTGGGCTTGCCTGGCTTGCCTGCTTCGCTGAATTTCTTGCTCTGGTTACTGTTTGACTAACCTGACTGACTGGACTGCTGGCCCTGTTTGCTGTGTGGCTAACTTTGCTTACTGGACTACTTGCAGCCAGAGGCTTCTGAAGGTGTGTGTGAGAGCTTTGTTCCAGGAATGTGGGAATGTTTGGGGGCACAATTGGCACAATAAAGGGGAGATAAACCTGTTCTTTGGTTGTGTTGCTTTCATGCCACACCTCGGGTCATCATAGCTGGATTACAATGATCTAAAAATGGGGTTGCTAACATCAATAGTATTCTCTACTCAACCCTTGAAGCTCTTTGAGTGACTGATCTTCTCATTTTCCCTCAGCCCAACTAATCACACAGGACTGAACAGGAAAACAGGAGGAAAGAGTATTGTCTAAAGTACAATCTAAAGTATTGTCTTGAGTTCCTTAAAGCCCCTGTCACATTGCACCAACGGATGCAAAGAGGGTGTAAAATGGACAAAAAAGCTTGCCATCTGTTGTTCAACGCGATGTACTCACTGCCTCCGTTTTGCTTCCTCTCTATCCGTCCAGCATCCGTTTATTGACGTTTCATCCGCTCAGAAAGTTTTGACCTGCTCAAAACTTTTGAGCGGAAAATGTATCCAATGCATCTGTTCTGCATCCGCTAGGCATCCGCGAGACATCCGTTCTGCATCTGTTACGCATCCGCTATATCCGCTAGGCATCCGCGATGCATCCGCGCAACTCCATCCGCTCCAGCAGTAAATGGACTCAGGGAGGAAGCAGAACGGACACGGAACGGATGCAGAACGGATGCAGCATGGAAACAAAGCATGTAAAACGGAAAATACATTCGCAGAGGGGACCTATCTCAGATATTAAGGATGTCTACAGGATGCCTAGAGGATGCCTAGAGGATGCCTAGTGGATGCAAAGGGACACCTATATTGCTTATAAAAAGGGGGAGCAACTCACCTGGATCTCACTTTCAGAACAGCAGCCCTGTGGTGCAGACCTCTGCAGCCTTCATCTGCCTCTTCCTCTTCCACAGCATCCAGTCATGTCCACCGTGGATCTTAACAAAGTCCTTTTGGCAGCCACCATCCTTCTGCAACAGTGCGAAGCCATCTACAGGCTCTGTGAACTCTTCTACAGGAAGAAAAGGAGGTGGCCAAGAAGCCTCTGGGTCCGAAGATGGATCGCCAGAAGAGCAGAGTACAGACTGTACAACAAGCTGATGGTGGAGCTCAGGAACGAAGACACTCGTGCATTCCAGAACTTCATGAGGATGCCTCCAGCCATGTTTGACGCAGTTGTGGAGCGGCTGACACCCAGGTTGACCAAGCAGAGCACCAACTTCCGGCCCAGCCTGGAACCTGGGCTCAAGGTGGCACTTACTCTGTGCCACCTGGCCTCAGGGACTAGCTACAGGAGCATGCAGTACGCTGGAGGGTGCCACACAACACCATTAGCATTGTGGTCAGAGAAGTGGTGCAGGCCATCATCGAAGAATACAAGGAGGAGCTCCTCCAGTGCCCCTCCACTGAAGAAGGATGGAAGAAAGTTGCAGAGCAGTGGTATCAGAAGTGGAACTTCCCACACACCGTTGGAGCCATAGATGGCAAGCACTTGGCCTGCAAAGCGCCAGCCAAGTCGGGGTCCACTTATTTCAACTACAAGGGCTTCTTCAGCATCATCCTCTTCACCATGGTCGATGCTGACTACAAGTTCATGTACATTGATGCTTTAGGCAACGGGTCATCTTCAGATGCCCAGGTATACAACGCAAGTGACCTCAAGGGTAGGCTGGAACGCAACCTCATGGTGGGCTTCCCAGATCCAGAACCCCTGCCGAACGACACGCAAGATGTGCCCTACTTCATTGTGGGGGATGACTCCTTCTCCCTCACAACCTACCTCATGAAGCCCTACACCTCCAAATACCTCACCCGTGAAGAGAGGATCTTTAACTACAGGCTGTCCAGGGCAAGGCGGGTGGTGGAGAACGCCTTTGGCATCCTGGCCAACAGGTTCCAGGTACTTCTCACCACCATGCAGCATTGCCCACAGATTGTGAGGAGGATCGTGGAAGCTTGCTGCATCCTGCACAATCTCATGCGCACCCGCTACCCAGTCTTGCAGAACAGGCTCGTGGACCTCCAGCAAGGCAATGGGGACATGGAGTCTGGGGAATGGAGGCAAGGGCGAAACCTGATAGACACTGAGGATGTGCAAGGCCCCAACAGAGCCTCACATGAAGGGAAGAAGCAGCTCAACCTCCTGAAACACTGGTGCAACTCCCCAGCAGGAACGGTGGAGTGGCAAGACAGGATGGGAGATGCTTAATGGATGCTTCAGCCTGTCTCATCACACTGATGAGATTGGGCCATGTATGTTGGGTGGGCCTACAATGATCAGGGCATTTAATAAAGAGTTGTGTTTGTGTTGACATGTGTGGATGATTATTACATTATTATTGATAATAAAGCGCCATAGGTGTGGCACCTGGGAGGGTGGACCATCCCGTCCCACTATGCTTGCACTGGAGGTTTATCTATCCCACAGCTATTACCCATCCCACAGGTATCCCTGCCCATCCCACTGCTATCTCAACCGATCCCACTGCTATCTTAACCCATCCCACTGCTATCTTAACCCATCCCACAAGCATGCAAAGGCTTAAACCATTTCTAAAAGTTTCCACCAAGACTTTATTAAAAAAAAGAAATGAAGCAAGTGTTTGAATCAAAACTAGACTTTATTAACAACAAGCTAAAAACAAAAAATGAGTCTCTGGCACTCCTCTTGGTTGCTCAGTCTCAGCGGTGAAGGGTCCAGGTGCTGTGGAGGTGGCTGGTGCTGGAGTGCTTGTCATCAGCTCCTCCAGAAGCAGAAGCAGCAGAAGCCCCAGCCCCAGAAGAGCGAGCCCGTGCTGCAGAAGCCCCAGCAGAACCAGAGTGAAGGCCAGGGGGCGGGATGGTAGCCCTGTCCCTCTTGTAAGGGCTGAGACCAGATAGCTGAGGCTTGCTGTGCTTCTGCATGGTTGTGGGGTTGCTGGCTGGCAGGGAGGCTTGCAGGAACCAAGGCTGGCGGGAAGGCTGGCAGGGAGGCAGGCACCAAAGCTGCCAGGCAGGCAAGCACCAAGACTGGCAGGAAGGCAGGCACCAAGGCTGGCAAGCAGGAGGCACCAAGACTGGCAGGAATGCTGGCAGGAAGGCTCGCAGGCAGGCAGGCACCAAGGCTTACAGGAAGGCTGGCAGGCAGGCAAGCACCAAGGCTGGCAGGCACACATGAACCAAGGCTGGCAGCAAGGCTGGCAGCAAGGCTGGCAGCAAGGCTTGCAGGCAAGCATGCAGGCAGGGCAGGCAAGGCTGTCAATCCGTCCAGCAGCAGGTCTTTCCTCTGAATGGTGACCTGCTTCCAAGCTGCTTCCCTTATATCCGCAGGGCTGACCAATGCATCCTCCCCACATGCGCAATTAACGCTCGGCATCCCTTCGGCTTCCTCTGTGCATCCGCAAAGCTTCCGCTCTGCATCCGCTTCATCTGCTGTGCATCCTCTCTGCATCCGCTATATCCGTTCTGTGTCCGCTTTGCTGAGGCCCCCCGGAAGCCTAGTGGATGTGCCATCCACTCCCATCCGCTTCCATCCGCTGGCCTTCCGTTCCGCATCCGCTTTCCATCCGCTCTGCGTCCTCCCCCCCGTCCGTTCCTTTCCGTGTTATCTGCTCTGTTTATGCAAATTTTTGCCCCTTTTTAGAGCGGATAACAACGGATGGAACATTTTGCTCATCCGTTGTGTCCATTTTACATCCGTTGGGCAGTGTGACAGGGCCTTTAACAATAGGTAGGAATACATGAACTACAAAAGTACAAAAGCATAACACTGTTGCATCAGGCACTAAAAACCAGCAAAATCTAAACTTAAAGCTCAAGATCACAGGACATAATAGGATTCATTTATTTATTCAACAAATTTATATAGCTGCCCAGCTCACACATGGTGATGCCAGATGATACACAGCAATAAAACCCCCGAACTTTGATCTCCCCACCCGTGGCAGTGACAAACACAGTCAAACAAGCCACTTGATCGGAGGTCCCCAAGCCCACTGACGGAACCATGTCTTCAGAGCCTTTCAGAAAAATAATAAGGTGGGGATTAATCTTAATCTGTGGAATGATGGTCCACAGTGAGGGAGCCATTAAGAAAAGGCACGGTGCAAATCCTTAAGCTTACCAAGTATATCAGTGTTGTCAAACTTCCAGCCTGTGGGCTGGATGTGTCACATGCGGGCCAAGCCCATACTTGGTTTAACGAAAGGGAGAAAGTCCCAATATGTCATGTGATGCCGCTGTGACGACATGAGTTTGACACTCCTGAAGTATATAATCACTTAACTATATGCATATATAATGAAATTTACTTATACTCTATATTAGAAGATATTTCATAATTTATTTCAGAGAACATTTAATTAGAACATAACATTCAATCAAGTTTTAACGACATCATTTGGCTTATGTTGCATTACTCTAAGGATGTTGCTAATTACTGCTAATTAATTCAGACTTTTATATATTTCTGCAAGATGTTGATATGACATGAGTGATTGGTGGAGTTTGGTTTTTAAAGCCCGGTTTGAACTTTTTATATAAGCAAATCTAATACTGCTCAACTCTGTATGTAAACCCTCAAGAAGATCAACACACTGGAGGCAATTTTAGCATCAGAAGCTGAAGATTTTTTAAATAGTCTATTAATAAACAAGCTGTCAAAACAAAAATAGAAGTATGATTAGAAAATGAGGATGGAAGATTAGTGTTTGTTTCATTTCATGGGAACCATAAATGTAGTCCCTTTGTAGGTCAGTTATTTTACCAATGATTTAGAAGTGGAACTATGTTGCATTCCATACATGGTTGAAAAGACCTCATTTCATTCCTAAAATGTCTGAGTTCCTTGAAAGTTTAGTATTTTAATTAAAATTCCACTCACTGCTTTTGCTTTAAGCTGCCATATCCTGTCCAAAAGCATACAGAATTCACATAATGAATTCCCCCTGAAAGCTGTTTAAAAATGTGCTATCTTCAAAGCTCAATATCAGTTATTTTCATGAAGCATTTGGAACAATTGCATTCTATTTTAGTCTGGCATCATCCAGTTGTGGGATTGCAATTCCCATTCCCAAAACATCTGGAAAATGCCAAATTGCAAAAAAACTGTTCTTTTGTTAAGCCAGACATGACATTGTACATGCTTCTGTTTCATTCTATTTCCTGTTCTCTTGCTCCAGTTTTTTGTTTGCTTAAAAATTGAAAGCACATGATGATAGAGGACTATAACATCCATTCTTTGTGAAGTGCTATTTATATGGCTGCTACCGAGGAAATTATTATTATGTTGCATTTATTATTGTTGTCTTTGATGTTTAATATTGTCAATAAATGTTAACAATGGACTGATTAAACTTGAAAACAGGGCTCCTTATTGAATTCAAATGATGTTAGCTCTTTTTCTAATTAGAATACTACGCCCTAAAATTTTCCAGAAAATAGAAAGTTTCTTTGAATTCTTCTATCTAGCAACAGCCTTCGGTAGATAATCTGTAGACTCAAATCAATCATGTGTACTTGGACTTCCCAGGAAATGGAATTGGCATAAAGAGGATACATACAGATTTTATCGAAAGCAAACTTTAGGCCTGGGATGTCAAACTGGATTTCTTCAAGGGCTGGATCAGCATTGTAGTTTTCCTCTGCGGGCTGATGGTAGTGGAGGTGGGAACAGGGTGGCCATGGGGGGAAGGAGAGATGCCTCCTGTAATACTCTGACAGCCAAAATGGGGCATGGGGGGGGTCGGCATGTGACCCCTATCATTTTTGCCCTCCATGGCCTCCTGCAGCAGTCTACTGGCCAAAAACAGGCTGTGTGGTCCATTTTGGGGCTGTTTTTTTGGGCATTTTTCAGCCTGTTTTCGGCCTGTTTCGGCCTGGTTTTTGGTCCGGTTTCTGCTGGCAGAGTGCTGTAGGAGGCCATGGAGGATGAAAACAGGCGCAGGGCCCACACATACGGCCTGTTTTAGTCACCAGAGGCACTGTGGGATGGTCACAATATTTCCAGGCTGGCCCTGTGGGCCACATTTAAACATCCTGCAGGCTGGATCTGGCCCATGGGCCTTGAGTTTGACATCCTTGCTTTAGGCTTTCTGTCAGATAGTTATGTCTTCTACAAACATAGGGGGCTTAGTTGCTTACAAAACAAATTGGTTTAAAAACTTCCGGTTGCAAGGCTTCGACAGTGGCAGGAATCCGCAATTGTGCGTGGTTCCTGCTGCGCTCGCTGTCCCTGATCCAGCTGGATTTGGAGGCTATGGTTACCCCATAGAGGTAACCGAAGACAGGGGAGATCCAGGCAGGGGTCTGGGGGAATTGTAATCCCCCTCCTCAGCCGGTTTAACTCCCTTTTCCCAAGGCGGTGGAGCGGTGGTCAGCAATGGCCGCCACAAAGAAGCTTTCAGCCATGTATGTTGGGTGGGCCTACAATGAACAGGGCATTTAATAAAGAGTTGTGTTTTGTTGACATGTGTGGATGAATGATTAAATTGTTATTGATAATAAAGGGCCAAAGGTGTGGCACCTGGGAGGGTGGACCATACAGTCCCACTATGCTTGCACTGGAGGTTTATCTATCCCACAGCTATTACCCATCCCAAAGGTATCCCTGCCCATCCCACAGGTATCTTAATTCATCCCAAAGGTATCCCTGCCCATCCCACTGCTATCTTAACCCATCCCAAAGGTATCCCTGCCCGTCCCACTGCTATCTTAACCCATCCCACAAGCATTCAAAGGCTTAAATCATTTCTAAAAGTTTCCACCAAGACTTTATTGAAAAAAATAAATGAAGCAAGTGTGTGAAGCAAAGATAATCTTTATTAATAACAAGCTGTAAAAGAAAAATGACCCAAGTCAAGTGTCCAAATAAAGTCTACAGGTAGCCACCCAGTCTCTGGCACTCTTCTTGGTCACTCGGAGGTGTGCCCAATCTCAGGGGTGAAGGGTCCAGGTGCTGTGGAGGTGGGTGCTGCTGGAGTGCTGGTCTGAAGCGCCACTGGGGTGCCTGGCCCCAAGAGGATAACAGGGGACGGTATGTTGAGGAAGCTCTCAGACAGCTGGCTTAGCCCCGTGATGTTGAGAGCCCCTTCCTCCATGCCATGGGGTGTCAGCCCCAGTACCGATGACAGATGTACTGAGGCCGGGATTGGCTGTGGGGTGGAGGAAGGAGCAGTGTAGTGGGGCTGTCTGGTCTGCAGCTGGGTGAGGGCTGGCGTGGGTGGCATCGGTGGTGTGGGTGGCATCGGTGGCAGCAGTGGCGTAGGTGGCATCAGTGGAACCGGTGGCAACGGTGTCGTCCGATGAGTCTGTGCCTGGACTGGGAAGGGCTGCTGCCTGTGCTGCTGGACCTCCTGGTAGCTGTAGCCCTGGTAGGTGAGGGCCTGTGGGAAGCCTTGGAATGGGAGTGACATCACCTGGGGTGGAGGAGCAGACCTGGACTGGGTGGGAGCAGGTTCATCTGGATCTGGAGGGTTGTGAAGCAGATCGGTGATCCTGTCCTTCACCACCTGGTACTGGGGTTCCGCCATGTCCATGAGGGTCTGGTTCACATAGGTGAGGAAGGGCTTGCGGTTGGAGGATGAGGAGTCGGTGTGTACCAGCTGAGAGAGGAGATCTACGCTGCTCCTGATGGTGTCTCTTCTCTCCAGCAGGACAGTGTGGCTCTGCCCCTCCTATCTGGCTCTCTGCCTTTCTGTGGAGCTGGAGCTGGGGGTGGATGCGGGTTGGACTGTAGTGGAAGTGCCGTCTCCTTTCTCCCACTGTGCCAGGGGGTCCTCCACGTGCTCCGCCACAGTTAGTACAGCTGTCGGGGGGTTCTCCGTCATGGCACGCTCCACAGACACCTGCCTGGAGACAGGAGCTGACTCTCTGCCGGAAGAGGACTGGCTCTCAGCAGGCTGCCGGAGAGAGAGGGTTGTGAGAGGGGCTGCTCCTCGGTGGCAGATCTCACCCTCCAGTAAGCTACACTCAGCCATGACATAGTTCTCTCTGTCCGTCAGCTTGACCATGGCCTGGCCAGATTTCTTGAGGTGCAGCTTCCCGTACCAGGTGTGCATGTGCTTCCACCAGCCGAGGAGAACCTCCGAAGTGTGGCCCAGGCTCTCCGCCTTCTCTCTCCAAGCAGCCTGCTTCCATTTGGTGTCCCTATAGAGCCTGTGTCCCTTCCGCCATAGATACTCATTCTCTCTCAGCCACTCCAGCACCTCATCCTCATGTTCCTCCTCAATGTTGTATTGCCTCCTCTCCCGTTCTCGCGTCTGCCTCTTCCTCCCTTTGGCAGGACCACATGGGCCCTCATCAGAGGGGCTTCCAGGTTGTAGGGGCTGCTCCTCCAAACCAGCAGCAGCAGCAGCAGCACCAGCAGCAGCAGCAGGACCAGCAGGACCAGGATCAGCAGTAGCAGAGTAAGCACCAGCAGCGCCAGCAGCACCAGCAGCACCAGCAGGACCAGGAGCACGAGCAGGACCAGGAGCACAAGCAGGACCAGGAGCACAAGCAGGACCAGTAGGATGAGGAGCAGTGCCAGCAGAGTAAGCACCAGGAGAAGCACCAGCACCAGGAGCAGCGCCAGCAGAGTAAGCACCAGCAGAAGTACCGCCAGAAGCAGCTTCAGCAGAGTAAGCACCAGCAGAAGCACCACCGCCAGAAGCAGCATCATCAGCTCCTCCAGAAGCAGAAGCAGCAGAAGCCCCAGCCCCAGAAGAGCGAGCCCATGCTGCAGAAGCCCCAGCAGAAGCAGAGTGAGGGCCAGGGGTTGGGAGGGTGGCCCTGTCCCTCTTGCCAGGGCTCGCAGCAGATGGCTGAGGCTTTCTCTTCTTCCCCATGGTTGTGGGGTTGCTGGCTGGCAGGCAGGCAGGCAGGCTGTCAGGCAGGCAGGCGATGTGTCTGGAAGCAGGTCTTTCCTCTGAATGTTGACCTGCTTGGGAGCTGCTTTCCTTTATATCCGCAGGGCTGATGCAATGCATCCTCCCCGCATGCGCAGTGAATACTAGGCTTCCTCTCTGCATCCGCTAGGCTTCCGCTCTGCATCCGCTTCATCCGCTCGGCATCCGCTGTGCATCCGCTTCATCCGCTTCATACACTTGGCATCCGCTCTGCATCCGCTGTATCCGTTCCACATCTGCTTTGCTGCGGTCCCCCGGAAGCCTTGCGGATGTGCCATCTGCTCCCATCCGCTTCCATCTGCTAGGCTTCCGTGGAGCATCCGCTTTCCATCCGCCCTGCGTCCTCCCCCCATCCGTTCCTGTCCGTGTTGTCCGCTCTGGTTATGCTAATTTTTGCCCCTTTTGAGAGCGGATAACAACGGATGGAACATTTTTCTCGTCCGCTGTGTCCTTTTTACAAACGTTTTGCAGTTGGCCAGTGTGACAGGGCCTTAAAAGCAGCGGAGAAAAGTTAAAAGGAAAGGTTTTTTTTCTTCTCACTCTCCTTCCCTATGGAAATAGCAGATGGAAATCAGAAAAACCTGCTTTGACATAGAAGGTAATTAATCCTGAAAATTAAAGCCAAGGGGATATTAAGATTTCTGAACATTGGAACTAAAAACCAAAAATTTTCTTTTTTTTTTGCTATAAGTGGGAAGGGAGAGGCAAAGAATATATATAAATATTTTGTTGGAAGAGACGGCTTGGAACTTTTAAGATAAGAGATAATGGCAATAAGACTTTTAAAAAAATTACTTTGGAACTGTGTAATTAAATTTCACCCCAGGAAAAGATAGTACAAAAAGAAGAAAGTGCTAAATGAAACAGTTTGTGCTGATTTGGATTGCTTTGTGACTTTGGGACTCTTGGAAACTATTTTTTTGAAAGACTAAAATCATTTGGGTTGTTTAAAAAAAATATCTTACAATGGCATTATCTGTTGAAGAATTGAAAATAGAATATAAAAAGTTAAAAGAAGAGGAACAAGAAGGCAACAGCTCTTCTGGATCTGTTTTCCACTTCTTAGAAATGGCGATTTCTACCTACCAGGAATTACAACAACAAGAAAGCTGGGATGATGAAGAAGAAGCCATCTTTAATGGATAAATAATTTTAGTTGAGGAAGAAAAGGGAAAGGGAAAGAAAATGGAGAATTCAAGATTTAAAAAAACAACCAAGAAAGGGAAAAATAAGGTGAAAAATCGATACAATGTCAGGAAGCAACAGAAAAGAGGAATACAACAGAGAGGGGAGACCAAGAGGGTGGAGATTGAGAGATGGGGGGACAAAAAGACGAGACTGGATAAGAGAGGAAGGGAAAAAGGGAAGAGAAGTTATAAAGACTTAAAACAAGATGTTAAAAAAGAAGGATTTTTTTTTTAGAGAAAGGGTAAAATGTAATTAAAAGAAGAGATTCTGCCAAAATCCTGCATAGGATTGCATTGTAGTATTTGAAATAGAGTTAGAAAATTGGAATATTATATGAGTTAACAATATATTAAAGGGAATGTGTAAAATGTCTAATAGAGTTTAATTAGCCATGGAACATTGTTTTTACTATACTATAAGCTTAGTATTTTTTTCTCTTTTTTATTACTTTAAAATGGACTATGTAGAATGCACTAAGCAGAATCAGTATGGAAATTATATATTAGTTTAAGTTTTAAATCTAGGGGAAAGATAAAAAGTCGTCATACTTCAACCAGTGATTACAGAGAAATTTTGCAGTAAAGAGAAAAGAAAAAATAGATTGAAAAAGAATGGACAAAAGATACAAGTAAAATGATTTAAATTGAGATGAAACAAAATAGAATTAAGAGAATGAAAAGAGGGGAGAAAACATATAGAAAATGTAGAATGATAAATGAGATATGAAACAGTATATAAGGTGAGCATGAATTTGATTTATGTCTGTATAAAAAGATGCTAATCGCTTTCCCAAAAAAAGGTTTTATGTTTTCGTGTTTAGTGTTTTGTTTGTTAAGTTAGCTTATTGAGAATTAATAAAATTTTGGAAGAACGTTAGAAGAGAATAATGAAATTATAAACAAGACAGATGAAAGTATAAGTACAGTGAATAAAGAGATATAGAAATTTAGGTAAAAGGAGAGGTTGGAAAAAGAATAAATAAGATATGCATATGTGATAATCTGGAACTATGTTATATTCAAATAAGATGTTTTATTTGTTTTTTTAAAATTTATTAAGCAGTTTTTAGAAAAGAGATTTTATGTTATTAGGTTTTATGTTTTGTTTGTTTGTGTATTGTCTTTAAAAACTAATAAAATTTGTTTAAAAAAAAACAAACCAATTGGTGTGTTCCATCGATAACCCAATTCATCTTGGAGAATTTGAGAGCAGTTGTTTCAACAGATAAAAGAGTGGGATTTCCATACCTGATATCTAACCCAATTGAAAACAGTATTTGGATTTAATACAAGTTAAATCTCTGGTCATATACTGGTATATCTCTGGTCATATACTGGTATTATTATCAGATGTAAGTGCCATTTAATTTAACTGAAATGTACATAATACTATAAAGCATTTTCCATTCTCTACCATGATAAATATATTTATTTTAATGGCAAAAGTTGCATTAATTTCTTATTCAGTCCACAATCATTGTACTTTTATTTTCTTTGGAGATGTCCTACTGAGCCTATTTTAGTTCTTTCTTAAGTTTCTGAGGTTTTTTTAATTCCTTAATTGTTTTTACTTGAAGAAACTCAAAGGAAAAATTATGATGACTAATAGATTTGTAAATGATCAATGCTTAACCATCATCATAAATTGTTTTGGTAAAAATAGCAAGAACGAACAGATGTTGGCATGCATATATTGCAGTAATAAATGTAAATAAATTTGAAAACATTCACATGAAATTCAGCTATATTTGTAGTGAAAATTAGAGATAAATTAGATTCAAGAAGAAAATTGAACATGGGAACAGAAAAGATAAAGAGGAAGATGAAGAAAGAAAAGCATTCCATTATGTTACCTTCATTAAAGCCCGGTCCCACTGGCCAACAGATGCAAAACGTATGCATAAAGGACACAGCGGATGAGCAAAATTTCAGGGGTGGCTCCATCCGTTGTCATCCACTCCAAAAAGTGGCAAAAATTTGCATAAACAGAACGGAAAAGAACAGAAAAGAACGGACGTGGGTAGTATGTAGCGGGGATGTTAAATGGATGTTCATAGGAAGCCTAGCGGATGGAAGCAGATGACACCTCCGAAGGGGTTCCGGGGGAGAATTTTGAAGTGGACGCATAGCGGATGAAGCGAATGCATCACGTACGCCTAAAGGAAAGAAAGGGGATGCCGCGCGGATCTATATTGGATGCAAACCGTTCACTGTATCCTTTCTATTTCTATGCTACTAACGCTGTGTAGATGTTCCTTGTACCTTTGTTTCCTCCCTCTTTCCGTTTTCAGCTGCAGTGGATGTGAGTTGCAAGGATGCCCAGAGGATGCAGAGAGGATACAGCGGACGTTTAATGAATGATAAACAGACATAGAACATTTATTGCTCGTATGTTGCGGATTTACATCGTATACGGTGGAAAGTTCATCCGTTCACAAAGTTTTGTGCAGCTCAAAACTTCTTGCACAGATGAAATCACAGTGGACGGATGCTTGACGGCAAGAGCATATGAAACACGTATGCAATGAGTACACAACGGATGCATAGCGTTTTCCAATGGATGGCAAGCTTTTTTTAACATTTTACATCATCTCTGTATCCGTAAGTGCAGTGGAACAGGAAGGAAGGCTGGAAGGCATGCAGGCACCAAGGTTGGCAGGCAGGCATGAACCAAGGCTGGCAGGTAGGCACCAAGGCTGGCAGGCAGACTGGCTGGCAGCAAGGCTGGCAGGCAGGCAGACAGCAAGGCTGACAGGGAGGCTGGCAGCAAGGCTGGCAGGCAGGCAGACAGCAAGGCTGGCAGGGAGGCTGGCAGCAAGGCTGGCAGGCAGGCAGGCAGCAAGGCTGGCAGGGAGGCTGGCAGCAAGGCTTGCAGCAAGGCTGGCAGCAAGGCTTGCAGGCAGGCATGCAGGCAGGGCAGGCAAGGCTGTCAATCCGTCCGGCAGCAGGTCTTTCCTCTGAATGGTGACCTGCTTCCGAGCTGCTTCCCTTTATATCCGCGGGGCTTAGGCAATGCATCCCCCCCGCATGCACAATTAACACCTGGCATCCGTTAAGCTTCCATTGTGCATCCGCTCGGCTTCCGCTCTGCATCCGCTTCATCCGCTGTGCATCCGCTGTGCATCCGCTGTATCCGTTCCGCATCCACTTTGCTGCGCCCCCCTGGAAGCCTAGCGGATGTGCCATCCGCTCCCATCCGCTTCCATCCGCTGGGCTTCCATTCCGCATCTGCTTTCCATGCTCCCTGCGTCCTCTCCCCGTCCGTGTTATCTGCTCCGGTTATGCAAATTTTTGCCCCTTTTGAGAGCGGATAACAACAGATGGAGCATTTTGATCGTCCGTTGTGTCCGTTTTGCATCCGTTGGGCAGTGTGACAGGGCCTTTAGATTCTGGAGTGAGATAGAACCATTGAGACAAATAACTATGTTGCTGAAACTCTTCCAACTATCTAAACAATAGCTCTTTTGAATTCTGCTGTATAGTGCAGTATTGGTGCAGTGTCGGGGGTTTTCGGTTCAGTGTGTGGAAGGTGAAGGATGTGTGTGTTTATTTTCATGGTCATTGTTAGATCACGGGGAAAAAAGAGACTGGAGACCAGCGTGACTTTCAGCTCTTTATTCGGTTCCTGGGATCAGTCTCACTGTGGAACTGTGGCAGCCTTTTTTATTGCAGCTGCTAACGGCTCGTGGCCAATGACGGTTCCTTGAATTCCCCGCCGCTCAGACAGACCAATCACAGGGCACCAATTGTTGACCAATCACCATCGCTTGAAGAATCAATCATATTGCCATATTTGTGGACCAATCAGAAAAGGGTATTTCAAGTATGCTAATATAGAACAGTGATGGTTATGATGTGCACTGAAGATGGTGTTTGATTTCGTTGTACGAGTTGCAATGCCAGTAAAGTAGACTAATGATAGCTAATAATAAATGGAGTCTCCTGCTCCATCTGATGGCAGCTAGTTTAATTGAAACTAGAACAGAAGGGCCTCAGCAAGATCTAATATTGTGTGTGTGAGAGAGGGCATGATTACGTATTATGTATTATATCCCTTCTTGGCAATCTCCTAAATTAGAAAATCCCAAATTTGTAGCTTTCAGACAGAGTAATTTTGATTACCCTTTTAGTACTTTGTCCAATTCCACAATATTCTTTGTGAGATATGGCAAACTGAATTATTGGCAATACTATTTAGTGTGATCACAGAGTTCTTCTGAAGCCATGATTAAATTTACAGCTTGATTTTCATTCCTTCTACTGGTGATGTATAGCAGTCAAATATCAATTTTGTATATAGCAGCTACAAATAGGTTTGACATTTTCATTGAGACATCATAACTCTTGATCTTTTCTTGACCATCATTTGCAGTTTAAAGCCCTGTCACACTGCCCAACGGATGCAAAACGGACACAACGGACGAGAAAAATGTTCCATCCGTTGTTATCCGCTCTCAGAAGGGGCAAAAATTTGCATAACTGGAGCGGATAACACGGACATGGGGAGGATGCAGGCCAGATGGAAAGTGGATGCGGAACAGAAGCCCAGCGGATGGAAGCGGATGGGAGCGGATGGCACATCCGCTAGACTTCCGGGGGGCTGCAGCAAAGCGGACGTGGAACGGATACAGCGGATGCAGAGCGGACGCCGAACGGATGAAGCGGATGCACAGCAGAAGTCTAGCAGATGCACAGCGGAAGCCTAGCAGATGCCGAGCGTTAATTGCGTCAGCCCCGCGGATATAACGGAAGCAGCTCGGAAGCAGGTCGTCATTCAGAGGAAAGACCTGCTTGTCCTGTCCTGTCCTGCCTGCATGTCTGCCTGCCAGCCTTGCTGCCAGCCTCCCTGCCAGCCTCCCTGCCAGCCTTGTTGTCTGCCTGCCTGCCAGCCTTGCTGCCAGCCAGTCTGCCTGTCAGCCTTTGTGCCTACCTGCCAGCCTTGGTTCATGCCTGCCTGCCAACCTTGGTGCCTGCATGCCTTCCAGCCTTCCTTCCAGCCTTGGTGCCTGCCTCCCTGCCAGCCTTCCTGGCAGCCATGGTGCCAGCCTTCCTGCCAGCCTTGGTGCCTGCCTGCCTGCATGCCAGCCTTCCTGCCAGCCTTGGTGCCTGCCTCCCTGCCAGCTTTTCTGCCAGCCTTGGTGCCTACCTCCCTGCCAGCCTTCCTGCCAGCCTTGGTTCCTGCCAGCCTCCCTGCCAGCCAGCAACCCCACAACCATGCTGAAGCACAGCAAGCCTCAGCCATCTGCTGCCAGCCCTTGCAAGAAGGACAGGGCTACTATCCTGCCCCCTGGCCCTCACTCTGGTTCTGCTGGGGCCTCTGCAGCACGGGCTCGCTCTTCTGGGGCTGGGGCTTCTGCTGCTCATGCTTTTGGAGGAGGAGCTGATGACAAGCACTCCAGCACCAGCCACCTCCACAGCACCTGGACCCTTCACCCCTGAGACTGAGCGACCAAGAGGAGTGCCAGAGACTCATTTTTGTTTTATAGCTTCTTGTTAATAAAGTCTATTTTTGATTCATACATTTGCTTCATTTCTTTTTTTTAATAAAGTCTTGGTGGAAACTTTTAGAAATGGTTTAAGCCTTTGCATGCTTGTGGGATGGGTTAAGATAGCAGTGGATTGGGCAGGGATACCTTTGGGATGGGCAGGGATACCTGTGGGATGGGCAGGGATACCTGTGGGATGGGAAGGGATACCTTTGGGATGGGTAATATCTGTGGAATGGGCAGGGATACCTGTGGGATGGGCAGGGATACCTTTGGGATGGGTAATAGCTGTGGGATAGATAAACCTCCAGTGCAAGTATAGTGGGACTGTATGGTCCACCCTCCCAGGTGCCACACCTATGGCCCTTTATTATCAATAGCAATGTAATCATTGATCCACACATGTCAACATAAACACAACTCTTTATTAAATGCCCTGTTCATTGTTGGACCACCCAACATACATGGCCCAATCTCATCAGTGTGATGAGACAGGCTGAAGGAAGCATCCATTAATCATCTATCATCCTGTCTTGCCCTACCACTGCTCCAGCTGGGGAGTTGCACCAGTGTTTCAGGAGGTTGCGCTGCTTCTTCCCTTCACGTGAGGCTCTGTTGGGGCCTTGCACATCCTGAGTGTCTATCAGGTTTCGCCCTTGCCTCCATTCCCCAGGCTCCATGTCCCCATTGCCTTGTTGGAGGTCCACGAGCCTGTTCTGCAAGACTGGGTAGCGGGTGCGCATGAGATTGTGCAAGATGCAGCAAGCTTCCACGATCCTCCTCACGGTCTCTGGACGATGCTGCATGGTGGTGAGAAGTACCTGGAACCTGTTGGCCAGGATGCCAAAGGCGTTCTCCACCACCCTCCTTGCCCTGGACAGCCTGTAGTTGAAGATCCTCTCTTCACGGGTGAGGAGTCTGGAAGTGTAGGGCTTCATGAGGTAGGTTGTGAGGGAGAAGGAGTCATCCCCCACGATGAAGTAGGGCACATCTTGTGTGTTGTTGGTCAGGGGATCTGGATCTGGAAAGCCCATGATGAGGTTGCGTTCCAGCCCCTCCTTGAGATCACTGGCGTTGTATACCTGGGCATTTGAAGATAAGCCATTGCCTGAAGCATCGATGTACATGAACTTGTAGTCAGCATCGACCATGGCGAAGAGGATGATGTTGAAGAAGCCCTTGTAGTTGAAATAAGTGGACCCCGACTTGGCTGGCACTTTGCAGGCCATGTGCTTGCCATCGATGGCTCCAATGGTGTGTGGGAAGTTCCACTTCTGATACCACTGCTCTGCAACTTTCTTCCATCCTTCTTCAGTGGAGGGGCACTGGAGGAGCTCCTCCTTGTATTCTTCGATGATGGCCTGCACCACTTCTCTGACCACAATGCTGATGGTGTTGGGTGGCACCCTCCATCCATACTGCATGCTGCTGTAGGTGGTCCCTGAGGCCAGGTGGCACAGAGTGAGTGCCACCTTGAGCCCCGGTTCCAGGCTGGGCCAGAAGTTGGTGTTTGCCTTGGTCAACCTGGGTGTCAGCCGCTGCACAACTTCGTCAAATATGGCTGGAGGCATCCTCATGAAGTTCTGGAATGCCCGAGTGTCTTCGTTCCTGAGCTCCACCATCAGCTTGTTGTACAGTCCGTCCTCTGCTCTTCTGGCGAACCATCTTCATACCCAGAGGCTTCTTGGCCTTCTCTTTTTCTTCCCGTAGTAGAGTTCACAGAGCCTGTAGATGGCTTCGCACTGTTGCAGAAGGATGGTGGCTGCCAAAAGGACTGTGTTACGATCCACGGTGGACATGACTGGATGCTGTGGAAGAGCAAGAAGCAGATGAAGGCTGCAGAGGTCCACATCGCAGGGCTGCTGTTCTGAAAGTGAGATCCAGATGTGTTGCTCCCCCTTTTTATAGGCAGTATAGGCGTTCCTTTGCATCCTCTAGGCATCCTCTAGGCATCCTCTAGACATCCTCTAGGCATCCTCTAGGCAACCTGTAGACATCCTTAATATCCAAGATAGGTCCCCTCTGCGGACGTTTTTTCCATTTTAAACGCTTTGTTTCCGTGCTGCATCTGTTCTACATCCGTTCTGCATCCGTTCTGTGTCCATTCCGCTTCCTCCCTGCGTCCGAGCAGATGCGAGTTGCGTGGATGCAGAATGGATGCCTAGCGGATATTGCGGATGTGTAACGGATGCAGAACAGATGCGTAGCGGATGCGTAGCGGATGCAGAATGGATGAATTGGATACATTTTCCGCGCAAAAGTTTTGGGCAGCCCAAAACTTTTGGAGCGGATGAAACGTCCATAAATGGATGCTGGACGGATAGAGAGGAAGCCAAATGGAGGCAGTGAGTACATCGCGTTTTCGAATGGATGGCAAGGTTTTTTGTCTGTTTTACATCCTCTTTGCATCCGTTGGTGCAGTGTGACATGGGCTTTAGACTTTATTAATGTATACTGTGTATAAAAAACTGACTCTTTTGCTTGAATGTGAATCACTTTGTGTTTACTTCCATGGCATTGCATTTACTAAAATTTTAAACTCATGATTGGGAAAATGCTTTTTAAAATGTTTACAATAACGAACTCTTCGCCTCCTTTTAAAATATCTACATAAGTATGATACTTGAATGATACTCAGTTTTGTTTTTTTAAGAAAACTAGGTCTTAGTTACCAGATGGGTCAGTGTGTGTGTGTGCATGTGTGTGTGCGTGTGTGTGTGCATGTGTGCATGCACTAGGATTTATTTACCATTCCAATCTAGAAAGATTCACATTTCAAAGTGAAAGAGGACACTACTGAACAAGTTATAAATCACATTAATAACATGAGGATAATGGTGGTAACTAAAGATCATTTCCCCACGGGCTGGTAAATGAATATAATGTTGCTAATTACTTACTTATAATCACTGATGTGTTGATGCCATTTTATCATTCTTGTAAATTTGTCTTTAAAATTAATAATGTATGACTGTATTTAGGATGACCGCAAACAGTTTTAAAAGCAACTGGCAGAGTTCAGTAAGTACATTTTCTTAGGTTGATGAACTAGTTCTTTATCAATAGTCCTCAAAAAAGCTAGGAAATACTTGATAGAGCAATATTGTCCTACTGCCCCAATTAAAAATGATGTGTTTGATGTCAGTAGGAATACTTGATCTGAATGTGCAATCAGTTGGTAAAAGTTTCTGATTCTTACTTGTCTAACAAATACCAGAATAAAAGCTCATCCTTAAATAAGGTATCTGAAAAATGATAATCAGCTTATCAGTACCAGAAACATCAGCAAACATCTTTTTAGCCAAAGAGGTATTGATGATTCCCCTAAATTCCTGGCTAGGGAACTCGAATTGTGGCATCATTTTGCTCATTCAGAATTATTTCTGATTGTTGAATCTCAGCAAACAGCCACATAGTTAATTTGGCAAGCCAGAAATTTTCTAACTGTATATGTGTAAAGACAGAGACTTCAGTTTAGATAAAGAATGGAACAAAAAAGAAAAGTTAATCATTCAGACATCCAAAAGTATATCTTCCATATATAGATTTGTAAATAAGTGAAAATATTACAAATCCCACTAAACTTCTGTTTCTGCCCTCCCCCTCCCCCAAAACAAGTTGCTTGTGCAACTTTTCACTGTTGAAGGGTAAACATTTCTATTTCTATTTTCTATTTCTATAGATGTCCCCTTGGTGGTGCTATTAATCAAGTTTTCCATTTTTTGTCTTTTAGCTTGAAATTCTGATTAAAATTACAAAATGGCAGTATGCCATAGTTGTTCTAACATATAATCACAGCAAAGCATGATCAGGCTTCTAAATGCTAAAGTACTGCATTAAATTTGAAAGATTGCAGTAAAATAAATCAGCTTTGCTTCAGAATGGTGCATGTAACATATATCTCTGTCTCTGTGAGATTGGTTTTTCTCCTTCAAATGTTTTCTTCAAGCAACTTTTCAGATTCTGTAGTAGAAAACTGAAGCAATTATATCAAAGAGACAGAAAATGCTAATAATGGTATATGCAATCTTTAGTTGGGCTATAACTTAATATAATGGTACCATTCAATATTACTTGGTTCCCTTCTGGACAATTTATTGGAAATATTCAGCATTTTTATTATCCAGGATGTAAATCTTTATGATAGGATTTAAAGAAAATTAATGATGGTGCTGACTACCACCATCTGACTACCACCTGCTGACTACCACCATTTAGATCTGACTAATCTGATCTAAACAATAATATTTTATTGTTAAAATAAAATAAAATGCTTCTTAGTACCTTCAAGATTAATAATTTTATTAAGTTATAGGATATTATTAGCTGACATCCCTACATCCCATATATATTAACTGTTCTTTTTATTGTGTGTGTATCTGTGTTTGACTGTGTTGGTGTTGGTGTGCATACATACACATACATACATCTCTCTCTGTGTTACACATATCATACCTGGGCTATAAAAACCCAAATGAGCACCAGATGGCAGCAAAGAGTTTTCTTTAAGATTTAAAACAGTATTTCATAGCTACTTGGGAAAAATATTGTTACAGAGGGCCCTTTGGTTGTATAAAAAAGGTTATTTTTTTAAACAAAGAATGGCTTGAATTCAGAGGAAAAGGGGGAAATTTTGAGGCTTAATACCTAAAAATCATGGGTGGAAAATCTGGAGATTCACACTCTGATAGACAGCTGAAATGAGAATATTTTCCACCTGTTTTCAGAGTCTAAACCAGGGTTGTGAGACCTAAACCCAAGATAAAACAACTGTGCTGTTGTGCAGAAGGCTAGGAAGTTGAATGGTGCAAGCCTGAATGTGCAAATCTGTTTTTCTTTGGACCAGTTATGCTTAGTCATGTGCCAGGCAATCGTAGATTGGACTTGGGGGGCATTAACAGCTATACATGTCACTGAACAAACAACTAAAAGTTTATACCTTTCTTGTCATTCTGTGTTCAGAGAAAACCACACAGTTGTTGACTTAACTATTTGCTGCACATACTTTAAGTCCGTCTCCTGACCATGGCTATGGTGACAGCTACTGCTCAAACTTGGCTTCATCTCTTGCTTATTCCTTGCGCTGATTATCATGCTTAAACCTGGGACTATCTAATTATTGCTCTTCACTCTCCCCAGAATAGAACATAATCAGATATGGCCCTTAGAGTTAATGCACAGCTGCTTTCCAATTAGTCCTTTGGCTAATCATTACTGTACTTAATAATGCCAGCACTAAAATTAAAAGCTTTATTAGCAGGGGTTGTGAAGGATTGTGGTTATAATCAGGGCTATGCAAGGCTTTAGACTGGAAAGAGATGTTTTCAGATATCCTAGAGTATGAACTGAGAACCTATATGTCACTCAACAATGAACAATCCTAATAGTATGTGGTAGCTCATATTGTGCTGCTGTTTATTACCCTGCTTCATATATGCCTGACTGAAAGAGACTGGGGATCACAAGGTCATATGAAATCATCTGAGGTAGCTTCTCTTCGATCAGGGGTGTTAAACTGGCAACCTGCAGGCCAGATGTGTTATGTGCAGGCCACGCCCACCCCAGCTCGGCAAAGGCAAAACAATGTGATACATCATGTGATATGATTGAGTTTGACACTCGTGTCTTAGGTTCATGTTTCACAATTTATTGATGTCCAAGTATATTAGGGTTACATCTTCTACAATTTCCAGCTAGTATGGCTACTAGTGATTGGACATTCTAGACACTGTGGTAAAACCTATAAAATGGAGGTCCATATTTCCTCTATTTTTTTTTTCATTTTTCCTGTTAAAGAAAAATGTTTTAAAAGTTTTAAAAAAATATTTTCAGCTCAAACTCTAAATTGTAGGATCCCAACAACCATACTTTTATAATGAATTGGATTTATGTTTTTTCTAACATCTGGACTCTGTACCATAACTTCTGTGCAACCATATTTAACATGCAGATCTGTATTTGAAAAGTTTCATTACTTGGCTTGAAAACAGCAATGTTCATACAGTCTTATGTCTTTAACCAACATTTTATTTCCATTGTATATTACTTGAAAATTAAATTAGCAAGCCCTTATGGATCTAAATGCACTGAGTGCCATAAATTTTTTGTTATGTTATAATTAAATAAAATCTTATTGTTCAAATAAATAAGCCTGCCTAATATGCTGAAAAGCTTAGCCTTCAGGGCTATAATCTAAATATATCAAAAGGAATCTGTCATCATAAAAATTTCCTGTCCCAGAGGCTTTAGAATAAAAAGAGGAAATAGTGAGTGAGTGAGAGAGAAAATTAATGGAGCCTCATCAGCATCAGAATAAACTCAAAAATAGATATGACAAGTTGAGTTTGCATAAACTTGTCAGTTGCTACTATAGAGACAGAGATCTATTACCTCTCTGTTATGCTGCTGCTAACTTAATTTATAGCAATTTATTCCATAAAAGTAGATTGTAACTATGTTGGCTTGGAATAGGAAGAAAAGAAATCACCTTAGCTGCTCTGAAAATAAAAATGGTAATGTGTATAATAGATTTCTGATAAAGTAATTTGAACAGCAAACTAATATTCAGGCTAAATGTATTTTAGTGAACTTCATCACATCCCAACAACTCATCTAAATTCATTTATAGATAGAAAGATAATTGAGTCATGTGATCCATAAAATGTCTGTTGTTGGGGAGAGGATATGATTTTGCCTATAATATATTCTGGAGAATATCTAAGAAACCAGAAGCACTAACCCGCAGCCTGGTGTTAATTTCATCTCCCATATAAACAACTATTACACTAACAATATAACTGCTATACCTTTCTGAGATGTACATAAAAATTAGGAAAAAAGATCTGGGTATCATGCAAAGCTGGAGCTACAAGATCCCAAGTCTGAAAGTAGATCACCAAATATGGTGATCTAAATATGGTGATCTACTGAAAGTAGATAACCAAATAAGGAATTTAATTCACTTCATTCAGCATTTTAGAGGTCTTTGCATTTTGCATTTTGAAGAAGCAGTGAAGATTTTTAAAATGACATGCATAAAGCACAACTAATGTTCAGGATGAATTTCTCATGGTATAAGTAAATTTACAGTGATTGAGTTAACAGTTGGTGACTAACCTAATTTTTTTATTCTGAAAAAATGAAATGCCCCTTGCATTTAATTTGACGTGTTTTAAAACATGCATTTCAACAAAATTACATATCACTGTGCTATACTATCCAGTGTTTTGTAGAAAATATGCTGATGCTACCTCAAGCTAAAGATTTTCATCTTATACTTACAAAATTAACATTTTTCAAAATATTTTCTTTCCTCCCTTGCTCAAAATCAACAAGTTAGGGGCAACAAATATGAGGCTACTGGACAGTAGAATCAGTAACAACATCCAGAGAGCTGTTTCTTTTTGTCTGTCTTGAAAAATCAAGTACAGACCTGCAGAACACAATTTATGATATAATGTTATCATGCACTTGTATTTCTTCACCACTGTCTCCCATCATTAAAGCTGATGGAAAAAAGGAAGCACTGGAATTCAGTGTGATGATTACAAGCCATGTTACCTTGGTATTACTGTGAAAAATGGAGCAAGAAATCCAACCTAGGACCTCTTGCTTTATTTAGTCATCCTCCCTGTTAATTTATACTGTATTTTCAGAAACATTCCACAATACCATTATCCCAGAGTATAATGGTGTGTTATGCTGGCAAGGGTACATCACTGGTATCAGTACTCATTCATAAATGTATTGCACTATGTATTGAACTTGAAATGACAGAGAAAAGAATACCTGATGTGTTATATGTAGGGATAATTTATATATAATTATATTCATTCCCTTGTGAACACTTGAAGAGGTAATTTCTCTCCATCTGCATAATCAAATTATTACTGGAAAAATAGAGGGAGGGATGGAGGAGGGAGGAAGAGAGGGACTAAGATCTTCCTTTTGAGGACTAGAAATAGCTTTCTGATGGGCTTCCTGAAAACATCTGTAGGTCTCTAACAGTTATATTTGTTAAATATGCCATCCATCCCTCTGTCCATCTCAATCTGATGCTAATCATTATATAATATTGTATAGCAACATACAGTTTCAGGTGAATATGTGTGAATAGTTATATGTAAAAGAATAAGTACATGAGACTCAAAGCAGGTCATGGAGACAGAAGGGTTGGCTTAAGAAGATTGCAGTTTCTGCAATCCATGGAAAAATATCAGAATGAAGTGATCTTAGAAGGTCTGATTCTCAAAATATAAGTTGGTTTCAGAAAAACTGTCAGGTGTGAAAAACCAGGTCCACACTTGAAGGTTAAATTAACCTGATTTATTGCTAAAAGCCAATGCATAGGAATTTTCTCAACAATCAGCACTTGGTTAGAATTAGATAAGAGTCAACAGCACTCAAGGGAGATTTGACATTGCTTGTGGCTACACAGAAATCCTCGCCTCATCCCTTTTTCATTCCACCCCTAGGTTCTGCTATTCCTTCTTCCATAAGAGCAGATGGTTTCCATGTAAAGTGAACGAAGCAATAATATTCTAGTGGAACAGTACCAAGAAGTCTGAAAAAGAAAAGTGCCAGGTGGAATTGCTCCAGCTTTCTGGAATGATATAAAAATGTATAGTAATAGTAGTTCTTTAGAGATCTCACACAGAATGAACATTTCATAAAGGGTTCCTGCTTTGATTCTTCTAGAACTAAAATCCCACCCAATCAACTATAATTTTATTTTGGAAAGTATGCATGCATATTTGAAAGAAGTATGCTTTTGGTTCAAAAAATGAACATAAGTTCTAAATTGTTGTAACTATGTATCATTTATGTGTTTGCAACTGTGTATCAATGC
>BLBF01000022.1:48762575-48794995 GCA_015471245.1 Laticauda colubrina
TATATCTATATCTATATCTATATCTATATCTATATCTATATCTATATATCTATATATGTGTATGTGTATGTATATATGTATTTGTTTTCTGAGGTTTTCATGGGTATTTCCATGAACGTGAAGCCAAACAACAGGATCACAGCTCACCAGCTCAAATCCCCCAGCAACTAAGACTAACCTGAGCATGACCAAGCCCCCACCTGAACAGAACACACCCCCAGCCAATCAGAACACAGCCAACCCCCCTCCCAATCAGAACACAGGCAAACCCCCAACCAATGAGAACACCCCCCCACCCAATCAGAACACAGACAACCCCCCACCTAATCAAGTCACACCCCCATAAGCAGTTAAAAGGAAGAAGCAGCTGCAAGCTCACATTACTCTGAGAAGCACAGAGCTGAAGAAACAAGCCTGAAGATGATGAATGAGACTTCATCGAAACGTCGCCTAGAAACTTCCAATTTTACGCAGGAGAAAACCCGAATAAACAAAGATCCATGTGTACATGTGTATATGTATATATGTGTGTGTGACAGAGAGAGAGATGCATTCAAAGTGGAATCACTGAACATTGGGAAAAACACAGATCTTAAGAATAAAATCATAGCATTACTACCTGGGATTTCTATAATGGAATACAGCAAAAAAATTTTTTTTTTTTTTTTGCTTTTCTCACATACACATTTTCCCATGCCATTCTAACTAAAACCCATGTCACACTGCACCAATGGATGGAAAGAGGATGTAAAACGGAGAGAAACACTTCCCATCTGTTGGTTCACGCGATACTTCTGTTCTGTACTCACTGCCTCCGTTTTTCATACTCTCTACCCGTCCAGTATCCGTCTATAGACATTTCATCCACTCAAAAAGTTTTGAGCTGCTCAAAACTTTTTGAGTGGAAAATGTATCCAACGCGTCCATTCTGCATCCGCAACGCATACGGGGAACATCCGTTCTACATCCGTCGTCATCCGTTACGCATCCCCTATATCCGCTAGGCATCCGCTGCACATCCGCGCAACTCGCATCCGCTCCAGCGGAAAACGGACACAGGGAGGAAGCAAAATGGACACAGAATGGACATGCAGCGTTAGTAGCACGGACGGAAAAAGGATGAAAGCGGATGCAGCTCACATAGAAAGCATTAAAATGGAAAAAACGTTCACAGAGGGGACCTATCTCGGATATTTAGGATGTCTGCAGGATGTCCAGAGGATGCAAAAGGACATCTAGCGGAAAACCTATATTTCCTATAAAAAGGGGGAAGAAATCACCTGGATCTCACTTTCAGTCCAGCAGCCCTGTGGTGCAGACCTCTTCAGCCTTCATCTGGCTCTTGCTCTTCCACAGCATCCAGTCATCTCCACCATGGATCATCACAAACTCCTTTTGGTAGCCACCATCATTCTACAACAGTGCAAAGCCATCTACTAGAGGCATCCAAGAAGTGTCTGGGTCCAAAGATGGATCACCAGAAGAGCAGAGTACGGACTGTACAACAAGCTGATGGTGGAGCTGAGGAATGAAGACCCTCGTGCATTCCAGAACTTCATGAGGATGCCTCTAGCCATGTTTGACGAAGTTGTGGAGCGGCTGAGACCCAGGTTGACCAAGCAGAGCACCAACTTTCGGCCCAGCCTGGACCCTGGGCTGAAGGTGGCACTGACTCTGCGCCACCTGGCCTCAGGGACCACGTACAGCAGCATGCAATACGGATGGAGGGTGCCACACAACACCATCAGCATTGTAGTCAGAGAAGTGGTGTAGGCCATCATCGAAAAATACCTGGAGGAGCTCCTCCAGTGCCCCTCCACTGAAGAAGGTTGGAAGAAAGTTGCAGAGCAGTGGTATCAGAGGTGGAACTTCCCCCACACCGTTGGAGCCATAGATGGCAAGCACGTAGCCCGCAAAGCTCCAGCCAAGTCAGGGTCCACTTATTTCAACTATAAGGGCTTCTTCAGCATCATCCTCTTCGACATGGTCGATGCTGACTACAAGTTCATGTACATTGATGCTTCAGGCAACGGGTCATCTGCAGATGCCCAGGTATACAACGCCAGTGACCTCAAGGATGGGCTGGAACGCAACCTCATGGTGGGCTTCCCAGATCCAGACCCCCTGCCCAATGACACGCAAGATGTGCCCTACTTCATTGTGGGGGATGATGCCTTCTCCCTCAGAACCTACCTCATGAAGCCCTACACCTCCAGGTGCCTCACCCGTGAAGAGAGGATTTTCAACTACAGGCTGTCCAGGGCAAGGCGGGTGGTGGAGAACACCTTTGGCATCCTGGCCAACAGGTTCCAGGTCCTTCTCACCACCATGCAGCATTGCCCACAGACCGTGAGGAGGATCGTGGAAGCTTGCTGCATCCTGCACAATCTCATGCGCACCCGCTACCCAGTCTTGCAGAACAGGATCGTGGACCTCCAACAAGGCAATGGGGACATAGAGCCTAGGGAATGGAGGCAAGGGCGAAACCTGATAGACACTGAGGATATGCAAGGCCCCAACAGAGCTTCATGTGAAGGGAAGAAGCAGAGCAACCTCCTGAAACACTGGTGCAACTCCCCAGCTGGAGCAGTGGAGTTGCAAGACAGGATGGTAGATACTTAATGGATGGTTCCTTCAGCCTGTCTCATCACACTCATTAGATTGGGCCATGTATGTTGAGTGGGCCTACAATGAACAGGGCATTTAATAAAGAGTTGTGTTTATGTTGAAATGTGTGGATCAATGATCACATTGTTATTGATAATAAAGGGCCATTGGTGTGGCACCTGGGAGGGTGGACCATCCCGTCCCACTATGCTTGCACTGGAGGTTTATCTATCCCACAGCTATTACCCATCCCACAGGTATCCCTGCCCATCCCACAGTTATTAACCATCCCAAAGGTATCCCTGCCCATCCCACAGCTATTACCCATCCCACAGGTATCCCTGCCCATCCCACTGCTATCCTAACCCATCCCACAAGCATGCAAAGGCTTAGATCATTTCTAAAAGTTTCCACCAAGACTTTATTTACTAAAATAAATGAAGCAAGTGTGTGAAGCAAAGATAATCTTTATTAATAACAAGCTGTAAAAGAAAAATGACTCAAGTGTATTAAGCAAAGATAAAGTCAACAGGTAGCCACCCAGTCTCTGGCACTCTTCTTGGTCACTCTGAGGCGTTCCCAGTCTTAGGGGTGAAGGGTCCAGGTGCTGTGGAGGTGGCTGCTCCTGGAGTGCTGGTCTGAGGCGTCATTGGGGTGCCTGGCCCCGAGAGGACAACAGGGGACGGTGTGTTGAGGAAGCTCTCAGAGAGCTGGCTCAGTCCTGTGATGTTGAGAGCCCCTTCCTCCAGGACATGGGGTGTCAGCCCCAATACCAATGACAGATGTTCTGAGGCCGGGCTTGGCTGTGGGGTGGAGGAAGGAGAAGTGTAGTGGGGCTGTCTGGTCTGCAGCTGAGCGAGGTGAGGCGTGGGTGGCATCTGTGGTGTGGGTGGCATCTGTGGCATGGCTGGCATCAGTGGCATCGGTGGCAACAGTGGCATCGGTGGCATCGGTGGCATACGATGTACCTGTGCCTAGACTGGGAAGGGCTGCCTGTGCTACTGGAGCTCCTGGTAGCCATAGCATTGGTAGGTGAGGGCCTGTGGTGAGCCTTGGAAGGGCAGTGACATCACCTAGGGTGGAGGAGCAGACCTGGACTGGGTGGGAGCAGGTTCAGCTGGGTCTGGAGGGTTGTGAAGAAGACCGGTGATCCTGTCCTTTACCTCCTGGTACTGTGATTCTGACATGTTCATGAGGGTCTGGTTGACATTGGAGGATTGGACGTCGGTTTGTACCAGCTGAGAGAGGAGAACTATGCTGCTTCTGATGGTGTCCCTGATCTCCAGCAGGACAGTGTGGCTCTGCCCCTCCGGTCTGCCTTTTTGTGGAGGTGGAGCTGGGGGTGGATGTGGGTTGGCCTCTGGTGGAAGTGCCCTCTCCTTGCTCCCACTGCGTCAGGGGGTCCTCCATGCGCTCCGCCACGGGTAGTGCAGCTGTCGGGGGGTTCTCCATCATGGCACACTCCTCAGATACCTGCCTGGACACAGGAGCTGACTCTCTGCCGGAAGAGGACTGGCTCTCAGCAGGCTGCCTGAGAGAGAGGGTTGTGAGAGGGGCTGCTCCTCGGTGGCGGATCTCACCCTCCAAGAAGCTGCACTTGGCCATCACATAGGTCTCTCGGTCCATCAGCTTGACCGTGGCCTGGCCAGATTTCTTGAGGTGCAAGAAATCCCATACCAGGTGTGCCTGTCCTTTCACCAGCCGAGGAGCACCTCCGAAGTGTGGCCCAGGCTCTCCACCTTCTCTCTCCAAGCAGCCTGCTTCCTTTTGGTGTCTTGATAGAGCCTGTGTCCCTTCTGCCATAGATACTCGTTCTCCCTCAGACATTCCAGCACCTCATCCTCATGTTCCTCTTCAATGGAGTCTTGCCTCCTCTCCCGTTCACGCGTATGCCTCTTCCTCCCTCTGGCAGGGCCATCTGGGCCCTCATCAGAAGGGCTTCGAGTTTGTAGGGGCTGCTCCTCCACACCACCACCACCAGCAGCAGCAAGAACAACAGTAGCAGCAGCACCAGCAGAGTTAGCACCAGCAGCACCAGCAGGACCAGCAGGATCAGGATCAGCAGCAGCAGAGTAAGCAGTAGCAGCGCCAGCAGCACCAGCAGGACCAGCAGGACCAGCACGACCAGGAGTACCAGCAGGACCAGGAGCACCAGCAGGGTAAGCACCAGCAGAAGCACCAGCACCAGGAGCAGCGCCAGCAGAGTAAGCACCAGCAGAAGCACCAGAACCAGGAGCAGTGCCAGCAGAGGAAGCATCAGCAGAAGCCCCAGCACCAGGAGCAGCATCAGCAGAGTAAGCACCAGCAGAAGTACCAGCACCAGCAGAGTAATCACCAGCAGAAGCACCAGCACCAGGAGCAGCGCCAGCAGAAGCTCCTGTACCAGAAGAGTCAGCCCCAGCAGCAGAAGAGTCAGGGCCAGGGGGTTGGATGGTGTCCCTGTCCCTCTTGCCAGGGCTGGCAGCAGATGGCAGAGGCTTTCTCTTCTTCCCCATGGTTGTTGTGTTGTTGGCTTGCTGGTTGGCTGGCTGGTCGGCTGGCTGGAGCTGTGTCTGGCAGCAGGTCTTTCCTCTGAATGGTGACCTGCTTGCGAGCTGCTTCCCTTTATATCAGCGGGGCTGACGCATTGCATCCTCCCCGCATGTGCAGTGAACGCTTTGCATCCGCTAGGCATCCGCTAGGCATCCGCTAGGCTTCCGCTCTGCATCCGCTTCATCCGCTCGGCATCCACTCTGCATCCGCTCTTTCTGCTGCGCGTCCGCTTCGCTGTGCTCCCCCAGAAGCCCTGCGCATGTGCCATCCTCTCCCATCCGCTTCCATCCACTAGGCTTCCGTGGAGCATCCATTTTACATCCCCTCTACATCCTTCCCCCGTCCATTCCTTTCCTTTGTTGTCCGCTCTGTTTATGCAAATTCGGGGCACTTTTTAGAGCGGATAACAACAGATGGAACATTTTCTTGTCCGCTGTGTCCTTTTTACAAATGTTTTGCATCCGTCGGCCAATGTGACAGGCCCTTAACTAAAATAGTCTATGAAGAAAACAGTTATTCTACAGAACATCACAATTTGTCAATAGTGCATACATTATATATATAATATTAAACATTTAACATGAAAAATGTTGAAGCATCTCATATTAAAATCTTCCTGAAAAATA
Organism: Laticauda colubrina; assembly: GCA_015471245.1. Taxonomy (NCBI): domain Eukaryota; kingdom Metazoa; phylum Chordata; class Lepidosauria; order Squamata; family Elapidae; genus Laticauda; species Laticauda colubrina. The sequence continues at coordinate 48,768,341 of BLBF01000022.1, forward strand.
TTAAATGAAAGTGCTTATACAAATGGATAAACTAGCAATTCTGTAGTTATAAAATGCAGAGTGCCTGATTAATGTATCAAAATCAAGTCTGTGTAAAAAACATTGCATTTCCCTAATACACAACCCTGCTTTATTCATATAATTAAGTATTATTCATATAATTGATCCTTACATAACTCCTTCCCTGTTATTTGAACATAGAAAAGTATCTGGCACTTTAAAGTGAAATTTGTCTTAATATGCAATTTATCTGTGAGGGATTAACTGAATTTTTATGAGTTTGCCTTTTTCCACATCTGGTCCATTGTCATCAAGAGGTGTAATATAATTGTTTAATGGAAAGAACTGGCTCTTTCCCATTCTAGAAAAGTACTGTAACTCAGCACCAGTATTCTTGCTTTGCATGAAGAAAGTCTCAGGTTCAAATCTAAGACTAGAAAACACTTCTCTGAAAATCCTGCAATGGCTCAGAAAATATTGTGAGCTGCCCAGAGGCCCTGAGGGTTAGACTGCAAACAGTCTATTCTTGACTTAAAGCTGTTCATTTAGTGACAGTTTGATGTTACAATAGCATCAAAAAACTGACTTATGACCATTTTTCATACTTATGACTATTGCAGTAAATCCGTGGTCACATGATAAAAATTCAGGCGCTTGGCAAGTGACTCATATGATGATTGCATATGAATCCTGAGATCATGTGATTACCAACAAGCTCAAAAAATCCAAAAGACCGCTTACTTTTATTAAATCAATTGAACTGATACACAAGCACTGAAAGTTTCTGGCCTTCAAAGACTTTTATTTAGGTGTCGTTGGGGATCAGAAAATTAGGAGAGAGGAAAAGGAACTTTGAAACTGGTACCACAGTCCATACCAAACCATCATGGAGAACAGAAAAATCAATCAATCAATCAATCAGAATAGAGCTGGAAGGAACCTTGGAGGTCTTCTAGACCAATCCCTTCCTCAAGCAGGAGACCAGATAAATGATTCTCCAGTCTCTTAAAAACCTCCAGCATCTAGCAAGCTGTTCTACCCGTTAACTGTCCTTAGTTCCAGATTGCTTCTCTCCTTGATTAATTTCCATTCATTGTTTTTGTCCTGCCTACAGGTGCTTTGGGAAATAAGTTGACCCCCACCTTTTGGGGGCAACTTCTCAAATACTAGAATACTGCTATGCAATGATGAAGACCATTCTATTTAGTTATTTATTTATATCAGTTCATTTATATTATCTACAGAGATCAGAATGGTGCAAGCTATAATATTCTCTGTGACAATCTATGGAAGCAAAAGGTTGACCATGAATAAGCAGAATAAGAAGTACACTGATGCTTTCCAACTTTGGTGTTGGAGAAGACTCCTGAGAATCCTCTGGACAGTAAAAATAAATGGAGTTCTCACTTGAGATATAATTGACCAGACTCAAATTCTCCTACATAAAACACATTATGTGAATATCTCGCTTTCTGGGGAATTCTAATGCTGGGAAAGGCAGAAGGAAAGCAGCAATTACAGTGGGAATTGAACTGAGTGAACTGTTGGAAAATTTGGAAATTTGGAAAACCAAATTAGGGACAGATTGCCAAGGAGAATATCTACATGGTTGCTAAAAAATCAACGTGGATTTGATGGTACTGGTATGTAATCAATCAAATTCATTTAGCAGTATATTTCAAATTTTGAGGCTGCCCAACTACAATGACTCTGGGCAGCTTAATATATAAAACCAATAAAAAGACCCACTTGCCCCAAAACTGTCATTTGGTGGGAATGAATAGGGATTTCTCCCTACCCATGGAGATAAAACAATCTCACATACCCCACCAAGATCTGAGGGAAGAGCTGGAAGGAATCCCTATTGCTTGAATTTCTATTTTTAATTCTTAGTTGAGTAATTTGAACCAAACTAGTTTTAAGTTAATGTTGAGCATACCAACTGAAATTATGCTCTACTTTATTGATAACAAGACTTGCCAGATGATTACTCTTGTTTTCCATCAGTCAAGGAATCTGTACATTTTAGATAAACATAGACAATTTAATTTTTTGCAGAGCTGAAAATATTGACTATATTCTTAATTTTTCCCAACAAGCTTTGAAAGATCTTTTATGCAGTTGCATCCCCTCCAGTTTGAAAATACCTGGATATCTACTTAATGGCAGCACCCCAAATTTTAGACTTTACAGCTTTTTATTGAAAATCTAAAATTTTGCAGTCTAGATATGAAAGCCCTATTTCATAACAACCTGATACTGTTCTCTGCTTGATTAGTCCTTGAATGTCTGCAAGGCTCATTATTCCATCTATTTATGTAAACTGCTGCAGACCTGGCACCAGGATTGAAACAGTTGGAGTGTATACTATTTTTTATTAGATAATATTTTTGTCTAGAATTCCAGTCCATCAACTCTCCAAGAATAACATTTTTCTGCATTCTTACTGTTTCCATTTTTATTTTATTTTATCCCCAAATATTCCATAGTCTTGATCATCCTAATTCTACCCTGATCTCTCTCTCTTCTCTCTCTTTCTTCTCTCTCTCTTCTTTCCCTCTCTCCCCTTCCCCTCTCCTTCTTCCGCTCCCTCTCTCTTTCTTTCTCTTTCCCTCTCCCTCCTATATTCTATAAATAACAGCCTATGCTTGCTGAAGCCTTATCTTTTATCTTTACGTTTCTATTTTTGGTTCCAGTTTTATTGTCCTCACCACTTGAATCTCCTAATAGAGAGAACAATAACCTTCAACATCTCATACATGAAAATGGGGATAGATGGGTTTAATATTCTCACTTTCATATCAAGGAACAAAGTCCTCCGTTCACTGCAGAAGCTTTCATCCTATCTTCTGTATGCTGCAATACCACTTTTATCGAGATTAAAAATATATATGGATAAAATGTACTTTGCTGCATTACTAACAGTATGGTATAACAATACATTAGCTGAAATTTTATAGTTTGAATATAAATATATACAACTTACGTATTGTACAGTCCTTGCTTATTTATGTATGTGTATAATTTCTTTCATTTCTTTAAAATGTTTCATTTCAGTTCAAAACAAATTTTCCTTACTAAATCCAACAGAAAATCCCCTCTGTCTTCAATCAGCAGAATTGGGCCGGAAAATTGTTCTTCCTTATGGCAAATGATGACTTTAAAATGGATGGATTTATTCACATGAGAAAGAAAATGCCATTTTATTAATTTTGAATTTGTATGCCCTTTTGTTTGTGTAAATAAGAAGATATCTTATAACAAACCCTGTCCTCTTCTCAGAGACTTAATTAGCAAAGACATTATAGATGGAGCTGATATATAACTATAGCCTTAATACAGATGTTCTCTTTTTTCCTCTATGCTTCTGAAGAATTAATAATATGTCTTAAGATCTCAAGGCCAGTTCTTTGACATAATTTGGTCTACTCTTGGATGGTCAAAAAAAATCAAAATAAAACAAATGGTCAAAATAGGGAACCCCCTATTAAATCCTGTACCTGTCAACAGTGGTCCCCCAAGGCACCATTCTAGGACCAACTCTCTTTATACTTTACATAAATGATCTCTGTGATCAAATTAAGAGCAACTGTGTTCTTTTCTCTTATGATGTAAAGCTATTCAACACTAGTGACAATACTGCTACCCTTCAAAATGACCTCAACTATGTGTCAGAATGGTCAAACAAATGGCAACTTCAAATCTCAACAAACAAATGCTCTGTCTTACATATCAGCAAAAAAAAATAAATCAGAAAATAAAATACAAGCTGAATAATCAAGACCTTATTGATGACCCTAATTATGTCAAGAACCTTGGAGTACTCATCTCTTTTTTTTGTATATAAGTTTTTATTTTATGACAAACATACACAGACAATACATTAAAAAAAACATAAAATCATCTTCCATTTTGTACAGTGTGTCAGTTGGTTTAAAATCTTTTGTGCGATTCTTTCATAATCATTGTTCACAATTTATATCAATCTCACATTGTCAAACTAACATATGCTTATCTATTTATCAGTTATTAATTATCCTGATATTAATTCCATCAATATTGTATTATGCTGTCATCCAATGTTTATGTCTGCATTATATTTTGTATCAATCTATTGAGCTTCTATCACAAAATTATCTAGTCTATTACATAACCATATCTTTTTATCCAACCATTTATAAAACAAATCCCATATCATATAAAATTGCTTGTATTCTTGTTCTCTAATTTCAGATGTCAATTTACTCATTTCAGCACAGTCCATAATTTTTTAATAACTTCCTCCTGCATAGGTATTTTATCATTTTTTCAGTTCTTTGCAAATACAGTTCTAGCCACTGTTAAAACATTTACAATCAAATATTTCAGTTCTTTATTGTATATGTCCAGTATGACTCCCAATAAAGAGATCTCTGGTTTAAAGTCTATATGTTGTTTTGTCATTTTTTCCAACATGTGTGGATTTTAGTCCAATATTTCTTTGTGTCTGAACATGTCTACCACATATGGTAATATTAACCAGGTATCTGATGACATTTCCAGCATTTATCCAATGTATTCTTAAACATTCTCACAAGTCTCATCGGGGTTAGGTGCCATCTGTAAGACATACAAATTTTCTTTATATGCAGTTGACATTGTCCTTTTATAATTTTGAGACCACAATTTTTGCCACTTTTTTTTCATCAATCCCATATCCAAAATTTTTCCCCCAAGCAATCATTGTTTCTTTAACTTGTTCGTCCTCAAGTTTAAATTCTAACAGGTGTCCATAAAGTTTTTAAATTACTTTTTCATCAGTGCCCATCAAAATTTTATCTAAATCAGTCAACTTATCATAAATACATTCTGCTTTAGAGTTTTTATCAAACCTAGATTGTATTTGCGAATATGAAAACCAATTCATTTTTACACTTTGTTCATCCAACGCTTGCATAGATTTAAGTTCACCCTTTTCATTCAATATCTCCTCATATCTAACTGTTTGTTCCTTTTTATATATTATTGAATAAGAAAAAGCTTCAATAGTTGATATCCATGTTAGAATTTTTAAATAATATTGTCTTTTTAACTTCTACCAATTCAAAAACATGCCTCTCGAATATAATATCTTCTAAAATACCCCAGTATTTTAGTTCCCTTATACCAGAGAAAAGCATGCCATCCCAACAGCAAGTCATGGCCTTCTAAAGTCAATAAGCTACTGTTCCTTAATGTTATCCATTCCTTTACCTACATCGAACTTGTCACTGATAATATAGCTCCCAATTGGGCAGGGCAAACCCTGCTCTTATTCTTGCATCTTAATCCATGCCATACATTCGACTGATCGAGTCGACTGATTCCAGGTACATTGGAGCAAAACCAACACAAGGAGGAACACCCAGAAGTTTTCTAAGAAAGACACCCTGGGTTCTTTCAATACAATCATTGAAGCCCTATATCCATATGGGAATTTCGTAAAGAGTTTGAGCCAAACTTTTGGCTTTGTAAATACGCAGAGCAGAAGAAATAAACAATGCTTATATCTGTTATCTAATACTTGTTTGACAAATAAATAAATAAATACCCACAACTTATATGAATGGATTTGTACTATTAGAATGAGAGGAGTGGGCTAGTTTTGTAAGGATCTAAAAATGTGGCTGGTAGACTATTTTTAGTCACACAGGGTTTTCAATTTTTATTGTGCTTTGGTGGGTTTGAAGGCAAAATGGATAAGTTGATAAAAATGCAATATGCTGTTTTCTAACCTGATCAACAAGAAAAAGAGGGAGCTAACTTTGTATTCTGCAGTACTTTTTGAGCAATTGATAGCCCCATATGTCCTCTTCACTTCTGGAGCATGACAGCAGGATGACAGCAACATGTAGGTAGGTCCAAGGGTTGAACAATTATTTCTGACCCATCTTTTTTAGTATTTCTTATGGATATTATGATAGGAATGGAAACAGATCTATGCAAGGTAGTGGGTGGGCAGGGGGAAATATTCCCAACTTCAAACATCACAATCTTCAAACCCTTCATTTTTCAATTCATTTGAGGGAGCCGGTTTCAAGAGTGAGAATGGGAACAGAGATACCTGGGAGGCAAAATTGCTCCCATTCTGTACAGCCTTCATAGAATAATCTTGAGAGACATGAATAAAGTCGCAGCCTAGACAACAGTCTCATAAGAGAAATTTGGGTCCTATGCTGGACTGGGGATGGAGAAAACATCTCTAAATTGACCTCCCTAGTTCTTTGGAATGTAAAGGAGGAGAGGGGAGGAGAGCTTTCAGACTTGCAAGATTTGGTTACTGTAAACTTACAATAAAGGTAATAATAATGTTATTGGTTTTGGTTTCCTGGTCTGAACCACCTCGAAGGGGGTACATACTCTAATCCAAAACTCTAAAAATCTAACCATTTTAGCAGTGTGATTTCAGAGTAATGGAGAATACTCAGTGGTGGGATTAAAAAAAAAACCTACTGATTCTGTGGGTGTGGCTTGGTGGGCGTGGTGTGGCTTGGTGGGCATGGCAGGGGCAGGATACTGCAAAATATCCATTCCGTCTCCAGCCCACTAACCTGCTTTCCAGCTCTGTTCTCCTGTGCAGGGCAACGAAAGAAGACTCTGCCAAGCATCTGGGACTCAGGAGGCAGAGAATAGATGGGGGTGGGGCCAGTCAGAGGTGGTATTTACCAGTTCTCTGAACTACTGAAACGTTCCACTACCAGTTCTCCAGAACTGGTCAGAACCTGCTGAATACCACCTCTGAGAATACTGTATGGAAAAGACATTAGATTCCTGCAATGTTCATGTACGAAAACTGAGGCCCAGAGAAGCAATAGCTGAAATGTCTCATTGCTTAGAGACGGGATGTGGAAATGTTACAGTAATTTCTAGCAATTTAACATTAACAAAACTACTTGGACATATAATGCTTAGACATGGGAAAGAAATAGATTCCTATTTAAAGGGAGCAGTTCTCTCAGAAATTAATTTTAAGTTTGACATGTTGACAAAAAAAGAAAAGTATAACTTTTGGATTTGGTTTGTTTCTTTATCAACTCATACATTATCTGGGGCTTAATAAGCCCACATAACTTACTCTTTCTCAGTGGGAAGGAACAGCACGGAAAGTTTTTCCATCTGAATATAATTCAAAGATTAAAAAATATAATAAGGGGCACTCAGTGTCTTAAAGTTAATTGTCAATAATACAATATGAATAGCAGACAAAATAATTATACCAACTACTATGGCACTGTCTTATTTTTGGTGAGATGCACAGTATTTTTGTTTGATTTGCAGCATTTTAAACAAAATTTTATTTAATTTAGGGAAAAATGTTGGGCAGGAAGCAAAGTGAATTGATGAGAATGAAAAACAGACAATAGAATGTACTTTTACACAAGGTGCATAATAAAATTATGAAATTGGCCTCTTTAATCTGTAATGATGACCATTAGTTTTGATGACTTTAGACAAATTCATGGAGCATATCAATCAAACTTTAGTTATGTGCTGCAAACCATGAGATGGCAAATCAAGAGTTACAGAACTTGTCTAACTTGACTGTGATTGTACTTCCCCATAATGTTTTAGCAATACCAATAGCACTTAGATTTATATATTGCTTCACATTGCTTTACAGCCCTCTCTCTGGAGGTTTATAGTGTCAGAATATTGCCCTCAACAATGAGAATCCTCATTTTACTGATCTCAGAAGGATATAAGATTAAGTCAACCTTGAGCCCCATTAGGATTGAACTCAAGGCTGTGTGGGCAGAGTCTGCCTGCAATACTGCATTCTAACCACTGTGCCATCAGGGCTCCTATTGTATATTATTACTTCCTGGAATAGAAGCAGAGCTCTGAAACAATTAAGGGAGAGCACTATATATCTTCCATGAATCTTCCCATGGGGTTCCAGTTGGTATTGTGGGGAATTGGAGGCCTCAGGTTATAGATCTTTGGTCTGATCCAGCAAGTCTTTTATGTTCTTTTAGTGCAAAAATGCACTTGCCATTTGAAGACTTTGGAAAATGATAGACGAGAAGAGCATTATAATGACTACTATTATTTTAAAGATGGCTCTTAGATGAAGCTCTTTATTGAGTTAATGCTCTATCAGGCTGATGGTTTCTGCACTTATATTTCCGTTACATCCATTTTGTGCCAGTAAAATAAGGTCATATTTGCTGATTAATGCTATAAATGGACAGATTTCCATTTTCTCTTTGCAATTTTTCTAAGCTAAATTTGAAACTGGCAAATAGCCATCCAGTAATGAATTTCCAGACAGAGATACTTTTTAATACCCACAGCATAATAGCCATGTGTTTACTGGATATGTAAATGACTTCATTACCATTTCCTACTCCTTCATCATTATCAATTCACAATAGGGATCACAGCAGCGTTTCTTTTGGTAAAACTGTCTATGGCAAATAAACTTGATTGGAGTTGTGTGAAAGGATAAATGAGTTAGGATGCAGCTTAAGGTTATATGAGCTGAAGCCCCTGCACTGAATTTTCAGATTTACATTTTTAAGACTGGTGGGGCCATTGTGTTACACTGCTATAACATTTAAACAAGTGTGTGCGTGCGTATGGATTCAAAAATTTTTACTACTGGTTTTGTGGGTGTGGCATGGCTTGGTGGGCATGGCTTGGTGGGCGTGGCAGTGGAAGGATACTGTAAAATCTGCATTCCCACCCCAATCCAGGGGAAGGATACTGCAAAATCTCTATTCTCTCACCACTCCTGGGGGAAAGTTACTGTGAAATCCCATTCCCTCCTCATCCCACTAACCTGCTTTCCAGCTCCATTCTCCTGTGCAGGGTAACAAAAGAAGAACCAGTCGATCAGCTGGGACTCTAGAGGCAGAGAATGGATGGGGGCGGGGACAGTCAGGTGTGGTATTTGCTGTTTCTCTGAACTACTCAGAATTTCCGCTACTAGTTCTCCAGAACTGTTCAGAACCTGCTGAATATATATTTTCCTCTTCTGTCTTAGAGCAAAAGAAAATTACTGAAGACTGCAAAAGTGTGCCAATCAATCCTAGAACATTCTTAGTCTGCTTTGTCAAATTTTGTCAGCAAAATTGTTGGATTTAAGTAACACATTTTTGCCTAAAAATGGCCAAATGTCACTGGTTTGTTTTGTCTTTCTGTTTTCTTTTTAAATGTAGTATTGAATTTTGCTGTTTTGGTGATAGATCTCAGCAACATAAGATACGTGTGGTGTAAGCTCTGAGGTTTCGGAAAAAAATATGCTACTGTTGTGATCTATAAGATGTCACCCCAGCCTGAGAAAGTTAGATGTAGCCAATTGCATAAGAACTGAATAATTATTTCTATAGATTTCCAATGCATGTTTATCCTAGCCTTCTGAGAATACCAAAGAGTTGAGTAACAAGGTTGTGGAGGAGAAAGGAATTAACTGATTTGATACTTTAGATGGGTGCCGGGAAAGCCTACAATACTCATTACTATGATAATACATTACTATTATCAATTTAAGATTCATTTCTGTTACATTTATTTAGACATATAAGGTAGTTCTTGTATTCTGACTATTTACAGTTAAAACAAAGATGAAAAATTAAACTTTGCAATCTATCCTTGCATTTACAACTTTCGCAGGTCTGTAAAGCAAAGGAAAACTGAAGTAAGATTATAAGCACAGTTGCAGTTTCATTTCAGGACCACTTTGCTTAACAACCAAGTTGCTAATCCCAGTTGAGGTCACTAAATCTATAAAGCAACAAAAGCAGGCTACAACTTAGTTGGTTCACTTTCTGAATAAAGCTCATTTAACATTCATAAATTCATACTTAACATTCATACATTCCCAAATATGTATGGACAGGCTAGGTTAGAATCTTTGAAGAACTCAGGCTGTGCATTTCATTCTGTGTGATAGGTACCATGAACAACGAATTGTTCCTATTAAGTTTTATACTTTCCAACATTGAGTATTCCTTCAAAACTTGGCCATCCCATCTTGATACTTTTCTCATAACTTCAGGATGCTATTGCCTCAAGTAGTTCACATCTGCTGTTTTGGAAACCAAAACAAATACCATTCTGGTATTTACCTGAACAATTCTCTGAAATATGCCTCAGTAAATCTTTCTGCCTTTCGATCTCCTGACATATTCTATTTTTTATATGTGGCTGCTCAAACACATGGCATAAAGCTATATATTATATTTTACCTTTATATAGTGATATAAATTATGTGCTAGTCACAATATACAGTGCTAATACACAGGCACATGATTACTTAATGTGCAGTCTATATCTATGTTCTATGGCACCTAAAATCTGCCATATTCTTCCCCAAAAAGAAGTCTGACAACTACCCCCTCTAATCAACTTCTTTCTAATATATGTGCCTAAACATCTACCTCCAAAGAAAACAGTGATGCAATGGCAGTCCTATTGATAGTCCTGCAAGCAGGGGTGGGATTCAACTAGTTTGGACTGGTTCAGGCAAACTGGTAGTTATGGTGATTATTTGGCCCTGCCCATCCATCCCTGCCCTTTTCCTGTGCTTTATTTCCTTGTTTTTGAGCACAGCTGATTCGTGAGGCAGAGCACTTTGCTGCATATCAGCTGGGGCTGCTCACTGGGGCTCACTGGGGCTGCATTTTACTCACTGGGGCTGCATCAGAAGTATTATAGCTAAAAATGGTCTTTTCTAAATGCTGGGCATGCCTGCAAAACACATGCTCACCAAACCGGTTGTTACATTGGTTGAATCGCACCACTGCCTGCAAAATAATTTGTGATTAAATCTTTATTTCAACCTTAATATAAGGAGGTGGGGTACAGTCAATTAAAAATCATAGAAGATATGTTAGAGATTTTAAAAAAGAAACCAAATGAAAAATCTATAGGTTATTTAAACATAAAGCATATATAAAAGTTTACAAATCTAAAAGAAGAGGTTTGGAGCATTAGAAGGGTGTAGAAAGCATGAAAGGTTAATTTGGTTCTCTTTAGATCATGATACCAATGTTTCTCTGATTTTGTTCAAATGATGTTGACTGAGGCTCTGTTGTAAGCAATGACAAATTATGACAAACATGTTAAACCTCAAAATCTGGTTTAGCCTAAATGATCTTTCAGCATCTTAAAAACAATATATAATGGAAAGCTAACTTTGGGAGAAATCATCTTTGTTCTGAGGATAGCAAGTGGCGTGATGATAAAATAATGTTAAATTTTCTGGTCCACTTTTTTTCTATGAGTATATTGCACAAAACTGGGGCACGGACATTCCAGTTTAAAGAAACCAAGAACAGCACGACCAAAGTTACTAGATGGCAGGCTTCAGAAGATATCTACACTTGGAGCCAGGATTGAGAAGATGGACCAGATGCCAAGGAAGGCTTTATGCAGGGTGACCTCATTCATGTCTTTAGTCCAGATTCAGATAAAACAGATGGCTATACATTTTTACCAGTGTGGATAATTTAGTTATTTGCTGTCAAGTTAAAAATAGCCAAGAGATTACAAAAAATCACAATAAGGAAAGCATCTTCCACAACCTTAGCATCCAGACTGAAACACAGACACACAGATACACAGAAACACTCCAAAGTTACTGAATCAAAGAAGATAAATGATGAAGCCAATGAAGCCAGCATGCATATGGAAACTAACTTCCTAAAATAAGCTGCCGATTATAAGCCCTGCCTGAGACTGATGAACACAGGATGGCATATGGGAAGCTCCTGTACATAGCAACCATGACAAGGTCAGACACTTGTGTAATTCACTTCCATTAGTACTGGTGCAATAATCAGAATTCTGTATTAAAAAATGAGCACACCACCCCAAAGGGACTGGATTAGAGTCAAGAGGAGGGGCAGATACCTAAAGGGTGATGCATTCAGGAAGACCTCAGTGTACAATCACTTGTTTGGTGACTGTTGCATCATCCTCATGATTATGTGATCAGAATTTTGATGCTTGGCAATTGGCATGTATTTGTGATGGTTGCAGTATCCAGGGTCAGGTTATCACTCTTTTGAGACCTTCTGACAAGCAAAACCAATGGGCAAGCCAGATTCACTGAACAACTATATTACTAACTTAACAACTGCCGTAATTCACTGAGCAACTGAGGCAAGAAAGATTGTAAAATGGTCTAAAATTCACTTAACAACTGTATTGCTTAGCCAAAAGAAATTTTGGTGTTATCTGTGGTTATAAGTCAAAGATTACCTGTACTCACACTGCCAGCCAAAAGCCACCCTAACTAATAGTCACTTGAATAACTTCTGTCTGCTGTTCTGTTTTACAGATGGGGCAATAGATAAGACAGTGTCATGGCCCAGGATTCTCACTCTGAAGAACCTCCTCCAACCATCTCAGTGGAATGTCAGCTTTAGCCAGAAACACCAAGCCAGAAACTGCTTGAGTTTGATCAAACAAGCACCATTAGAACAGGTGGAACAATCAAATGATGAAATATAGCCTGCAATCCATTGGTTGAGCTTAGTCATAGGCATCATACTCACAGTGTCAAGTTGCCATCATGTGACGTTTCATGACTTTTTTTCCCCTTCATGGAGTTGGGATGGGTATGGCCTGTGTGTGACACATCTGGTCCACAGGCAGTCAGTTTGACGCTTTTGGACTAAATGAATAAAATGGAGAACAGAGAAAAGATACTCTGAAAGACTCTTTGCCAAGTAACTCTCTTAATCAAAGACAGTTGGTTGTAGCCCATTTAAGAGGCAGACCTGATCCATTTTTCTTCATTGGAAAAAACATCTGATGTTCTGCTTTGTTGCATCATTCCTATGAATCTTGGTTGTCTTTGAATTGGCAGACAAACCTGACTTGAATCTCTGAATTTTGGATTAGATTTTGACTACTCTTCTGTTGTTCCTCTTAATAGTGAAGTTACCCAAGCAAGCTTTCTTTCCAAAATACGTTGTTGATTTGTATTTCTTTCCTTGTCTATTGTTATATGCTTAGGCTTGAGTAATGAGTGTATGAATTTGAGACCTGAAACAGGACAGACTGAGTAGAAGTCTACATGCAAATATTTATTATTTCCTTTTTGTCCATTAAACCAGAGTCTATAACTGGGCCAAGAGATAATATTTTCTGTTCCTATGCCTACTGGGCCAAAAGGCAATGGGAGCAAAAACAGTGTGCATATATTATTAATGGAACAGATATGTCAAAGCCAACGTTTGTATTTGAAAAATCAAGAGAGTAATCTTCCAAAGAGACAAAACTATATCCAGGACAAAACACACAGAAATCACCCATTGCTGTGTATGAGATGCTCCAGAAGGACTCATTAAATTGCCCATCAGAATAGATGCTGGCAGCTATTGCCCAGAATCAACCTAGCATGATTTAAGAGATTATGGCAATTGAGGATAGGTACACATACCATTGAGAGTGGGTATTGGAGTTGTCAGTTCAGTGGCACAAATTCATTCAATACCCCAATGATCTACTGACAAGAAGACAGTAGGGCATGGACAGTTAAGGATTTATTCGGTATCCCTTCTTTGCCTCTCATTCTGCCTGTTCTTTGCCTAAGAAATTGCTAATCTGAGCTCATTTCCATCTACTTTCTTCTCAAGCATCCATGCTGAGAGCACATACTCTGATTTTCTGTAGAATATATCTAGTTGAATGCTAGTCTCTGCTTATAGGCACAATGTACTTCCTGTAGATAAACCTCCTGTCTGTTATAGCTGTAAAATTTGCTTCACTAATCATTACTCAGATCAGATTCCTGCTCCCATAAAATGCTCTCATAAATACCCAGATCCTTTCAATCTTCAAATCTCATTATCTCCCCTTCTTTTCTTACAATATTTTCTTGCACTCCTTTCTAAAGAGTTTTATCTGTTGGAGATGAAGGAATGTTGAATGCAGAACAAAATTATCTTTGAGTCTGAGTATACTGTTTGGTTTTTTGACACACTGTGTTTGTATTTCAAAGAACAAATGATCATACCTCGTAGCCACAAGACTTGAAATTTCTGACCATCTGACCAGCTTCAGAAACAGACATTCACACCTCATAGAATGTGTTAGAGATGATTTTAAAAAAACAGTGGAAAGAGGAACTTGCAAAAGCAGAAATATTAGCCTTTTTATGACTTTTCACACTTGTCACAGCTATTTTGTTATTGCAAATAATATTTCAAACGTTCTCGAGCATAATCCACTCGCCTTCTCTATAAATTTGCTGAATAAAATGTGTTCAATGCAAATGGGAATCCATTTATTGCTTCCAAGTTGCAGGAAAGTGAAATTACCATTTAAATATTCACTTAGTTCAACTGAAGGTAAATCAATGCTGACCATGAAGTACAGAGACTCAAGGCTTCACATTACGATAATTAAACTATTCATGTCAAATAAAAATGGAATTATTATTGTCTTTCTCAATGCCTTCCTCCTTTTGACACATGCAGGTTTGTCATTTTTGTGATTCTTGGAAGATTAGTAAAATTTCTACTGCTTAAATGATTTCATATTTGTGTGATTTATGCATGATGTTGACAAGTAAAGCAAAGCTAGATTAAACTAAGAAACCATCAGGAAACAGGAAGGTGGTATGTTAGATTGGGCCTATGAAAAAAGTCATTCCAAAAGGCAATGAAAATTTTTCCCTTGTGTTATTACCAAAGAAACTAGCAGAAATGTCCATGCCGAACTTGAAAAAGACTTTACCTTATATGTTTGCAAGCAATTTGTGGTTATTTTGCCAAATATCATGCTTATTGCTTGTTAAACATCAGTGCCAGCTGATACTCAATTGTACTGTTTATATACATGTAGTCCTTGACTTACAATAGTTCGTTTAGTGACTGTTCAAATTTACAATAGCACTGAAAAAAGTGACTTATGACTGTTTTTTTACATGTAAGAACATTGCAACATTAAAAAAATTATGGCTACATAATCAAAATTTGGATGCTTGGCCAACTGACTCATATTCATGACAGTTGCAATGTCATGTGATCATCTTGCAATCATCTAACAAGCAAAGTCAATGGGGTTCACTTAACAACTGTGTTACAACTTAACAACTGCCAGAATTCACTTAACTTTCTCAAGAAGGGTAATGAAATGGGGCAAAATTACTCAACAATTGTCTCAATTAGCAACAGAAATTTTGAACTCAATCTTGGACATAAGTTGAAGGCAACCTGTACTTTAAAACTGGATTTGCCCAAACATTACATTTGAAGCAATTTGGCTGTTGAAAGTGATTCCAAGATATGTGCTAAGGATAAACAAAAAACAGTGTAGGCCTATTGCAATAAGAGCATATGGAAATCTATTTTGGTAAAACATTTTTGGTGGGGCCTCATCTGCCTTTCAGGGAAATTTTGTCTTCTCTGTGAGGCATTGGATGACATGATGCAAGAAAACAAACAAAATCAAAACAATAAATCCTTATATCAGTAGAAAAGTATGTAGAAATTTTAAAAGTTCACCATTCCACAGTTTGACGCCTCTAGATGTATTGGGACTATAACTCTTTTCAGTCAGCATGTTTTTGAGGAATATCATTTTCAAACATCTGGAAAGTGCATGATTAGGAAAGACTCAGCTTCTCCAACATTTTAAAAGTAAAAAATTGTATTCTTCTTGAATCTGGTTACCTTATTAAACAAGAAGATCTGTTAGCGTTTCCAAGGAACATTAATCCATCCTTCCTTCCTTCCTTCCTTCCTTCCTTCCTTCCTTCCTTCCTTCCTTCCTTCCTTCCTTCCTTCCTTCCTTCCTTCCTTCCCTCGTTCTCCATGTAAGAGAAAATTTTACTCATGGGGCTTTCCGTCCAAAGAGACATGCATAAAATAGTATTATTAACACGACAGGCTTAGATACTGCTGATTTTCCACATCTAACTTGGGTTGATGTTTTATAATTCATAAGCAACTTACTTCGCATCCACCCTTATTTTTATGTCTGGAAGTTAGCTTTCCATTTGTTCCCATTCTCAACTTTTGAAGTTCCATTTGCAGACAAGAAGTCAGTGATGCCAAGAGGATAATTTTTCTCTGACATGCTGAGTGGTTCTTCCATAAAATTGCCAAGCACTTGACAAAGTCATTATTGCTAGTTAATGATCCATTATGCAATTGCCATAATTAGCAATCATATTGATATTACCTTACTGGAATAATTGAACTAGTTATAACTTTTATTAGCAGAAAGGGAGAATTGTCCACTGAGGCTGTCAACGACTGACTAACGTTGTTCAGACATTGTGTCTTCTGAATGGATTGTGCAAACTGTTTAGATAATAATACCAGCAGTCTGAAATTTATTGCCTGGCACATGTATGGAAAATGATGAGCTGCTGCAAAAGATATGAGAAGCCTTCATGGTTCTTTATTTATGTTCCTTGTGCAAGAGCTCTCTTCTAAAATATGTATTGACAGTGCAGATTGCTGCAGAGTGAGAAACATTATGGATTGTAGAAAGAATCAAAGTGGTGTTCACTACAGTTGTAGCCCATTTCAATTTGTTTGCTGGCCACCTTCTCTTACCTTCTAGATTCAGGGAAAAAAATTGACTACTTTTGTCCTTATCATAAGCAAAGAAAACAACATGTGGCACAGTAATAATTCAAACTGACAACATGGTCTTTGCCTCTGTCTTTCTTTGGGAAAACTTCAAATGACAAAAGCCATGATGAGACAATATTTATGGGAGCCATCTGGTGGCAGCCATGGCATATGGAAGATTGTGATTTGGAACATAAGAAGAATAATGGTATATGGCATGAATCAACAAGTGAAATGAAAGAAGAATAGATCAGGTATGTGTCTGAAAAACTAAAAGAAAGGGGAAAATGCATTAGTGATGCTGAAAGTAGTTGCATCTTGATTAATTTATTAATGTATGTAGTTGATTAATACATGTAGAGGAGTGAAAAATGCAGGTTTCTGTGAATTAATGAGATACAATTTTGGTCCATTCAGATGGTGCTGAGATTGTTGTATGATTGCCAGCTCCACTAGATGCCTGCCAGTATGTATGTATGTATGTATGTATGTATGTATGTATGTATGTATGTATATATGTTATATTGTCCCAAATGATCTTTAAACTTGTGAATGTTATGATGTGAGAAGCCACAATAAGAGGGAATTAAAAATAGTTAATGGAAAGGGCATTGGAAAAGAAAGAGAATTGCACTTTGGAAGACATGAATGGACAATAAGGCGGGAAGAAGCTGCATTGTTTCAGGGGAGTGGAGGATGACACTTCCACTCAGAGGATCCAAGGAATGCAGTGGCTGGGAATGAAGAACTTTGTGTAAAGTGGCACTTGTGCCATTGAGGGCTGCCATTTGAAACCTAGCTGTCCATAGCAAGTAACCATTTGAGATCTGATACTCCCCCCTCCACCCAGTAAAGACTGATGAAGGCCATTGAGAAATGTTTGAATATGAAAAAGAAAATCAGTATATTTGTTCATTTAGACAGACCATATTATAAAATGAATAGATTTGAATTCTGGAATGTTCTGCATAAAAATGGAGTTGAAAGTTACCTGTTGAATATGATAAGAGTAATATATTTTGAAAATGATATGTATGAGAATAAATGAAATGGTCTAAAAAGAGCAGGGAATAAGATAAGGATGTCTGAAGTTCCTGGATGTTTTTCATGAAGTTCAGTATGTTTTAAACAGATATATAAGGAATGGTGATGACGGTGATATTTGTTATAAATCTGGTTTAGGGTGTACATATACTTTCATATGCAAATGTTGTAATATTGTCTGAGAATCTGAATGATTTGCAACAATTGTTAGCTAGATTATATGATGCAATGAGGTATATGAGCCTGAAAATTAACATCCCAAAGTACTTCTATTTGAAAAGAAAAATGAAGTAAATGATTGCAAGTTATTAAAAAAATGGCAAACAACTGGAGCAAGATGTTTACTAAAAACGAGACTATGGATGGAGAAAGTTTTAAGATATGCAGGTACTGACAGAAAAGTAAAGGATATTAATAAGTCTCTGCTTGTCCTTCATCCTGCTTTGTTATTTGGAAGCAAGAGCTGAGCGAGAAGAGAAACATACAAGTTGCGTGCAGTAAGAATGGGTATTTGCAGTTAAAAAAAAGACAGGGGAAGCTTAGAAATGAGTGAGTGCTGAATGTGGATTGAATGGAAAAATAAGTTACAAGTATCTGAAAAAAAGTATGTTGAGATGGCTTAGAATCATAGAATTTTAGGGTTGTAAAGGCCCTTAGAGGTCTGCTAGTCCTACCCCCTTGCCCAATGCAGGAATCCTCGTACCATTCTGGACAAAGTCTTTCCAGTCATTCCAATTTCAACTTGAAGAAACAGGCTCTCCATTCTTAATAGCTCTCACAGTCAGGATATTCCTCCTTAATTCAAATCTGGATCTTTCACTGTCAAGTTTCTACCCCTTCAGTCCTTGTCTTACCTTCAGGTGCTTGGGAGAATAAATCTACTCCTGCTTACCTGTTACACCAGTGGTGGGATTCAAATTTTTTTTACTACCGGTTCTCTGGGCATGGCTTGGTGGGCATGGCAGGGGAAGGATACTGTAAAATTTCTAGTCAGAAGTGCTATTTGCTGGTTCTCCGAACTATTCAAATTTTCTGCTACCGGTTCTCCAGAACTGGTCAGAACCTGCTGAATACCACCTCTGTGTTACACTCCTTCATGCATTGGAAGACTGCTGTCATGTCTGTCTTTAGTTTTCTCTTCTGTAAGCTAAACATACCAAGTTCCTTTAAGCCCTTATTATAGTTTTAGACCCCAAACCCCTTAGCATCTGTGTTGCTTTTCTTTGAACTCTTTCCAGTTCCTCAGCAACCCTTTTGTATTACAGTATATTTCATAGTATTCCAGGTATAATCTGCTCAGTGTAGCATCAAACAGGGTGATAATAACTCTTCATGATCTCGACATTTACATCTCTATATGCTTCAATATATTTCAAGAGGTATACCACGATACTTATTGGTTATATTGTTAAAATAGAAAATAATGTATGGAGCAGTGTCTAAAATGAGTAGAAACAAGAATGGTCTACAAATGTATAAAAAAAATGAAGAAGGAAGATGTTCTGTCCTGAGAATAGAAGTACTCGAGACCGGTGTTCATCAAACAGCTCTTTATTCTGAACTAATTCAGTGACTTCATAGCAGAACATTGCCGGAGCCGTAGCAGCCCTCTTTATAGCGGCTGCTCGTAGCTTGCGGCCAATGACAGTTCTTTAAGTTTTCCCACCATCAGGTGGGCCAATTTGCAACGGTACTTTACCAACCAATCCTATTGCAGCCTGCTCGGCCAATCAGATTAAGGTATTTGGAGTATTCCAATTCTTATACACAACACCCCTCCCCTCGGTTTCGTCCAACGTGCGTAACATAGTCACACAGGTAGGTGGGGCTTTTGTGGGTCCTACTTGACCTGCGCAGCTCAGTCTCATCGTGGTCTTCCATCGGTTCAGTCAGGATCGCCTTTTCTCTGTGTCTTCTCCATGGAACCTCCTGGATGGGTGAGTCAGCCTTGCCGCTCCCGCCTGGGTCTCTCAGGCTGGTTGAGTTGGCTCTGCCACTCCCTCCTGTTCTGTACGGGTTGGTCGAGCTGGTCTGGCTGCCTCCTTCCTGGAAGGCCTTGCCTCGCTTCCCTACTACCAGTTCTCTTCTCCGGAGGTCATCTATGGGTAAGTGCTCTTTTTGTCTTACCGGGGGTTCTAATTCGGGTTTGTGTTGTGCCTTTTGTCATGTTATTGGTGGTTCTTCTCTCCCTTTTTTATTATTTTGTGTTCCTCCTCCCCTTGGTTGTTTTTGAATTGTTTGTTGGGAGTGGTATTTGCGGCAGTGCTTCAGAGCTAGGTAGGTTAGTGTTGCATTCCAATGTTCTAGAGCGAAGCTGGTTGATGTGTCATTTCCATGTTCTGCCATCGTCTAGTTCAAGTCGGTATGACCGGGGCCCTGTAATTTGCGTAATTGTGGCTGGAAGCCATAATGGGCCCCCGGTGAGATTTTTGGCGTAGACTAGGTCTCCAGTGGTAAAGGAGTGGTATTTACTTGAGGAGCCAGGGGTTTTTTCAGAGGTGTAGGTGGGGTGTAATCTATCTAGGTAGGAATGCAATTTTCTGCCCATGAGAAGTTCTGCTGGGCTTTTGTTAGTGGCTGTGTTAGGGGTGATATGCTGAATTGTTAACAGTTTATTTAATCTATCTTGGATGTCCCCAGTGTCTAGTTTGTTTAGGGCTTCTTTTGTATAACGAACCATGCATTCAGCTCGTCCATTTGAAGCCGGATGAGCCGGCGCTGTTAGGGCATGTCGGATGCCTTGTGCAGCTAGGTATTGCTTGAAAGCTAAGGCAGTAAATTGGGGGCCATTGTCAGATACTACTACATCTGGCAGTCCATGTGTTGCAAAGAATTTGTTCAATTGTTTTATAACTGCTTCAGTAGTTGTGGATGCCATAATAACTCTCTAGCCAGTTTGAATAAGCGTCAACAATTATAAAAAATGTATTCCCTTTCGTTGGCCCGGCAAAATCAACATGGAGTCTCGACCAGGGGCCTCTGGGAGTTTCCCATTCTAGGACTGGTGCAAGAGGGGGGATAGGCCTTGATTTCTGTTAGTCATGGCATGTTGCCACCCATTGTTCAATGTCTTTGTCCAGCCCTGGCCACCAGACGTAACTCCTGGCCAGGGCTTTCATTTTTACTCTGCCCGGGTGTCCCTCATGCAACATGCACAATACTTCCTCTTGCAATTTGTTGGGAATTACCACCCTGTCCCCCCACAGTATACAACCCTTTTCAAGGGACAGTTCAGTCTGCCGGGTGTGAAAAGGTTTAAAAGTCTCGCCTCTATCCTCATCCAGCTAGCCCTTACCTACCCAGTGCAGAATCTGAGCTGTCAGCGGGTCTTTCGCAGTAGCTTCAGTGATGTCTGCTGCGGTTAGTGGCAGATTCGGCCATGTCTCGATCTGAAGAGTGGAGATGGTGGGAGCTGGGTCATCTTCCTTGTCAGGCAGAGGGGAATGGCTTAAGGCATCCACATGGATGATGGTTTTTCCTGGGCGATGTATGAGTCTGTAATTGTATGAAGCGAGGAATTCCGAACCATCTTGTCATCCTTGGCGAAAGGTTGTTTGGGGTTGGTTTGTTCCCTGCCAGAATTCCTAGCAGGGGTTTGTGGTCTGTGATTACAGAAAATGTCCTACCATAGAGGTATTCATGGAATCTCTTGATGCCTGCCATGATGGTGAGGGCTTCTTGGTCAAGTTGGCTATAGTTCCTTTCAGATTTTGACAGTGTTTTAGAATAGAAGGCGATTGGTGCTTCTCTGCCATCTGGTAGCTTGTGGCTCAGTATGGCGCCGATTCCAAAAGGCGATACATCACAGGTGACTGTCAGTGGCAGGGTGTTGCTGTATTGTATTAAAACAGTGTTGGATGTTAATAAGTCCTTAATGTTTTGGAATGCTGCTTGTTCTTGGTGGCCTCAATTCCAGACAGCTTTTTTTTATCTAATAGCCGATGTAATGGTTCTGCTACAGTTGCCTTTTGAGGCAGGAAGACATTGTAGAAGTTCATGAGACCTAAGAACGCCTGTAAGTCTGTTTTGTTCTTAGGTCTGGGTGCGTCTTTTATTGCTTTTACTTTTTTTTCAGTGGGGTGTATTTCTCATCTAAAAGGTAGCCTAAGAATTCCACTTGATTGGTGGCTAGTTGACATTTTTCTTTTTTGACTTTAAGCCCTGCTTCCCTGAATCTTTGCAAGACTTCTCTCAGTCTGTTTTCTAATTGATGTTTGTTTTTTGCGGATATTAATACATCATCAAAATAGGGAACAACTCCTTTTAGTCCATTTAGAAGGCGCTCCATTAGGCTTTGGAAGACACCTGGGGCAACGCTAACGCCAAATTGAAGTCTGTTGTATTTGAATGCCCCTCTGTGCGTGACTATAGTCTGTGCTTCTGCAGTTTCGGGGTCAACCAGCAGCTGTTGGTGTGCTTGCACGAGATCAAGTTTCGCGAAAAATTTTCCTCCCCTTAATGAATGCGACAGATGTTGAACTACTGGAACGGGGTACGCACTTTGCTGGTGTGCATGATTGAGGGTGGCCTTATAGTCACCACAGATGCGTACTGACCCATCTGGTTTGACAGGAGTCACAATGGGAGTTTCCCACCTGGCATAGTCGATTGGCTCTAACACTCCTTGTGCGATGAGTTTGTTAAGCTACTCACCTATTTTTGGTTTTAAGGCAAAGTGAACGCATCTGGCTTTGAGCCTGATGGCAGATATCTTAGGGTCTAGGCTGAATGTTATAGGGGTCCCCTTGTACTTGCCTAGGGTCCCGTCAAATACGTCCCGGAACTCCTTCAGCAGGCTCTCCTCCCAATCAGTCTCAGTGACGCTGTTGATTCTTGTCACTCCGATTCCCAGGGGCATGAACCATTTGATTCCAAGCAGGCTAGGGCGATCACGGTCGACAATTGTCACAGGAAGTACTTCAGTGTGGTTTTTGAATTCTATTAGGAAATGTCCAAGACCCTCTACCGGGATTTGGTTTCCCTGGTAATCTTTGAGTATTAGGCGTTGCTGTTCCAGTTCTCTTCGCTTAATGTCTGGTATCAGATTTCTGATGGTGTTCCATGATACCATTGACAGGTATGATTCGGAGTCTACTTCCATTTCACAGGGCTTTCCTTCGATTTTTATGTTTATTCGGACCTTTTTTGCGTTTGCTGCCCTGGCATTTCCTGTGATTATTGTTTGGTGTGTTTCTTCTTTGTCATTCATTCACTGGCTTCTGTTCTCTCAGTTCCATTGGCTTCTGGCTTGTCTATCTCTGTTTCTGTGTGTGTGTGTGTGTGTGTGTGTGTGTGCGCTGCCGCGTCTTTTTGGACTATAGCTCTTTTTGTTCCGGCAGACCCTTGCAATGTTCCCCCGTTTCTCACAAAATCTGCAAATGGCATCCAGGAATCTGCATTCGGAGCGCGGGTGGTCCCCTCCGCATCCAGCACACTGGAATTCTCACCTCCTTCCTCTTTTTTTCCACCGATTCCTTTCCGACTGAAGCCTATGTATGTCTTCATTGTCATCATCGGTGTCGCTCGGGGAGTTGAGTTCATGGTGGGCAGTCGGGGTCGTTTATTTTTGTGTTCCCTCCACCTTCTTCTCTTGAGCTTGGTTCTGTGGTTCTGGATTTGTTGAGTTTATTTGGCGCATGGTGGCTGCAGATTTCTTGGCCACTTCAGTGTGATATTCGATCTGTTTAGTAGCTTGCTTTGGAGTGTAGTGTCCTTCAATCCAAGTACCACACGGTCTTTCATGGCTTCATCCATGTTAAGAAACTCGCAGGCTTCTCCAATATATCTTAGGGCTGCTACCAAATCTCCATTGCTCTCGTCTTCTCCTTGATCTCGCTTGGAGAATTTGTGTCTTCTAATAAGATTGGAGACCACAGGTGCATAATGGGCTTGTAGCATTTGGTTTAAATCTGGCCATGCCATTTGTTTTATATCCCATGGTTTGGCTAATGCCTTGGCCATCTTGAAGACAGTAGGGCCACAGTGCATGAGGAATATGGCTCTCTTCCTCTGGTCAGTTATTCCTTGTAGCTCTTTGCTTTCTAGAAACATCAGGAAGTGGTCAGTGTATGACTCCCAATCTTCTTTGGCTGGGTTGAAAGGTGTGGGTGGTGCATTGTTACTGGCCATTTTGGTTGCTTGGTTCTTGTTGCCGCGTGCTTTGGTCTCGCTGTTCTAAAACGATCCCATCCTCATTGCCAGTGTCCTGTCCTGAGAATAGAAGTACTCGAGACCGGTGTTTATCAAACAGCTCTTTATTCTTAACTAATTCAGTGACTTCGTAACAGAACATTGCCGGAGCCGGGGCAGCCCTTTTTATAGTGGTTGCTCGCGGCTTGCGGCCAATGACAGCTCTTTAAGTTTTCCTGCCATCAGGCGGGCCAATTGCAATGGTACTTTACTAACCAATCCTATCGTGGCCTGCTCGGCCAATCAGATTAAGGTATTTGGAGTATTCCAATTCTGATACACAACAGAAGATATGTTTCTTTTTTAAAAAAATAGCAAACCTTACATTTTGAGATTAATTTTTTTTGTGTGCTTTGCATAAAACTGCTAACCCTGAATGGGAATGGTGTGATGGATATGTATGTGCACTAGGTAAGAATAAATGAACAGGCAGAGACACATTGCATTTCTGACCTAGTTAGTCCCCTGCATTGCCATATGATATATGCTCCCATGGCTCTTTTTATATTAGGATAATGAACTAGCACTGACATTTCTGTCTGTGCCCTTAGGCCAACAGAAGGCCTAGATTCATCCTAGTCCAATGCTTTCAGCCAATTAACCTTCATACAAGTCTTTTATTTCCACAACTTGTTGAAAATGCTTGGAATTCTTTTTCATGTCTAGGGATTTGAAAAAAGGGAATGAAAATTTATTATCAGTGATATTAGCCTCTTAAATAAGGAGACAGCATGTAGTGTTAGGCCATACCTGTCCACAAAACTTTTTGGGGTGTCTATTAATATTATAAACTAGATTTGTGAGATTGCTCATCATGATGTAAACGACTATGATTTGCTTTGTTAGGACATCTTGCATAATTTTGAAGCTTTTCTGGGGCTTCCAGTTAGTAACTGGAAGACTGGTTTTGGCAAATCAAACCTTTGGAAAACGGCTTAAGAATGATGCTCAGTGTATCAGCACAGATGTTTGGCTTCATTTTTAGAAACAGCAAATTGGTCTGCTTTACAAAATTGCTCAAATAATTTTATCATGTGAAATCTCATTGACATTTTCAATAGTCCTACTTAATCTCTAAAATGAAGATCATCTCTCTCTCTCTCTCCTATAAAATGTGGGTGCTATCTGACTCTCAACCATTTTGGGTGCTCACAAGTAAAAACATTGAAACAAGAAAAAAATATAATAATACAATACAGTAATAATACAGTTGCAATATCTTTTATTTTGTACTAATCCAATGCATTGTGCTTGGAGTGATTACTCTTCAAAATGGTTAAAAAACTCTGTAAGAATAGAAAACCTGTATGCTACAGTTGTCCAGGTGTGATCTAGGATTGGTGGAACTCTAGATGGCACCCTTCCTCAACTGTGGAAGATAGAGAATGGTCCAGACTAACTCCCATATGAGCCCATTATAAAAATAAAATAACTATGAGATTGTTAAAACAAAACAAAACAAAAAAGATCTGTCTGCCCTCCCTCTCCCACTAAGACATAAAGTGTGCAACTTTATTATTGAGGCCTAGGCAACCCCCCTCTTGCAATTGGTCTCATTAATACAAGTTGTAGTTTTGTTGTCAAACATAGTTTCAGAGAAAGTAAGATTATTATCAGTCATGATGTCCCTTTTGGCCAGCAGATGAAGAATATGATCAGGAGAATCACAGATTATTCCTTTTTCATAATTTTGTGTCCTCTTGCCTCCTTAAATAATGCTATGTAATGAAAAGACAAAATTAAACATTTACAATTAAAAAATGCATGTTCCTTAAATAAAAAAATAGAAAGAGATAATAAAACCTTTTAGGTTTACTGCAGCAATAAGATACTGATCTACTGCAGCAATAAGATACTGATTAAATCATTTCTTCTGCAAAGAAAGTGTACTAGCCTAGCCTATTTTGTTGGGGAACTCAGAATCTATCTAGACATTGGGGTCTTTTCCTAATGGCGCTTTTTATCTGGAAATTGCACACAGCTCTCCTTGCATCCAGTACACCAATAAGCATAGAACTGTCAATCTGAAGTTTACTTGAGAGATCAAGAATAATTAAAAAAAAAGGAGCAAAATGAATTTTGAAGATACCCATTAAAATGAACATTTGGACAACAGGATAATAAAATACACAGACTTTTAAAACACGTTATTCCCTAATTTAAAAAGAATGCAGGAGTAGCATAAATTATGTGTGTGATAATTTCACATATAAATGTAAATTTAGATGTAATCATCACTCAATCTTTATCCAGGAATATAATTATCCTGGATCATTTGCATATATTAAAGATATGCAAAGTGTGTGTATTCCAGGTAGTAGGATATGGACCGTAGCTTTGTGTCTAGTGCTGGATCCAGAATAAAGATCCTCTTTGCATGTTTCTGTATAGCTGTAGTGGTCAAAATGTGCCAAGCCAGTAGCAGGGAATATTGCATGTAGCGTGCAGGCAACTAACTTAGTTTATTACTTTTCTGTATTGCTAAAAAGTATTGTGTGAAAGCCTCAGTTGACAAAAACCACACTTATAAAAACTAATGAACAGCAATGAGACAAGAAAGTACAGAAAAAAAATGACTGGATAATTTGAAGACCCAATAACTCATTATGATGAAAGTTATAATGAAGAACGTTAGAATGATGAGAGATTATAAAATGTATGACATGCCATTATTTGATACTGTCAAGTGGATGATCTCAGGAAAAATTGAAGTGAAAGCATGATGTGTGTGTGTGTATGTATGTATGTATATATATATATATATATGTATTTGTTTTTTTAAGTTATCGCGGGTACTTACATGTGTGCTGTTCAGCTTTCTTCGGGTATTATCCCACGTCATTGTAGTTCTGTTAAAGTTGTAGCA
>BLBF01000022.1:48804995-48840588 GCA_015471245.1 Laticauda colubrina
TGCTACAACTTTAACAGAACTACAATGACGTGGGATAATACCCGAAGGAAGCTGAACAGCACACATGTAAGTACCCGCGATAACTTAAAAAAACAAATATATATATATATATATATACTGCACACTGCACTTTATTTATTTATCCAAGGCTCTTATTATGACTCTCTTCTCCAGCAGCTTCAAAGCCAAGCCTCAAGTGTTGAAATATTGATAAGAGTCCAGGAAAACACCTGTAATAATATTTTTCTGTGCTCTCCCTCCATCTTATCACATTAAAATGTCCTTGAGAAGGAGTGTTTATACATTTCTCCCCAATTCAAATAAAGTACTTTCAAGCCTCTAGTTGGCAGTGTTGCAAGATCTCTTAATACTTTTTCCCCCCCCAGCCAGAAAGAAGAGTAATGTATACAAAACTCAGAGGAAAAGAAAAAAAAAACAAAGGGGGCCTCTATCCTAAAGAAAATTAAAAAATCAAAAGAAGCATAAAAATATATATAAGAAAAAATTCAATCTGGTTACCTACAAAGTCACATTAAAGTCCTCAGAAAAAGAAGTAGTAAGGAAAGAATCCAAGCCTCAATTTGACATCACTTTAAAAAACGCCGCTCAAACAATTCCAGTCAAACAAAAATAAAGTCACAGGTTTCTTCTTTGTTCAGGATATCCTTTCAGGTCTCAACCAATTTACAATACAAAAGAGGTTTCTCACCCAACCGACACACACTCACTCAAGCCACTTTCTTTTCGGAGCTGTCCCGACTTCAGCAGCTTTGGAGGCTTCCTTTCCACCGCCAGCAAAAGGGCTTCTCCCGGATCAAACCAGAGATTTTGCGATATCTCTGGGATCCTGGGACTGTGCCCTTCACAATCCCCGTCTCTACGGGACGGTTTAGGTCCGTTAGGACCGACCAGGGGCGAAAATATCAGCTGCGATCTCAGAGCCCCGAGATCGCAGCTGTAGCACCGAGACGAAGCTCCGCCTTCTCCGGCTTTAATAATTTGTTTAGACATATGCGAGGTCCCACTCGCCATCCTCAGGCTGGTGCTTTCGGCTTCGTGCAAGTGCAAGTGCAAGTAATATGTGATTGGAGCTGCCGTCTCTCTATAAATACTGGTGGTGGGGGCTGGTGTTCTAGGCTGGTTGACTGTGCTGTTGCCTCTTAATTGGTTGATGGAGTTGATGTTGGTATAATGAGCTGTGTGATGGGTTTGTGAGTTTTGTTGTGGAGATATCCTGGATCTTGTGCTGTAATCTCCTGGGTCATTTGTTTTGTAGTGATCTTTTTTCCATTAGCCTCTGGTGTTTTAACGGCTTAGATCATGGGTTGTGTGATCGGCTTGCGAGTTCTTTTGTTGTGGTTCCTGGATTCTGCATTGTAATCTCCTGGGTTGTTTATGTTTTGATCTCTTTTCCATTAGCCTCCTGTGTCGTAACGGCTTGGGTAATGGGTTGTGTGATGACCTTGTGAGACTTATTGCTGTGGTATCCTTGGTCTTGTGCTGTGATATCCTGGGTCATTTGCTACGTTGCAACTTCTTGAGTTCTTGTGGTGTAATTTCCTGAGTTTTCTGATATGATATCCTGAGCGGGTGGCTGTGATTCTGGTGGTGGCTGTGCATTCTGAGTTTTAGTCTGGCTTTGAGTTTGGGATCTGGGTGTGTGTTCTTGGCATGTGTCAGCTTGTTTGGTTTAAGGGTCGGGGGGTGCAATAGCTGGCGAGGCAGCCTAGCTGACAAAGACCACCTGAGAACAGAACTACACACCCTCACTAACATACTAATTTCCAATGGATTCTAAAGAAACACTATCATCAATCTAATCCAAAAAGAGATACACCCCAAAAGTCCAAGACACAGAACAAGACAACTTTATTGCACTCCCGCCTACATCAAAGGCACCACAGACAAAATCAGCAAAATTCTCCACAAACACAATATCAGGATATCCTGGACCAATTGTGGGCAGTCTCAGGTAGTCTCTTTGTTTGGAGAGGAATTTGGAAGAGCCGGTCTACTTTCTGGTATTTTATTTTGCCGGGATCATCAGCTTCACTTTTAGCAGAGCTATCTTCAGTTTGCCATTTCTTCCCCAGAAGTCATGATCTGAAAAACTCTAAAGCAATATTTTATTGACATTGCTGGCCTTTTGGGACAAGATATCTCTGTGAATTGCAGTGCCAGAAGGAAGGAAAGCAGTCTTGCCTTTCTTAGCAAATCTCAGAAATAGCATGTTTTTCAGAGCAACAAGATTTCCCATCTCAGGTGTGGAAAATATCTATTTTTCAAAAAGATTATTTAAAAAAAACCTCGTCATTCAATAAACCTGAGATAGGGGAAACAAAATACATTTTGTTTCAAGCCTGAAAGAAAACTTAGCATTTTTGAAGTTCTGTTGATCTAGGAGCTGTTATGGTTTAGCAAAAACAAAACCAGAACATAAAAATTGCTCCCTCAACTAAAGCAAAATCTTAAAAATGTAAGAAATTTCAGTCATGGGAGACATTTAATACCAATTACTACATGAAGAGGATTACTCAAAACAAACTTGTTTTATTTATTTACTTTCTCTTTAAAATCTATATGGCAGACATTTAGGAACATACTCTCCTCTATCTCAATTTTTATATCTTTACCCACACATCTATTCTTTCCTTTTCCTAAGATATACAAAGAGCACTTCTGATCTCTAAACACCTTTGATTAACTTGGCAATTGGAAAAGAACATTCTCTCTTTACCTCATTCTCTTTACTTTCATTGTTTTTCTTTTTAATAGGTATATTCCATGCATATGAATGGATGTAAAAGAAACCATCCGCACAGATCTTTTGCAAAACATAATATTAATAGTTGCAGGTGGATGTTGAATGTTTTTTGTGTTCTTGATTTCAGCATGCCTTTGAAGATGATCCACATTCACTGGATATGCAGTCTGAATCTCAACCTCAACAGGAACCAAGAACATACTCTATGTGCACTAACTACTAAATTTATTAGCCTAATGAAGAATAATTGTTTTGCATATTAATACACTTGGAAGTCTTCCTAAACAAAAGGGCATAAGAGGATGTGATGTACAGACAATACTAAAATTTAAAACTGGGCTCCCCACTAAATAGTTTTGTCCCAGGCAAGAAAAAGAATGGACAACATTTTAACATTCCTATTTAGAAAAAGGATATTTCTCCCAAAGAATGTTTTATAAATGTATTTATAAATAAATAAACAAATCTGTTTTCAGACTTCTGTTATGCATTTAAATGTAGGCAGAAAACATTTTAGAATGCTGCACATTTTTCATCCCAAACCCATGTTATGAAGTTATGGTGGTAGATTGGGTGATGAAATCATGTCAATACAGAGCCATGGTGGTGCAGTGGTTAGAATACAGTACTGTAGGCTGCTTCTGTTGACTGCTGGCTACAGGGCAGTTTGGCAGTCCAATTCTCACTGGCTCAAGGTTCCAACCTTCCGAGGTGGGTAAAATGAGGGCCTAAATTGTTGAGGGCAATATGTTGACTCTGTAAACCAGTTAAAAGGGGGCTATAAAGCCCTGTGAAGCACTATATAAGTCTGAGTGCTATTGCTATAATTGGCAGGCTTAATATTTTTGAAAAATATATGTATGCACCATACATGTAGACATACATATAAGAAACTACTTGATCCATATTTTTAATGTTTGATGGATAATCTAATCCCAACATGTGCCATGTGCTTCCCATACCCATCCATGCTATTATATTAGTATAACAGAAAGATGACAAATGGAATGAGGCCAAACTAGAAAAATTAACCTTAATAGTTCCTATGACATAAAATATTAGGAAACAGCCTTTATCTGGTCAGACCATGGTCTATCTCTATCCAGCCCAATACAATTAATACTAGTTGGGAATGTTTCAGGCAGCAATGTTTTTATTGCAGAGTTATCTGAGACCAGAACACAATATGCCTCTTATTTGTATCTGTGTTTTTATCTATATCTTGTTTATATCTTTATTATGTATTCCATTTTTAAGACATCCATTCTCTTAGCACATCGCATGTACAGTCCCAGTTTCATCTTTAAAACAACTCTGTGAAATATATTAGACTGAAATATTGGAAGGAGCTTTCAAACAAGTCAGAACATTGTTCTATTTCAGTATTGGGATATGCTGATTATTCAGAGCTCTTCAAGGTTTTGAGAAAAAAAAAAATCATTCCTATATATATCAGGACATGGCAAGGCATTTTAATTACATCCTTTTGCATGTGGAATGTTAATCAAGGTAAAGTTTTTTTTTTTTTGCTTTTCTTTCTTTTAGGGAGAAAGTGAGAGAGAAAGAGAGTGAGCGAGTGAGAGAACTTTTATTTATACTTAGAAAAAAGTATGAGGTCACCTCGAACTCAAAGATTTCAAAACAATTGTAAAATAATTATGAAAAAAGGGCAGCATAGTTTTGTATTAATTTGTAAAAAAGAATCCATGAAAACCCATTTACGAAGCATTTCCATAGTTACAATACAAAAATTCCTGCCATAAGATAATTTAGACAGTATGAAATGGGAATTAGACACATTTATATAGAATTAGGTTATTAGTGGCTTTCAATCATAATGAAAATACAATTTCTCCCTTGTGTGGGTGGGTGCTCCTATATATGAATCGAGTGAATACCTTGTTCACCTACTGTGAATGCAAGATGCTGAATATATAGTTCTGTTTTGCATTTCTGAATGGATTCCAACCATTAATCTCCCCAATTCAATTTGAATTGTCAATCACATTTAGAAAATTAATTCAATAATAATCTTAAAATCCGTGATCTGAAATTCTCTATAGCCCTATTGGATAAGTTAAATGAAAAGCCTTTCATTCAAAAAGATGCATTTGTTCATGCTTTCAATGTCTGAAATGTTCTTCAATTTGAAATTTATCAAGTCCATTCTTTGTACCTCTTGCACAAAGAATGTTTAAGCCCATATTTATTGCTACATAATAGAAATAGCAGTTCGACATCTATACCGCTTTACTGTGCTTTACAGCCCTCTCTAAGCGGTTTACAGAGTCAGCATATTGCCCCCAACAATCTGGCTCTTCATTTTACTGACCTCTGAAGGATGGAAGACTGAGTCAACCTTGAACTGTCAAATTGCAGTCAGCTGGCAGTCAGCAGAAGTAACCTGCAGTACTGCATTCTAACCACTATGCCACTGCGGCTCATAAACAGTAATGCTTTATAAAATGCTACCAGTTTTACGAAGCATTCTTATCTCTTATTTCCAGTGGTGGGATTCAAATAATTTAACTACTGGTTCTCTGACCTCGTGATTTCTTCCAACAACCAGTTTACCAAACTGCTCAGAAAGTTAACAACCGAAATGGTGTTTCTCTCGAAGTGGTGCAAACTGGCTGAATCCCACCCACTGTTTTATTTTTTATTATGGACAATTTTGACCTTGAGACCTCTAATGAATCCTAACTCTAATCCAAACTTTACTAGGATTAAGAGCAATGTTTTCCTATTTTATTTTATCACTCATTGAAAACAAGGAATGAAAACTGATCCATGTCAGCAATAAGGTTATATTAGAAAACAGCAATTTTGGGGATGTCTGTGTAGGTAAGGAAGGCAATGAGTATGTGTGTGTGTGTGAGTGTGTGTGTTACTCATTCACAATTTTTACTGATGCATTTCCTGGTTCATCCCTATTCTGATGCTGACATAAAAAAATTAAAATTCATTTAAATTTCTTCAATTGGATAAGACAGTCTGAGGTCAATTCATCTGATTCTCCTCCAGAAGAAGACTACTCTCTTCATCCTTTGAAGATAATGTTCAAAAACCCCTAAGCCTATCCCCTGGAGTCCTTAAGTGTGGGATATATTTTACTCTGGATTTCTTCTTATTGATGATTTGGAAATTTTCTGGTGAAATTTTCTGTATATCAAACACTTAAAGTATAATAATAATCCTGTGGGACCAGGATTAATGACCAAATTTGCTGTGCAGAGTATTTCCATTGAGTGTTCTAATTGGCCAGCCAACCATTGGTTTTTTTTTTTTTATGTGACACTTCATTTTCAACTATGATGCAGATTAGACGAGGGAAACTTATCATCTTATTTGCCTTCTCTGTGTTTGCTAAAGATTTTTTTATAAGAAAGCAAAAAAGAGAAAGAAGTGTCTCCTATTAGTTGTAGAGCTGAGAAAGAAAGAAAAATATTTTTCTTTTCATCTTCAGTATTCTCTTTAGTAAGAAAGATCTGCTTCCAAATTGCTTTTAAAGTGTGCAAACTCAGAAATATTTGTCTGTTCAAGGAAGGAAGGAAGAATGAATTTATGGATGAATGAAGGAAGAGAGGAAGGAAAGGAAATCCATATAGTCATGTCAGAACAGAGTATTCCACTGGGAGTGTGTTGGTACACAAATATAATAAGTAAATAAAAAATTAACAATGTGTAAACATCTGATTACCTTCCTCTATCATGATTTGTCCATGGTGTGGATGGTACAATATATGACGGGGTCTCTGCATGTACAAAAAAGAAAAAAATGGAACAATTTTTGAATGATATATTACAGTTTTGCAAATAACAACAAATGGAAAAGCCACAATATAGGACAGAAAAGACTCACCTTGGACACAGTTTATTAGATATTTAGCAAGAAACTTTCATTGGCACTGCTGTTTTGCTTAACCAAGCTGTTGTGTTTGTAATCTGTGTTTTCCTCTTAATGACAATAAGGAGAGTTATAAGCTTTGTTTGACTTGCAGATATTATATGAAGGGGTGGATAAACACTTTTTTTTCAGCAAGTGCTGATGAAAACTTATGGCAAGTCAGATACACTGGTCTTTTTAGTTCAGAATCATATATCCTGGCTAGTTGTGTGTTTTGGGTTGAAGTCTTTTCCAACTGTATTACGAAAAGGCAAGGATTGAACCCGAGACCTGCATATTAAGCAGATGCTATACCACTGAGCTTTGACCCTTTTGTAAATGAGGTTTCCCCCTGAAGAGCCTTTTGGAACTGCTTGCTGTGAGAAAAAGTTTTTTTTTTTTTTAATTTCAGAGACCCTGGAAGAAGAATTGACAAAGCAGATCAGTTTCTCCATTTATCAGCCAGCCTAATAAGACACCTTGACAAAAGGCAAAGAATGAAATTACATTTGGCCTTTGCAGAGAGACAGTAGAGAGGGCACCATGCTATTAGACAACCTGCTATCAAATCCCAGAATTGATATAGATGA
Source organism: Laticauda colubrina (assembly GCA_015471245.1). Classification (NCBI taxonomy): domain Eukaryota; kingdom Metazoa; phylum Chordata; class Lepidosauria; order Squamata; family Elapidae; genus Laticauda; species Laticauda colubrina. Next base: position 48,812,236 of record BLBF01000022.1, read on the forward strand.
CAAACTGGCACTGGGAATCAAACTCCAAACTAACAGCATGTGATTCTTGTCCTATATAAGTTTTGCACACTCTTTGAAAAAGACTTGAGAGGCTGTCTTTCAGCTAGCTTCTTATTTGATGGTGCAATATAACAATGATTGAATTAGACTGAACTGCCCTGTCAATGTTTCATCATGAACACTTTCTCCTATGTTGGCAGCATCTCTCCTTGAGTTCCCAGAAGCTTCTTTGAACTAGCCAACTTGTAAAATTCACATGGCAGAATGCCAACCTCAGGAGACGATATCAGCTTTGTGGATTATCTGCCAGGTCTTTTGCTGACTCAGTTTCCCAAGTAGGTGCATACTTCTGCTTGGTAGTTCTGAGCAAAGCAATTTGGATACACTTGGGTGAAAAATAGAGGCAATGCTATTTTCCTCATCAGGAGAAGAGGGAGACAATTGGTTTCTTTCTACAAGGTATTTCAAATCACCCTGATTTGTAGTTTCAGTAGTTGGAGGAGGTTTCTGTGTGCAGGTAATACTTTCCCACAACCTTTTTCTGGTTATTAGAACTGCTGAAGAAAGCTTAGAAAAGAAAACAAAGAAGTGGTTATTTTTTGCTTTTGAAAATCAGAGATTGTATTATTTAGTGAAGCAGTTTCTGCAAGGCTCTGTCCAAGAAAAAACATCTCTTCCAAGATCTCAGTAACCCTGTTATTCATAATAAGTGGTGGGATTTTAGGTCTGGTTATTCTTTTACTAAGCCTGCTTTCCTTAATCAGCCATATTTGAGTTATGTTGGAGCTGCAGTCCCATGACATCTAGAGACAACTGGTTGGAAAAGGCAGTCTTTAAGTGACACAGAACTCTTAAGGTCACCCTTAATTGTTTCTAAGAACACATCAAGGGGGATCAGTGGTACAAGCTTTATATAATAATAGGGATGAATGCTCATTGGATTTCTCTACAGAGTCATAGAAATGATTTTGGAGAAAATATTCAAAAACCATTGCAAAAAGAAAAGTGCAGAAACATGCACTGTGTCCTGCAAAGGAGAAACTATTAGGAAGAGACTCAGCTGGCTTTCATTCTGACTTGCTGGAGTATAAGAGAGAGGGAAGATAAAACACAATCAGATTTCTGATATAGTAATTCTGTTACTATAGTCTCAATGAAGTATAGTTGTTATCTTTTTATGGAGTCTGTTTCCTGATCTGGACAAACTTCATGGCTGATTATTTCCAGGGCTAGGTTAAACCAATAGCTGTGATAGAGCATGTCATTTAATGGGATGAAAATTAATTTTTGTAATTTGTTTCAGTGTTGGTTTCTAAATGGTGGTTGGGTTCTTGGTGTTTTTACACCAAGAATTCAAATCTAGTGTTATTTTTGCAACTGCACAATGTTTAGCTTGCCATGGTAAATCCATGTGCGATCATACACCCCACATATACCCACATATACTGTTCATCTTCTCAAAATTACACCTTGTGTTACAAAAATTAAAGATTTTCCCCTGCATGAATCTTACCTAGATAAGCAAAAAAGAATTTCTGCAATCATAAACAAACATCAGAAAGCAATGATCTGAGTTTCAAAAATGTTCAGTCTTGTTTTGATTTGTTCTTCAACATCATCCACCAACTTGCTTCTTGGCCTCTTTTATAATTTTCATGTATGGGTATACACTCTGCTTGCTGCCTCTGTGACCTGTTTCACATATCTCACTGTTGACTGGGCATGACAGGCCACTGTGGTACGAGCATTGGTTCATCAATGAACTTCTTTATTTTTGCTGTAGTCAGTTTGTACAACAAAAGTGGCTCATATACACCTTCAGCCTAGTCAATCAGCTCCAACAAAGTAGATGCTTTGGCTTGACCATTACCAGGACATGGCACCACCTTCACAGCCAGTATTCACATTTGTAAAATCACCTCCTAAAATTATCTTCAGTAGTTTGTGCTTCAGCACATTTTTGCTATTTTGTTAATTTGCATTGAAGGTTAATGGGAAGACAGCTATAGAACTTTCACCATACAGTTGACTTTACACAATATCATCCCCATGCCTTCTTGTCTTGTGGATGGGCTTCTTTTTTCCTCACAGATAAGCCTCAAGGACATATGATACAAACCATATGAGATGGTTTCTGGTTTTCTGTCTAGACATCCTACTTCCTCATTAGTGGAGCATTAAGAATGATCTTGATTTGCTTGGAGAAGGAGAATGGGACTACTCAGAAGAGGCCACTTTTTAACAATACAACTATGTGTCTAGAGAGTGATTTGGGGAGTACTATCCATATTCTCTAGCTTTGTTTGCCATCAAAATACCAGGACCATCAACAGTTATTTCTTCGTAATGAAATATTATTTAATTCCAAGGTGGCCTTCGGAGGAAGGGGTAGAAGATGACAGATTTCACAGAGGAACTGCCACCTATCAAATGCCTTCCTGGGGCAACAGCCCACACTTCTCTGTAACTCTTAATACTTTTCTGATCCTCATGGCTTGTTGGAATAACAGCATGGTAGTGAGAAAAACAAAACTCCAGTTTATTTCTTGATAACTAACCTTAGTTACAATTCTGACATTAGACCATTATCTCCTTTATTAACGAAATAATTCAGTCGGTCTGTCTTACTGGGAAAGACCATGACTCTTTTCATTTAGGCTGACAGGCAAAAAAACCCAAAAAACACGTTTGCAAACATGGAATGGGACATTTTCCTTTTTGTTTTTTGCCTCATTCCCAATAGCAGCTTGTCTTAATGCAGCATAAAGGAGGCAAGGAGGGTCAAGATTATAAATGGCTGGAAAGTTAGTTTCCATAGCTGCCAGCAATTACTGTGCAGACTCAGACGTGTGGCAATTACAGTCCAAGGTTGATATTCTGTGCATCAGTGAGACACAGTAACAAATGACAAATTTAATTCATTATTGCAGCAAGTTGGTTTCAGCTCATTCTGAGCTTAGGGCATAGTGTCTTCAGTAAGATTTTTCCACCTATAATATTCACCACATTTTGTCTGCACACTTTGATGGTTTTAACAAATAGGTATGCATTCAACTCATAGAAGACTGAATGGCATCACATTTGCTGGCTCATTCACAATCACCATGTGTTGACTGGGGTTTGTCAACTGAATCTTTGTGCATACAAGATGGATACATACATGACATTTCAAGGAAAATGAATCTGTTGACTGCTCATGGTCAACAGATACATCCACAGTGGTAGTGGGACTTCACAGTATGATCTGGCTTCCTTTTGATTGACTGATGTGAGCATAAAACCCTTTCATTACATGGCTTTTCAAGTCTAATGCTATATTTGGCTTTTCAGAGATACAATAAATTGAATAGGACTAAGAGAAAAAAAGGGCAAGGACAAAACACCCTAATTTCAATTCAGTTCAGTATAATTTATATGATTACCCTCTTTCTTAATAACTTTTTCCTTCAACATATTAAAATGCATAATTTTATGGAAATGTTTAAAGATCTCTAGAATCCAATCCTAAACCTTTGGATGAGACCAGTGGTGGGATTCAATTCTTTTTACTATTGATTCTGTGGGTGTGACTTGGTGGGCGTGGCAGGGGAAGGATACTGCAAAATCCCATTCCCTCCCCACCCCACTAACTTCTTTTTCAGCTCCATTCTCCTGTGCAGGGCAACAAAAGAAGACCCAGCTGATCAGCTGGGACCGAGGAGGCAGAGGGGCTGTCAGAGGTGGTATTTGCTGGTTCTCCAAATTACTTAACATTTCTGCTACTGGTTCTCCAGAACTGGTCAGAACCTGCTGATACCACCTCTGGATGAGACATATACTGTACATCTCTGGTGCTGTATCCCTGGTGTATCTCTGCACCAGTATGCCAGTTGGGGAATTCTGGGAGTCGAAGTCCAACATCTTAAAGTTGTTGCAGTTTGGAAACATTGCTCTGGGTGGTTCATTTAGAAGTATAGCCTGCACAGTTATCCATCCTTCCCTACACAGAATAGTATTTAATCCAGGTATATGGATTTTATGCTGTGATAAGAGACAAAAGAGTCTCATGCACATCTTTAGCCATTTGGAGTTCTCTTTCCCTTCATTCCTTTTTTCTTTTATTGGGAATGCAAAGGCATTAAAAGAAGATAGGCATAAGAGAGAAACATCTGCCCTTCTCACTCTGTGTGTGCATGTTCAAAATATACTGTAAGCTTAGTCACGTCCCTTATGATACGGAGGGCCAGCTTGCTTTGCATGTGGACAGAGACAAAACTCCCCTCAGATTTCCACACATCGCCTGCCATTAATATAGTTGTCAGCTGCTTTATTTATAATATTATCAGCCCATATTGCAGAGCCATTCATTACTATTAGCACTCAATTAATAACAGATTACCATCTGTGCTGCTGAAGCTTGGTATTGCTATTTAAACCACAGTAAAGGTTACCCAATTAAGCAATGTATAGTGATTAATATTCCTACCAGTGGGACTTTACTAGGGCGTCCCAAACTACCTTCACACCATCTGTACATTGTTGAAGTGAGAGAATGAAGCAGTGTTGCTTTGGTGGGAAGAAAGATAATAGGAAGATTGAAAAGCAAACTATGAAATAGAACAGTACTGTAGAACTGTACAGCACCAGTGCTGTGTTTTCAAACAGGGATTTACTGCGGATTTGTGGCTAGGCACCAACTGCACCTATGGACAGGATTTTGAGGGGTTGTAGGCTTGTAGCAAAAGGCTAATACTACAATTAATGAACTTACACTCCTGGGTCACAGTATGATGTAGAAGGTAATCAAAGAATAACATTTACCCTGTAGCTGGGATATACATAAATGATCACACAAGTAGATGTATTTCATCTACTTGATCAAAAAATATCAGTGTTTTACTATATTATATCCCCTACTGTCTCAGAAATGGGATAAAATATAAATACATGGACCTGTATCAGTAACATTTTCCATCACAACTGCCACTTCTCATTTATTTGTCAATTTAAAAATATAGATCTTAATAAACTATTTCATTGATTAAAATATAAAAAACTGAAGGCCATTTGTTAAAGTTTCACAACTCACTGCCAAAATCTGCAAAAAAACATAATTAGTGTTCTGTATGACTTGGAAGGTTCCAAGTAGTCACTTCTGATTGGCCAGAAAGGCCAGTAGTGGATTGGTTCATTAGGAACCAATCCAAGAAGCCGCTCAAAGGCAGCAAGATTAAACTAATGTCATTGGCTACAAGCTGGAAGGCAAGCCTCTATAAAAAGGGCTGCCGCGGTTTGAGCCATGTTCCGTTACTGTTGCTGTTAACTGAATAAAGAGTTGTTAGTTGGAACCCGGTCTCTTGCGCTTCTTTTCCAGACGGAACACTGGCGATGAGGATGGAACTGTCTTGAAGCTGAGACTGAGCACGTGGCGAGAGAACAAACCATGCTAGATGAGATGGCTGGTAATAACGTGCCTCCCGCACCATTTAACCCCAATGAGGAAGATTGGGAGTCTTATATTGATCGCTTCCTGATGTTTCTGGAGAGCAATGAAATGGAAGACATTTCCAATCAGCGAAAGAGGGCTGTCTTCCTAACACATTGCGAGCCAGCCGTATTTAAGATGGCAAAGGCATTGGCGAAGCCCAGAGATGTGAAACAAATGACCTGGTCTGAGCTTAACCAAATGCTGAAAGCTTACTACGCACCGGTTGTCTCAAACCTCATCAAGAGACATGAATTCTATAAGAGAGACCAGAGGGAAGATAAAACCATTGCTGATTTCATGGCAGCTCTGCGCCATATTGGAGGAGCCTGTGAATTCCAAGATATGGATGAGGCAATGTGAGATCGTGTCGTGTTAGGTCTTAAGGACTCTACCCTACAAAGCAAACTCTTAAACAGACCTAACATAACAGTGGCAGAGGCAATTGCGGAAGCAACCGCCATAGAAGCCGCAAAGAAATCAGCGGCCAAAATGAAAATGATGAACGCCAGTGCTGACACGACAACCCTCCCAAAAGAAAGAAACTCAGGCGGAGGAAGAAAACAAGCTGCCACAACCACACTCCACGAAGACCTAGACAAATCATCAGACACTGATAAAGATGACGATGAGGTCCATCGCCTTTACGCAAACCAAAAAAGGTGCAAAAGGAAGAAAAATTGGCGGGAATGCGCTGGTTGCGGAGGAAACCACCCCCGAGCCGAGTGCAGGTTCCTTGATGCCATCTGTCGGGTTTGCAAGAAGAGGGGACATATTGAAAGAGTCTGCCACAACTGAAAAAACAGCAGCCTTAGCAGACACGGTAATTCCCCATCAAGAACTGACTCAAGGCAAACCGATAAAAAATGGGAGCGCAGCAAGGGAACCAGCAACCGAGAAAACACACATCAGACTGTCACTATAGGAAGCGCACAGATGGAAAGCGGGAAAAAAGTCAGAATTGTAGTGAACATTGAAGGAAGCCCTTGTGAGATGGAGGTTGACTCAGGATCTTTTCTATCAATAGTGTCTTGGAACACAATTATCCATTTGATTCCAAACATCAGAAAAAATGAACTCAGAAAACAAAAATTAATTCTCAAAGACTACCAGGGAAATAGGATTCCCGTTGTAGGTCTGGGGCACTTCAAAGTCACTTACAAACAACACGCTGAAGTCCTGCCATTAACTATCATCGACCGAGACCGTCCCAGCCTTCTGGGCATCGAATGGTTCACGCCATTGGGCATCGGGATGACCGGAGTAAGCTGAATAGTCACGAGAGATTGGGAAGAGAATCTGCTACACAAATTCCAGGACGTCTTCGACGGAACTCTAGGCAGGTACCGGGAAACCCCAATATCCTTTAGCCTAGATCCCCAAATAGCACCGAGAAGACTAAAAGCCAGACGGGTCCCCTTTGCATTAAAACCCAAAATAGATGAGCAATTCAATAAATTGATTGCACAAGGGGTCATAGAACCAATTGACCACGCCAGGTGGGAGACACCAATAGTAACACGTGTAAAACCAGATGGGTCTGTGCGCATCTGTGGAGACTACAAGGCTACCCTGAACCATGCGCTGCAGCAAAGTGCATACCCAGTACCAGTCGTGCAGCACTTACTGCACTCACTTGGGGGAGGAAAATTTTTTGCAAAACTCGATTTGGCCCAGGCGTATCAGCAACTTCCAGTAGACCCCATAACGGCCAAGGCACAAACAATAGTAACGCATAGAGGGGCGTTCAAATGTAACAGACTGGAGTGAGAGTTGCCCCAGGCGTCTTCCAAAGCCTCATGGAATGCCTATTAAATGGAATAAAAGGGTTCATTCCATACTTTGATGACGTCCTAATTTCAGCAAAAAACGTGACCCAATTAGAAGCAAGACTAAGGGAAGTGCAACGAAATTCTGAGAATCCGGCCTCAAAGTTAAAAAAAAAAATGCTGCCTGGCCACTGACCGCGTCGAATTTTTAGGATATTTGATTGATGAAAAGGGTATTCACCCAACAGAAAAAAAAGTCAAAGCAATTAAAGACGCACTCAGACCTAGAAATAAAATGGACTTACAGGCATTCTTGGGTCTGATCAATTTTTATAATGTATTCCTCCCCCACAAAGCAACGATAGCAGAACCATTTCACCGTTTGCTAGACAAAAAAACTGTCTGGACTTGGGGTCACAAAGAACAAAAGGCCTTTCAGAATATAAAAGACTTGTTAACCTCAGACACCATTCTTATTCAGTTTAGTAATACTCTACCCTTGACTGTCACCTGCGATGCCTCACCATTCGGAGTCGGGGCTATCCTGAGCCACCAATTACCTGACGGGAGAGAGGCACCCATCGCTTTTTATTTGAAAACGCTCTCCAAAGCAGAACGCAACTACAGCCAACTATACAGAGAGGCCCTGGCAATCGTTGCCGGAGTAAAACGTTTTTATGAATACCTACATGGTAGGACATTCTCCATTGTTACTGACCATAAACCATTACTGGGGATTTTGGCTGGGAACAAACCCACACCCAACATTCTATCTCCACAGATAACTAGGTGGTCAGAATTCCTGGCGGCCTATTCATATACATTGTTGCATCGACCCGCAAAACAAATCGCCCATGCAGAGGCATTAAGCCGAGCACCATTACCGATCATAGAGGACGACTCTGCTCCAGCCACCGCCACCCTACAACTAGAAACCTGCCCTGAACTCCCATTGACTGTGGATGATGTCGCCAGAGCCACGGCAAAAGACTCATTGACTGCCCGCGTTTTGACTTGGGTAGGTAAAGACCGGCTGGAAGGCCAAAAGACTGAAAAGTTTAAACCTTTCCGGACTAGACAAACTGAACTGTCAATATAAAAGGGGTGTTTATTGTGGGGAGATCGGGTAGTGATTCCATCCAAACTACAAGAAGAGGTGTTAGGCATGTTACATGAGGGCCACCCAGGCATAGTCAAGATGAAAAGCCTGGCCAGGAGCTATGTCTGGTGGCCTGGCCTAGACAAGGACATTGAATGCTGGATTGCAACATGCCACAAGTGTCAGAGAGCTAGACCCACACCACCGCAAGCTCCAATATGGGACTGGGAGACCCCACGAGGCCCTTGGTCTTGAATCCATATCGATTTTGCGGGACCATCTAGGGGCAATACGTTTTTAATTGTTGTGGATGCATATTCAAATTGGCTAGAAGTCATCTTAATGTCATCCACAACAACTGACGCTGTTATAAAACAGCTAAACAAATTATTTGCAACACATGGGTTACCTGATTTGTTAGTATCAGACAATGGGCCACAACTAACAGCAATACAATTCGAACGATACTTAGCCTCTTTGGGTATACGCCATGCACTAACCGTGCTGGCCCACCCGGTGGTGAATGGCAGGGCCGAGTGAATGGTCAGATTCATAAAAGAAGGCCTTGAGAAAATGGACCATGGGGATGTCCAAGACAAGCTAAACTGCTTGCTTACACTACAAAACATCACTCCCAGTAGCACAACAAACAAAAGCCCAGCAGATTTACTAATGGGGAGAAAACTCAGATCCCATTTAGATAGGTTGCATCCCAATTATACTTGTGAGAACCCCCCCAACTCTTCCAGCTGATACTGCACTTTTGAAATCGGCAACCTGGTCTATGCAAAGAATTTTACCGGGGACCCTCTTTGGCTTCCAGCCACGATCACACAAGTAACAGGCCCCCGGTCCTACCGACTAACTGTGGATGATGGAACACAGTGGAAGCGGCACATAGACCAGCTTCGTTCCTGCAACATCGAGCGCAAAACAACCGTGCCACCACAACTAATAAATTTTGATGAAAACTAAACCAAGGAGGGGGGGGGAAATACAAATAAATAAAAAAGAGTGTGAAAATGTACCATTAAAATCACAAACAGAAAATCTAACCAACTAAAAAGAGCACTTACGGTTAGATGAAACCCTAGAAAGATGTCCTGGCAAAAGGGAAGTCGACCTGGAAGGTGCCAGCCAGGCCAGCTCAACCAGCCCAGCTGAACCGGGAGGGAGCGGCAGAACCACTTCGACCGGCCTAAGAAACTCAGGCGAGAGTGGCAGTGCTGACTCACCCTTCCAGGCGATTCCATGGAGAAGAGCTGGAGAGACAATGATCCCGACTGAACCGCTTGAAGTCCTGGGTGAGAATGAGCCGCGCAGGTCAACTAGGACCAGAAAGAGCCCCACCTACCTGCACGACTACGTCACTCACGTAGGACTGAACTAAAGGGGGAGGGGTGTTCTGTATGACTTGGAAGGTTCCAAGTAGTCACTTCTCATTGGCCAGAAAGGCCAGTAGTGGATTGGTTCATTACAAACCAATCCAAGAAACCGCTCAAAGGCGGCAAGATTAAACTAATGTCATTGGCTACAAGCCGGCAGGCAAGCCTCTATAAAAAGGGCTGCTGCAGTTTGAGCCATGTTCCGTTAGTGTTGCTGTTAACCGAATAAACAGTTGTTAGTTGGAACCCGGTCTCTTGCGCTTCTTTTTCGGATGGAACAATTAGGGTCATATGAATGGAGTCCATTTTGAAACCTTGGCTCTTGTTCCTTTTTTGCCCACCAGTGAGTTTTGCACACCATTTGATTACATCTGCTTATTTATACTGCCTTTGGCTGCTTTCCTCCCCAAATGGTTAGTGTAATTGACAGTTATGTCTGAGTGTGTGCATCCTGTAATCACAACAAAGATAACAGTCAATTATACCCATGATGAACAAAATAATAGACATGAAATTTTAATATTAGAGGAAGGCAAAATAGGAACGAGAGTCAAACCTTTTTGGTCATTGGATGAGGTGCTGTAACATAACACAAAAGGGGGAAAGTCTTTTCTTTAATTATTCAATCCATTTTTTCATGGAATGTTCATAAACATTCTGATAAGATTTTTTTAACAGCAAGGATTATTAACACTTTTTTAATTGAAAGAATTTAGAAGGCAATTGCTAGATTATTTTAAAATGTGATGTGAAAGAGAGAATTGCATCAAGCTGGGCAAGTAAATGGCAGGTGACTGGCAAGAAATACAGAGATAAAATTATAAGCCAAACTCACAGCTGTGATTTTGTATGAATCTTTGTTTTCAGTGAGTTCCCAACTGGTGTACTGAATTAGATGAACAACAATAGATTTTTTTTAAAAAAAGTGGTCTCCAGATTTCATAAGTTTCATAGAATAACAGAGTTGGAGGGAACCTTGGAGATCATCTACCCCAACCCTCTCCTCGAGCAGGAGAGTCTATTCCAAATATTAGCCTCTACCTAGGATTGATTGTGATTTTTCTGTCACCTATGTCAACAATGTTATATCAACAGGTGCACTTCCACTTATAAACCATGAAAAATTACTGGCTTAGTATTTAAACAGACAATTTGAACTGTTGGTCAGTTTAAAAGTAAATAAACAAATTGATTTTAAATGGACAAACAGGTTAGCCCCTGGCCTGGCCTGTTAATTTTCAGAATCCTAGTTTAAATATTATAAAAATGTAAAGGGACAAATATTATTACTATAAATGGGAAGAATAGAATGGCTTAGCTGAGCAAAATAATTTTTGTTTCCTAGGAAAATAGTGGATTTTAAGGACATGATTGAAAGCCGCAAAATTAAAAAATATATATCAGAAAATAGATATATATTTCTCACTTTCAAGGACTATACTTCTGAATTGTTAATTGAAAGTTAGGAAACTGTGTTCATATTTGTCTACAAAACTTAATTTAAGATGCCCATCAAAACAAGGAGAAGCTGCATTGGCCTGTTTCATGCATGCTTCCTCCCCCCACCAAACAAAACTCCCTAACCAGGTAGCAAAGCTGCAAAAAGAACAAACCTCTTATTAGTTTAGAGAAAGATTAAAAGCAGATAATTTACTTGAGACACTAGGAATCAGTTCCTCCGAGGCTATATTTCGTGCTTGACTAACATAATCATTTCTCTCAAAGCTAGAAATTCACCCAGGGGATTTGCTTTCTGCCAAACATCCAAAAGGATGAACAGTGGACTGGCAGCTAAAATCATGACATGCACAGAACTGAATTTTGGACCCAGAATATGCTTTAAAGAATAAAGCATTATTAAATCAGGATATTTCTGGGTTAAAAGTAAAGTCTCTTTTAACTCCAGGCAACTTCATACAGAATATAGAATAACACAGCTGGAAAGGACCTAGTCCAACCCCCTGCTTAAGCAAGACACCCGATACCATTTCATACAAGTGACTGTCCAGTCTCTTTTTAAAAGCCTCCAGTGGTGGAGTACCCTCAACTTCTGAAGGCAAGCTGTTCCACTGATTAATTGTTCTCACTATAAGGAAATTTACAGGGGTGCACTTCAAAAATTTTAGAAACTGATTCTCTGTCCAGTTGCTGGGTGGGCGTGGTCATGGTGGTCATGGCCTAGTCAGCTTCCTGCACCACAAGGTTTTCACCCTTCCCGGGCTCCAAAGGCCCTCCCGGAGGCCAGAAACAGAACTTCCAGAACTTCCAGGAGGCCCGTTTTCACCTTCTCCGAGCCTCCACATGGGCCCTGTACTTACCTGGCATCCAAAATGGGCTGCATGGAGACTCCTGGGTGGGGTGGGGCAGGGTAGGTGGAGCCAGCCAGGTGTGGGATTAGAGGGCTTGTCAAACTGCGCAGCATCTTAGCTAGAGGATTGCCCAAACCCGTGCAAACCTGAAGCAGCCCATCCCTGGAAATTTCTCCTTAGTTTTAGATTGTTTCACTCCTTGATTAGTTTCTATCCATTGTTTCTTGTATTGTTGTTTCTTAGTATTTTGGGAAATAGGTTCACCCTCTCTTCTTTGGCAGCATCTCAAATATTGGAATACTGCAATCATATCACCCCAAGTCCTTCTTTTCCCTTAACTAGTCATACTCAGTTCCTGCAACTGTTCTTCATATGTTTTAGCCTCTCGTTCCCTAATCATCTTTGTTGTTCTTCTCTGCATTTTTTCCAGAGTCTCAATATCTTTTTTTATGTGGTAACCAGAACTGGATGAAGTATTCCAAGTGTGATCTTGTTAGGGCTTTATAAATCAGTACTAAGACTTCACATGAACTTGATTCTATCCCTCTGCAAACCTAGGGTTATATCAGCTTTTGGGGATGTTGCAAACATTGTTGGCTCATATTTAAGTGATTATTCATTAGGACTCATGATTTATCATGATTCCTCCCACAGTTACTCCTATTGAGCCAAATTTAACCTAATCTGTACCTATACATTTGGTTTTTCTTGCTTACTTTTGAATCAGTGTTCAAAAGGGCCCAGTGTTCAAGTCTGTCCAGATCTATCTGGATTTTGAGTTTGTCTTCTGAGCTGGTCTGCTGGGGATACTTACCCAGCTTAGTGTTGTCTGCAAATTTGATGAGTTCCCCTTATATTCCTTCATCTAAATTGTTTATGAAGATATTGAAGAGTAAGGTAAAGGTTACCCTTGCACATAGTTCCCCTCATGCTAGTCGTTTCGGCTCTAGGGGGTGGTGCTCATCTCTGTTACAAAACCAAAGAGCCAGAGCTGTCTGAAAACCTCTCCATGGTCATGTGGCTGGCATGACTAAGCATCAAAGGTGCATGGAACGCTGTTGTCTTCCCACCAAAGTGGTCCCTATTTTTCTACCTGCATTTTACATGCTTTCGAACTGCTAGGTTGGCAGAATTTCAGACAAGTAGCGGGAGCTCACTCCATTATTATTATTTTTTTTATAAAAGAGTTTTTATTTTTTGAAACAAACATACACATACAAAGCATAAAAACATGAAACCATCTTCCATTTTATATACATACAGTGTGTCAATTGGTAACGAATCTTTTGTGCTATTCTTTTGTAGTCATTACAGTTTATATCAATTTTCACATTGTCAAACTAACATATGCTTATATATTTATCAGTTATTAATAATCCATGACTAAACTATTTATTCCATCATTTTATATGAGATATTCCAAATTTTATCTTAAAATTTATGTTATACTTTCAACCAATGGTTATATATGTCTATATTATATTTTATATCAGTCTATTAAATTTCTATCACAGAATTATCTAGTGTATTACATTACCATGTCTTTTTATCCAACCATTGATCAAACAAATCCCGTATCATATAAAATTGTTTATCTTCTTGTTCTCTAATTTCAAATGTCAATTTACTCATTTCAGCACAGTCCATAATTTTCTTAATAACTTTATCCTGCATAGGTATTTTATCGTTTTTCCAATTCTTAGCAAATACAATCCTAGCTGGGATTGTACAATCAAATATTTCAACTCTTTGTTATATATTTCCAGTATAATTCCCAATAAAAAGATCTCTGGTTTAAAGTCTATATGTTGTTTTATCATTTTTTCCAACCATGTGTGGATTTTAGTCCAATATTTTTTTTTTTGAGTCTGAGCATGTCCACCATTTTTTCACAGAACTCTGTAAAAATATGTTCTGTGACAAATTTACTTTTATTCTATTTAAGGAGTAAATAATTGATATTTGTGTTAATCTTGATTCAAATCAAATACATTTAGTCAAAGTAGCATGTAGCAAGGAAAATCACAGAAATGATAACTAGTATCTTGAATTAAAAATGCCTTAATGTCTTCAAAGACCAGAAAAGACTCAGTGAAGGAAGGATTGTTCCTCAGATTAGAACAGAAATGAATAGAATAGATATATACACTTCCACGAGAAGAGAGTAGTTTATACAATGGGAGCAAACTCCATTGCTTACTAGCACTGATGATGTTACATAGTGTAGTAATGAAATGTCTTCCAAACAACAACAACAACAACAACCCTAAGCTCAGAGACCACCAAGGACCACACAGAAGATAAACTTATTGGAATCTGTATGCTGTTTTTGTTCTTTTTGCAGAGGACAGACAACTAAAAGGATCATTGTGATCAGAAGGATAATTAAAAGTTACCTTGATAATGCTTCGAGATTAGACTTTTTGAATGCCATATGCTTGGGATTGCTCAGCTCAGAAGTTTTCTATATGAGTTTACTGTCAGAATGGAATTTTGGAAACTTTGAATAGTATTTCAAGAGAAACATTTTTTAAAAAATCCAGATTTCAGCTCTCATTATCTATGCATGTACAAATATGTATAATATTTATGCATGAATGTCAGGTGTATATGCATGTATTACCTATCTCTCTGCCTTTGTCTGCCAATAGCAGAACTATGTATGCTTAAGAAAGAATGTAAAATTATAATATGTAGTAACCCCACATCAGTCAGATTAGCAGCTTCTTTTCTGTTGTTTTTTCTCTTTCAAATATTTTCTTATTTTTCAACATTGGCCTACCAAGTACTTTCTGCAATAAATAAAAAGGTATCAGAGTGCTTTCCCCACTTCACCATGATTCTTCTGGTAAAAACTACAGGTCAACTCTCCAACTTACAGTCACAACTGAGCTCAACATTTCCATTGCTAACCAAGACAGTTGTTAAGTGAGTTTTACAACTTACAACTTTTATTGCCACAATTTTTTCCATCTGGTGGGATCCTGTTTCGGCCAATGAATTGTTAGGGCATTGAAGATGAGGGTGTTTATTTCTCTCGTCTTTGCCAAAACTGTGGAATGCTGGGGAGGAGTCCCGTGGAGGAGGAGCATTCCACAAATTAAGCCCAGCCTAGACATGTGGAGACTGAAGCACCTCCCATGACTGGATGCTCTTCACAGCTCAAAGAGAACGAGCGTCTCAGGTAAGTACCAACGCTCTTTTTCTGCAGCTGCGAGGGGAAAAGATATAGATAACATAGATATAGATGAGAGAAATAATGGGGTACAGTGGTTAAGGTGCTAGACTAGGACTAAGAGGATAATCCAGTCAGCCTCTCTGAGCACGAAACCAAGATGTTGAAAAACATTTATCAAGAAACTTGGATTGGACTAGTCCATAACTTTCAATGAAGAAACCCTGTGGATTTATCTGGGATGATAATTATGTATATGAATCTCACTTATTGCAATGTAACGAGAACAGTTGGAAACTCAGTAATATCTTTGTTGAGAAAAATCAATTTACCAGGTCTTGAAGAGCCTTTTGGCAGAAGTTTAGCAACTTCTCATATTGCTCACATGAAATGGTCAAGTCTTGGTGTGGGACAAATCTAATTGAAAGCACATATTGAAACAAGAAGCTCATTTCACCATTAGCTGCAGTTACTTCATTAGGCCACAAAAAGAAGAAATGTGGTTTTGCTCAATTAGTACACAGTAATTGCTCTGCATTTAAAGGCCAACCATATTGCATATTTTCATTATGGAAGCATGTTCCGTCCGGAAAAATGCGAGGTAGACTGGGTTCCAACAACAAGTCTTTATTTACAGTATAGTTGCAAAACGGAACATTGGCTCAAGCCGCGACAGCATCCATCCAGATGCGACCTTAGTTTCCTTCCCATCAGTAATTCTGCTGGGGTTTTGTTGGTTGTAGTACTGGGTGTGATATGTTGGAGGGTGAGTAATCGATTTATTTTATTTTGGACATCCCCAGTGTCCATTTTTTCTAAACCCTCCTTGGTAAACCTGACCATTCTCTCTACCCTACCGTTTGCAGCCGGGTGGGCCGGCGCGGTTAGGGCATGTCTTATACCTAGGGAGGCTAGGTATTGCTCGAATTGGAGACTGGTTAATTGTGGCCTGTTGTCGGACACTAAGATGTCCGGTAGGCCATGGGTTGCAAAGAGTTTGTCAAGTTGTTTTATAATGGTTTCTGTTGTCGTAGATGGCATAATTTTTACCTCCAGCCAATTAGAGTATGCATCCACGACAATCAGAAACGTATGCCCCTTGGTAGGACCCGCAAAATAGATGTGGATTCGTGACCAGGGGCCTCTTGGGGTTTCCCAGTCTCTTATGGGTGCTTTTGGCGGGTACGGCCTGATTCTTTGACATTTATTGCACGAGTTTGTTAGGGATAACATTGTTTACCCTAACTGTTTTAGGTGAAATAATAACTATGAATCATTGGTGTGTATGTTAAAGTGTCTGCAGCTTTAACTGTGGAATAGTAATTAAAGGAGTGGTTATGAAAACACTATAAAAGTAGCAAGTCTACAGCTTGCTCACTCTGGCTTTGATGATCCCTGATTACTGCTTGGAATCAAGACTGCATTGCTCGAACGGGAGAGACAACAAAGGACTGATTTGTAAGTGAACTGACATAGGATATTCTACATGGACTTTGCTAACTGAATATCCTTGAATGGACTGACTACTTGATACATGACTATTGGACTGTTATTTGACTATGCTATGAACTTATAATGGAATAAACTATATTCTTGATAGCACAAGCGTATCTGTTATTTTTACTGTATGTTAATAAACATACAAGCTTAGCTCACTCATTTATCTGTGTGCCTATCTGACTAACGCTGCACATTCTGTTTAGCTTGTCTCCCTAACCCTGGTTGGGGAACCCAGGCTTAACAGAGTTTACCCAGTATTCGATGTCCCTATCTATACCCGGCCACCAAACGTAGCTTCTAGCAAGGCTTTTCATTTTAACTATTCCTGGGTGGCCTTCGTGAAGCATACCCAGTACCTTGGTTTGTAATTTGTTAGGAATAATTACCCGATCACTCCACAATAAACAACCTTTTTGGATTGAGAGTTCAGTTTGTCTGGTCTGGAAAGGTTTAAAGTTCTCAGTTTTTTGGTTTTCCGGCCAGCCTTTACCTACCCAGTTAAGTACGCGGGCAGTCAATGGGTCTTTCGCGGTGGCTCTGGCGACATCATTCGCAGATATGGGTAGATCGGGACAAGTCTCTATTTGTAATGCTGTCATCGTTGGTGCCGGGTCTTCCTCTGTTGATGGCAATGGTGCTCTGCTCAAAGCGTCTGCATGGGAAATTTGTTTCCCTGGGCGATGTGTCAGGGTATAGGAATAGGCTGCCAGGAACTCTGACCATCTAGTCATTCATGGGGACAGAATATTCGGTGTAGGCTTGTTTCCCGCCAAAATTCCTAGCAGCGGTTTGTGATCTGTTACGATTTGAAAAGTTCTTCCATATAGGTACTCGTGGAAGCGTTTCACTCCGGCGACAATTGCTAGAGCTTCTCGGTCCAACTGGCTGTAATTACGCTCGGTTTTGGACAGGGTCTTAGAATAGTATGCGACGGGTGCCTCTCTCCCATCAGGCAATTGGTGGCTCAGGATGGCACCGACTCCGAATGGCGAGGCGTCGCAGGTCACCGTCAATGGCAGTGTATTGCTAAACTGGATAAGAATGGTGTTTGATGTTAATAAGTCTTTTATTCCTTGGAAAGCTTTTTTTTCTCTAAGCCCCCATGTCCAAATTGTTTTCTTGTCCAGTAATCGATGCAATGGTTCCGCTATTGTGGATTTTTGGGGTAGAAACACATTGTAAAAGTTTATCAGTCCCAAAAATGCCTGCAGCTCAGTTTTATTCTTTGGTTCTGGTGCGTCTTTGATAGCTCTTACTTTTTTTTCGGTGGGGTGTATGCCCTCTCCATCAATTAAATATCCTAAGAACTCGACGCGATCAGTCATTAGACAGCACTTTTCTTTCTTTACTTTAAGGCCAGATTCTCTGAATTTATTTAGGACCTCTTTGAGTCTTTTCTTTAGTTGTGTTGCATCTTTGGCTGAAATTAGGATGTCGTCAAAAATTAGGACGTATGACCCCTCTTATGCCATTTAACAGGCGTTCCATGAGGCTCTGGAAAATGCCTGGGGCTACGCTTACTCCAAATTGGAGTCTGTTACATTTGAATGCCCCTTTGTGAGTCACTATTGTTTGTGCTTCCGCCGTTAAGGGGTCTACTGGGAGCTGTTGGTACGCCTGTGCCAGGTCTACTTTGGCAAAAACTTTTCCTCCCCCAAGAGAGTGCAGTAGGTGTTGCACAACTGGCACCGGGTACACGCTCTGTTGCAATGCGTGGTTCAGGGTAGCCTTGTAGTCGCCACAGATTCAAACGGACCTGTCTGGCTTAATTGGTGTCACAATTGGTGTTTCCCATCTAGCGTGGTCGACCGGTTCTAAAACCCCTTGATCTATCAATTTATTTAGTTGTTCCTCTATTTTTTCTTTTAAAGCAAAAGGGACCCATCTGGCCTTTAGTCTTTTAGGGGTTATCTGTGGGTCTAGACTAAACGAAATGGGGGTTCCCCGATGCCTGCCTAGGGAGCCGTCGAAGACGTCCTGGAATTCTCGGATTAGGTCTTCTTCCCAGTCAGTTGCGGCCACCCAGTCTACTCCGGTCATCCCGATGCCCAATGGTGCGAACCATTCGATACCCTGGAGGCTTGGTCAATCTCGGTCGACTATTGTTAATGGTAGTACTGCGACATGTTGCCTGTAAGCGATTTGAAAATGTCCCAGGCCGATTACAGGAATTCGGTTTCCCTGATAATCTTTGAGGGTCAGTTTTTGTCTCTGGAGTTCCTTAATTTTGTTGTCAGGAATTAGATTTTTGAGGGTGTCCCACGACACCATGGATAGGAACGATCCAGAATCAACTTCCATCTCGCAGGGGCTGTCTTCGATTTTTACAACTATTTTTACTTTCTTCCCGCTTTCCGTCTGAGCGCTTCCGATAGTGAAAGTTTGGTATGCTTTCTCCTGGTTAGTGGCTTGCCTGTTTCGCTGCCACTTTCTCTCGGAGAGTCTTGGCTCAGGTTTTGCTGGGGAGTCGTTTCGTCTCTTTGGGCTGTAATTCTTTTTGTTTCTGCAGACTTTCTCGATATGCCCCCTTTTCTTGCATGCTCTGCAAATGGCATTGAGGAATCTGCAATCAGCTTGGGGATGGTTTCCCCCGCAGCCAGCACATTCCCACCGATTTCTATTTTCGCGCCCTTTCTTGTTAGCGTATAGGCCATGGGTTTCGTCATCTTCCTCCCCGGATTCTGACGTCTCTTCGAGTTCTTCGTAATGAGTGGTTGTGGGAGGTTGTTTTTTCCCTCTGGCCGGGCTTTTTTCATCGTTACTTGCATTCATTTGTTTCATCTTATCTGCCGATTATTTGGCAGCTTCAGCAGCCGAGGCTTCTGCAATAGCTTCGGCTACTGATATGTTGGGTTTGTTCAGTAGCTTGCTCTGTATGGTTGAGTCTCTTAACCCCAATATCACTCGATCCCACATCGCTTCATCTAAGTTAAGAAACTCGCACGCTCCCCCTATTTGGCGTAGTGCATCTACAAAATCAGCGATGGTTTCGCCTTCTTTCTGGTCTCTCCAATAAAACTCGTGCCGCTTTATCAAGTTTGACACCACTGGAGCATAGTGGGCCTTTAATGTTCTTTGGAGCTCGGTCCACATCAGTTGTTTGACATCTTGGGGCTTTGCCAAAGCCTTGGCCATTTTAAAAATCGCGGGCCCACAGTGTGTCAAGAAGACAGCTCTTTTCCGTTGGTCTGAGATTTCCTCCATCTCATTGCTCTCTAGGTACATCTGGAAACGGTCTACGTAAGATTCCCAATCTTCTTCATTGGGGTTGAAGGGTGCGGGCGGTGCATTGTTTCCGGCCATTTCTCTTTGTCTGGCTTGTCTGTCACCGCGTGCTCCGTCTCGCATTTAGGACGATCCCACCTTCATCGCCAGTGTTCTGTCCGGAAAAACGCGAGGTAGACCGGGTTCCAACAACAAGTCTTTATTTACAGTATAGTTGCAAAACGGAACATTGGCTCAAGCCGCGACAGCCCTTTTATATGTTTCTGTCTGCCGGCTTGTAGCCAATGACAAGCATTTGGTTTTGCCGCCCTTGGACGGCTTCGTGGATTGGTCCCTATTGAACCAATCCCCTTTTAGTTTTTGTTAACCAATCGGAATGAAGTATTTGGAGTCTACTATTATCTATACAGAACAAAGCAAATGACACAGAGAATGCAGAGTAGGTTAGAAAAGTGAATATTGCAGTGTGACTATGAAACAGTGGAGAAGTTATTTTCCCACAACTATCTGGAATAGTCATTGGCTCTAAGGGCAGCATTTAGGGCTATTTGAACATTATTTTCCTGTTTGTGAATGTATGTGCCCTGTGTGTCTGTGTGTGTGTTTGTTTTTTTTTCTTCTTTCTTTTGAATTTTACCTTTGTTACAGTGAAAGATGGATTATGCAGATAGGTCCATATTTGATCCTCTTCACTACACTGCAGTGCATCACGTTTTAGGACTGCAAAATTAAGGAATGAAGGTAGTGGATACCTGATATTGCCTCAAAACTGCCAAGACAATGCTAGTATTAAGGGCCACATCTCTGTTGTAGGAATCTTATTAGCTAAAGTCAAGTTAAGAAAACAACAGCGAGAATAAAAGAGAATGAAAGATGGGTATAAACATGAAATCAGTATGCAATTAATTTCATTACAAAGTTTAGGCTCAGTTGTAGGATAGATAGAAGCATGCCACAATGAATTTCTCTATGATCAGTTGTGGTATATTGAGTCAGAAGGACCCATGGTGGGTTCCTGGAACAACCACATCCATAAAAGCTGGCCTTATTAATAAACTGTCATCTAGTTTGCATTTCAGAGATTTGTTTTAACTCCCATCTGTTTCTGTCCACTGCAGAAAAATACTGGAGCAGAAAATAACCCTGTCAATTGTTTGCTGAAGAATAAAACAGACTTTTGAGGTTCTGCTGTCCTGAAATAGGTTAAGATTGTTTGTGCTAGCCAAGTTCAACACATCTGGAGATCAACAGACTCGGGAAGGGTATGTCATGGCAAAGATGCCATGGAACACTGTAGGTTTTGAAGAAGGATTTCATAAAAGCAAAGGCGAGGCCAATTACAAGCCTAACAGATAAGAAAAGAAAAAGTGTGCTATCTTTTGAAAGATCAGGTGAGTTAACAAATGCCTGAGGCCAGTGGAGGTAATGATTATGGACAGGATGCTTCTGAATTAAAGAATAGACAGGAAGTTAATATTTGGAATTTAAAAAGTATTTCAGGAATAAAGGTAAAAATGTTGATCCACCCTACTAATAAGCAAGAGAGGACAAATGCACTGCCTATTTTATAGCATCAATTGTTCCAAGTACAGCCTCCCCCCAAAAGCTCCATGATAATATCTATCTTTTTGTGGTACTAAATTATAAGGAAGGAAGTAGAATCTGTAATTGCAGCCTAAAATGGCAATGGAAAGTTTCCATGTCGATTCCCCCCCCTCCCCGAAATAAGAAAATGGAAACCATAAAGAATGAGAGAAATTTAGATTATAAATTGATGAGCTTTCTTTCTTTCTTTCTTTCTTTCTTTCTTTCTTTCTTTCTTTCTTTCTTTCTTTCTTTCTTTCTTTCTTTCTTTCTTTCTTTCTCTTTCTCTTTCTCTCTCCATCTCCTTCTTCCTCTCTCTCTCTCTCTTTGAATTTCCTGATCACTCGTTTTAAGAGGTATGAGTCTTGGCAGCTCAGAACAGTGATACAAACCACAAACACCACAAAAACAATCAAGGCAAAAAGCCACAACCAGTTTCTTCTGACACAGTGAGAAGATCTCAGCACCTGGCCAGTTCTTTATGGCCTTCTGATATGTTAAAAGACTGAGGGGCCTATTGGTTTTCTCAAGAGAAAGGGCATTCTACAGCCAGGAGCAGTTGCAGAAAAAGTACATTTCCTAGGTCCTGCTGGATGGCAACACCATAGGGACAAATCACATAAAATGCCTTTAAATTACTCCAGAGAGTTTTAAAGGTAATTTTGAAATTTGATTTGTTGTTAGGAAGTTATTGAAAGGAAATTTCTTCAAAAGGGATTTTGATGTCTGAATATAAGCATCTATTAGTAGTTATGTGATTTTTTTTTGTCATTTTTTGTTCTTGTTAGGATTTCTGTTTCTGATGTTATTTGTGATTTTGACTTTGAGGATTTTATTTGATTGATAAATGAAATAGTTACAACTGTGGATGCTTTGACACAAATTGTTGACTGTAATCTATTGAGACTTGATTGATTGTGGCAGGCTAAGACTGATTGATTGATTGAACGAATTAGTACATTCAGTGAACATTCTGGCATCACAAAATCTCAGATAATTTATTTATTTAAGAAAAATGTATATTGTTGCAGCTTTCTTAACATAGCAGAGATGGGATGACTGGTACAATGAGCTTTTTGATACAGATAGCCTTTGTTTAACAGCTGCCTCATTTAGCAATAATTTGCAGTTACAATAGTGATGTAAAGTAAGTTTACAACCAATACTCACATTTATGATCTTTTCAGTTCTGTAAAGCTAAGGAAAGAACTGCAGTACAATCATAAGCATAGCAGGGTTTCACTTAGCCATTACTTCACTTTATCTCTCTGTAGTTCAGAGAACCAGTAAATTGGGCCTCTGGCTGGCCCCACTCCTCTCCGCCCGCTTCTCTGCTGCCTGCCCATCAGTCCTTATCATGCATACGCAATACTGCTGCCTGTAGCCTGCTCTTGTGTGCCCTCCAGGCCAGCCAATGCTGCCTTCCTTCTGCTGCGGCACTGCCTTTATTAATCTCCCTGGGTGAGTGAAGCTCTGCAAATCCCAGTCACCTTCTCCCCCTTGCCTTTTGCCACTGCCACCCCCGGTCACCTTCCCCGCCATTTGTTTAAAAGAAAATAGAAAAATGGCTTTTTGAGTGTTTAAGGGTGCAGACCAGAGGTGGTATTCAGCAGGTTCTGACCAGTTCTGAAGAACTGTTAGTGGAAATTTTGAGTAGTTTGGAGAACCGATGGTAACCTTCCCCCAGGAGTGGGGAGGGAATGGAGATTTTATAGTATCCTCCCCCTGCCATGCCCACCAAGCCACACCTACCAAGCCATGCCATGCCCACCAAGCCATACCCACAGAACCAGTAGTAAAAAAATTTGAATCTCACCACTGTTGCAGACCTCTGAGTTAGGCAAACACCATGGTCATTAAATGAACCTTGTGGTCATTAAGGAAACACTGGTTGTTAAACAACAAATCCATTTTCCCAATGGGCATTTTTAACTGGAAAACTAGAAGGAATTGTTGGAAACTGGCAAAAAACATAGAAAATGTCAGTCACAAGATTGTGTGGGATGATGTAACTGGTCAAAACACCAAAAAGCAGGTCAAGTAGCTCTGGGGAGGTCAGTTGTAAATTAAAACACCTGCTAAACAACTGGCCATTAAGCAAGGACCATTTATATTTGATTTGCCAGTCACATGACCACTGTGAGGTGGAAGCAGATAAAAAACCACCAAAAGATTCGTTGATCTAAGGAAAACAAGGTTTTATTCACGTGTCTGCAGAGATGGGTTCCCTCAGGCATTGAAGGAACACAGAGCAAAATTCAGGCAGCATTTTTATACCCTAACTGTCCGCCCCCTCGTACGAGGGCTTGGCTCACATTCTTTCTGTTTTCAAATTGACACATATATTTCGAAGGTTCATACTAGCTCCCTATCTAGCAAAAGCAGTTACACGGTTTCTGACATCGCACCACTTTATTACAATTCCCCATTGTTCTAGCCTTATCTTGTTTTTTTCTCTTATGCACAAACTGGAACACTTTCTTATTTAGCAGAGCTACTGAGTTTGAGACACACTTCCTTATTTAATTCAATGGGCCATCCAACATGACTTCGGTTCTGCTCACAATTCCCCCTTTTTCTTTTTCCACTCTTGTCTCAAACTCAAATAGCAGATCCTCTGCTTCTTTCAGAGTGATTTCTCTCTGATACATCATTAGAGGTTCTGCTTCCTGCTTCTTCTCAAATCTTGAACCCAAGGATTTCCCTATCTTCCCACACGTTGTTATTGCACCAGGGAGACACTGAACACAACAACACAACAATATACAGCATATGATAATCAATATAATTCCCATTATGGTAGATCTAAACCAAGTGGAACTGGGAAGCCAAGGCCATAGTGCTCCCCACAGGTCTGGCAATGAGGAGTCACCTCTTTGTGATAATGGATTAGAGCGAATACATTCTTCCATTACTTTTACTGTCTTTGTAATATTGGGTTGGAAATCATGGATGTATATACAGCAATGTGAATGAATCAGAGCACATACACACCCTTTTGTAGCTAATACAATGTCTAAAGCATACCTATTTTGTAGAGCAACCTGTCTTACTTCAGAAAGCTCGGTGTTAATCATTTTAATATTCTTTATTGTATCATTGAACATTGTTACCGTGAAGTTATTTAGAATATGTATATCTCGGTAGTTCATGGCTACTCCCAATGGTGTTATTATACCACGGGAGATTTGGGTCCAGAGTCTCCGAGTAAGGCCAGATTCTGAGTCTCTTTTATTATGTATCCGGCCTTGGGGAAGGCCATCAAGTTTATATATCACCGGTATCACATACCCGAGTGTACATGTGCCACTCCAGTAAAGTGGCATCTCCCTGTATGCATATTTCCCACACAATACCCACCTAAAGTTTTCCATAGCATAGGTCTGTTGTGATGTTCGGGTCCAGTTGATCATTTCTTCAAAATGCATACACATCTGATACTGATCTTGATTAAAATAATCTAATTTATGATAACTCTTGGTATAGCTATGGTTACTACAGGATGATGGCATATCAAAAGTCTTATTACATTTTCCCCAATCTCCTAAATGGAGCCCTCTAGTTTCATTTCTCCTAAAATACACATACGCCGTTTCCCTTAAATGAACAAAAATCCTTCCTGTTATATTTCATTCTACACCATATTTTTTCTGTCCCGTGCCCCTGTGGTCTTAGTCTGTTCTGATCAAGTGGAATTACGTGTAGGATTAATCCTTCACCTGTTCTTCCTGGCATGTGCATGCATAATCAGCAATTGGTGATGTTCAAGGAATGTGAGACCTTCTTGAGATCCTTTATGAACACATTGTCATCCCACAAGTCTGTTCCCAAGTCACCTGCAGGTCCAACATATTGTGAACTTCTTTGATGTATTAATGTAAATATAGTTGCAACAAATAGTCCTCTTCAGAGTTCAGCCAACATCTCCATGGTGGTTTCTGCTGGCTATTTCTTCAAGGTTACCTTTAACGGCTGACCGTCCACTGGGATTGCCTTCCAAGGTTTCTCAGGTTCTGGTGCTTTCTTGACTCTGCTGTAATGCATCCAGCCTCCTTCCCGAGTACGGACTGCAGATTCAGTCATCAGTAGCACTTGGTACGGACCTTCCCAGATAGGTTGCAGTTTTTCACTTCTCCAAGTCTTTATCAGGACCCAGTCTCCAGCCTCGTGTGGGTGTTGGCTACCAGCCAAAGGTGGTCGTTGCACCAACAGTCCCTGTTTGTGAAGAGAAAGCAAAGACCGAGACAGTGCCAGCAAATATTTCCAAAGGAACAAGTCCCTGAACTCTGGTATGGGATTGCCTAGTTTGGCCAAATAGGGTCTCCCCATCAGCATTTCAAAAGGAGAAACCCCTGTGTCTTTCCTTGGACAAGTTCTGATCCTGAGCAGAGCTAAGGGAAGATTCTTTGTCCATGGCAAGCCATTTTCAAGTTGTAGTTTGGTCAAGTGTTTCTTCAGTTCTGCGTTTGCTTTTTCAATTTTTCCACTGGATTCAGGATGCCATGGCGTGTGTAATTCCCATTTCACCCCCACCACCTCCATTACCCTTTGCAGAACCTTTTGGGTGAAATGAGTTCCTCTGTCTGAATCTATTGCTTCCATCATTCCATATCGTGGGATAATCTGTTCTAGTAAGATCTTGGTTACTGTGGGAGCTGTGGCTCTTCTAGGGGGATAAGCCTCTACCCACCCCGTTAGTTGATCTTTGATCACAAGCGGGTATTTCCAACCCCCCTTTTCTGGCAACTCAGTGAAATCAATTTGTGCTCTCTGAAAAGGCCAACCCACTAGGAGTCGCCCTCCCATCTCTTTCTTGCGTGCCGCTTTCTTATTTACTTTCAAACAAATCAAACATTTCCAGCAGATGCTCTGAGCTACCGTCCACATCCTCAGACTCCAATAGTAAGGTTTAATGGACATGACCAAGGCCTCCGTTCCCCAATGTCCTCCTTCATGAACTTGCTCCAATATTCCCCTCATGACAATGGGTGACACCACCTTGACTCCCTCCGATGTCTTCCCCCCCTCTGTCTTCTGGATCTTTTTCTGGATATTTGGCCATGCTTTGGTGATGAATTGCATCTTCAGGAGAGTCTCGAAGGCAGGGGTTTCTGGCTCCACTCTGGAGTACTTGGTTAACCCTTCACGGAGCTGAGCACAGAAATCCCCCGGGGACTCATCCTTTCCTTGTGTTATTTCAAATGCATTGGTCAAGTTTTTCCCTTGAGGGATGGCCAATTTAATTCCTTCAATGATCATGTGTTTCATATCTCTCATGTGCTCCCTATGAGCATTATTATTGATGTTCCAATTTGGATCGGCTATGGGGAACTTTGTGTCTGCAGCCACTGCTCCCTGTTGCTCTGCATGTCTCCTATCCCAGGCAGCCATTGCTGCCCTCCTAATGAGGTTCCTCTCTTCGGGGGTGAAAAGGTGTCCAAGAATATACATCAGTTCTTGGTATGTGTATTCATTGGGCCTCAGAAACAATTCCAACTGTTCTGCCACTTCATGAGCATTCTCATGGAGTTTCGGAAGGGTCTTTTTCAGATCCCGTAACTCGGCAGATTTTATGGGGACAGCCATGAAAACAGTGACTGGATTCCCCTGTGCATTCATGCCATTTGGGACTTCTCTGACTGGGAAGGCCGACACGGGATTGGCCGACCTTCCTCCTAGAGGCAAATTCTCTAGGTCCTTGTTTAATTGAGCCAGTTCCCTTCTGAATCCTGGATATGCAGGTGGAGGTGGAGCCTGGGCAACTGGAGCAGGCAGGGGCGGTGGTGCCAGGACTTCCGGAGCCGATGCCAGTGGACTCCCCATCCAGTCCTCAGTTTCGCTTTCCTCCACCTTGCTGACAAACTGTCCTACTTCTGTTTCTGGTGGAACTGGACCTTCAAAGTGAGCATGATACCATACCTCCACATAAGGTATTTGCTCCTTCATCCGGTGTTTCACTACATACTCTTTCAACTGAGTTATCCAGTACGTGCTGGTATTCCCTTCGGGATCCCAGTGGTAAGGAAACTCAGGGTCTACTAGGGGATACTTTGGCCACCTATATTGGCATAGGTAGATCATTTTCTTTTTCTCTAGACTCTGAGTGTAAGTCCTCAGATGGGGCAATGACCATTGTTGTAGTTGTTGACCCAATGGGGAGTCAGTCGGAATAAGCCTTCTCAGGGTCTTTTCTAACTCAATACCCGTTCCCTCTTGGAACGTCTCACACTTGCTTTGTCCTTTTCCCATTCTTCACGCTGCCCGCCAACAATCTCCCAGAGATTCCCAACTCAGGGATTTACACTGTCCTCCAGCAGTCGCTGGATTCCCAGAGTTTAAGGACAGTATATCCCTTCTTCTATCCCGAAAGGCAACAAACTCACCTGATACACCCCTGGTCTCCCGGAGACGAAAGGAGTGTGGGCATCCCCACTTCAGGTGATCAACGACACTCCCAGAGCGTCAGGCCGGCTTCTTTCTCTCGTTTCCAAGGATCGTCTGCTGAGTGCAGTTACCCCGGGATCCAACTGAGACAAGGGAGGAGCCCCTCTACAATGGGAGGTGGTGGCACCACACTTACCCAGTCTCTTTTCTCCAGTCAAAATTCCGGCGGGGCCCACGTTGAGCGCCAAATTGTGAGGTGGAAGCAGATAAAAAACCACCAAAAGATTAGTTGATCCAAGGAAAACAAGGTTTTATTCACGTGTCTGCAGAGACGGGTTCCCTCAGGCATTGAAGGAACACAGAGCAAAATTCAGGCAGCATTTTTATACCCTAACTGTCCGCCCCCTCGTACGAGGGCTTGGCTCACATTCTTTCTGTTTTCAAATTGACACATATATT
>BLBF01000022.1:48840598-48861662 GCA_015471245.1 Laticauda colubrina
TCCCCATTGTTCTAGCCTTATCTTGTTTTTTCTCTTGTGCACAAACTGGAACACTTTCTTATTTAGCAGAGCTACTGAGTTTGAGACACACTTCCTTATTCAATTCAATGGGCCATCCAACAAGACTTCGGTTCTGCTCACACCACCAAGCCACAACCACAAATTAGGCCACATCCACATAATCAGTTGTTAAAAAATTTGAATCCCACCCCTGGCTATATACTATAAAATCTCCCATGGCATATATATTAGGTTAGAATTTTGTAGCTTTAGTCTGGGAAAAGTCTGTCTATTCGGAATAAGCAAATAAATAACTGGATTTGATTGAACCTCATTGTTTCATTTTTGATCTTAGGCCTGACACAATGACCAAATTGCCAGTCCCAACTGTGGTTGCTAAATGAGGACTATCTGCATTGACATGATGGCTGGCCACTACTACCTCAAGTCCTGCCTCTCAAAATGCCTGGGGAATGCTGCTCTGCTCTTTATGTCGCCCACACTGCTTATATAATTGAATTAGTCAGATTCACTTGGGGACAGACAGAGACATTTTTCATCAGCTGAGTGGTCTGAGATAGTGTGCATTCCATTACGGCAGTGATGGCTAACCTTTTCCACATTGTGTGCCAAAAGTGCGCTCGTATGCCTGCACCCATGATGCAATGCGCACATGACTCCCTCAATGCACACATGGACTTCCCCACAATGCGCATGCATACGTGACCCCACTGCACCGCACACCTCTGCGCATGTGCATGAAACCCCCCATGCTGCATGCCTCTGCACATACTCACACATCTCTCACAAGCGCATCTCCCCCCGTGCATGCTGACAGATACCCAACAATCAGCTGGCTGGCCGGGGGTGCATGTGCATGCATAGTGGACTCTTCCAGGCAACCTTTTGTGTGCTGGCAGAAGTGGCTTTTCGTGCCACTTCTGGCATGCGTGTCATAGGTTTGCCATCATGGTATTAGAGGATTGCACGTACTCCTACAATCATTGTGTTACAAGGAGGGATTTAGACAATAGAATTCAATCCTCTGTTTGGTGCAGGAATCCAGATTGAAGCTCCTCAGGCAGATAGCTACCTGGCCTTTACTTGAACCCATCTTTAGGTTAAGGGAGCTCACCACTATCGTGATAATAATAAGAATAGGTTGAGAGTGGAGCAAATTAAGATTTTTTTCCTCTAATTTTCAATTGGTATCTGTCTCCTGTAACTTGAATTCATTATTGAATGTCCTGCACTCAGAAACAAGAAAGCACAGGTCTTGACCTTTTTTATGTGATATCCTTTTAGATATTTGGAGAATGCTCTCATTCTCCCTCGCTTATCTTTTCTTGGGGCAAAGAATATCCAGTTCCTTCAATAGCATTTAGTTTCTATTTCTCTGACTTTCGTTTTATCTTTCTGTGAAACTATTACAGTTTATCTGAATTTTCCTCATGGAATGGTGTCCTCTAATAAGCACCATACTTGAGGTAAGTTCTGTAGAAAACAATTACTTTTCATGATTTGAAAATCATACTATTGTTGATACAGCGCAAAGTTTAATTTGCTTTTTTTTTTAAAGTCTCATTACTCTACTGCCTCGTATTCCTCTTGCAATCAACTCCTATTCCAAATTTCTTTTCACTTAATTACTAAACTTGGCAACTTCTACCCTATACCTATTCTTTTTTTATATTTGTTTCTGAAATGAAGAAGCTTGGATATCAGTCTCTGTTAAATTTCAGCCTGTGATTTTCCAACACAGATTTCTGACTAGTCAAGTTTATTTTGAATATTGTTTCTATTTTCCATGGTATTAACTATCTCACAAAATGCTAATTTGGTGAGCATTTTTATATTTTTATTCAAGACATAAAGCAAGCATTGAAAAGTAGAAAACTCTTTATGGTATCCCATTCAGTGCTTCTTTTCAATTTGATGAGCAAGCATTGATTGGCATTCCTGATTACTATGATTTCTATACAACACAGGGTGTTTTATTTCATATAACATTTGTGGAATAATGGTAACAAAAAGTTTTCAGATTTTTTTAAAAATGGTTGCAAAAGCAGTATATAACACATAATTCTCTGAAAAAGCTAATTTGGACAATAAATCATATCAACAAACATACCAAGAAAAGCAAATGACCAGGGAATCATGTATTCCTCAGTGTTGGTAAGATTTGTTTTTAAAATGGAGCAGCCTGGACTTATGCATTGCTTCAGCACAACAGATTGGTGTATTGCTATTTCCTTTCCCCCTCTTACTTTTTCCTTTTTCAAATAAGATAAAGATGAATGTTTCAATTTTTTTATTGAGGTGAAATTATTTAGGAAATCCAGCGGAAACTTACCAGAGTTACTATTTTCAGGAACTGTGGTGGCACAGTAGTTAGAATGCAGTATTGCAGGCCCACAACTTGGACTTCAGTGCTGACTGGCTCAAGGTTGATCCAACTTTCCATCCTTACCAAAGTCAGTAAAATGTTGGGGGCAATATGCTAATATTGTAAACTGCTGAGAAAAGTGCTATAAAAGCACTATAGAATGGTACACAAGTCGAAGTGCTATTGCTATTTCTGAAAAATTCTATGATATTTTGATCCATTTTTGGTGTGTGGATGTGGGAGGTGGGGAATCTAACCCATCTTTATTTTCCCCATCCTTTGCTGAACATTTTACTAAATCAAACACTCAAGTGCAAATCAAAACCTGTTGCCTTCAAACCTCAAATTACAATTTTGAATCAATTCTTGTCATTTTTAAAATCTTGAATCTAATAGAATTTTGTCCAATATAAACAGTGATTCTAATAAAAAAGTAGAACCTACAAGTCTGCTCGCTTCAACCCACATCACACTGTAATCATTCTTTTCCTAAATTAGATTTTGTTGTGCTGTTACTTTGATGTTTTAATCACTGCAAAGAACATGAATTTGTCATACTGGCAATATAAATTTGGAGTGGTGAGAGACTAAAAAAAGAACTGTCTTGTTGGTGTCTTTTTAATTGTTGAGGTGTCACTGTTATAATGTCCTAGAAGAAAGAGAAAAGATTGTTAGTCTTAAGCCTGTAATGTGCCTTAGAAGCTTTGTTGTTGATCAAGACACATTGTGGAAATACCAGCTACTCATTATGAAATTGCATATTTCCTCAGGTAGTTCTATTTCCATAACCATATTTTTTCACTTTTTAAATTAATGATAATGTTCTCAGGTGGTCATAGTTTTTTAAAATACACAAAACTCCACAGTAGTTTCAAATAAAAAAATAGGTTGATCATTATTGGTGAACCATAAATCAGTGAGGGACTTTCCTAGTTTCTTTTTCTGAAGAAAAAATAATGATAAAGTAGCAGTAGATCATAAGCTACAACTGTGCGTGATTGTGATCTATGAAGCCACTGTTCATGATACTTTTTATGTGAGGGAGGCAGTTGAAAATTGGAAGTTTATTGAAATCTTTCTGGGCTATTACAATAGCCAATATACTGTATCTATTATTCATTTACATGAAGTTTTTCTTATAGCCACATCTTCCCATGTTTTATATGTTATACATCTATAGCACATAATAGAATAAAATATATAGAATATATGCACATAACAGAATAAAATATATTCCATCTTCCAATATTGCCCTCCATAATCACTATTTCTGTTCTTTTCCTTCATTATTATTACTCCTTAGAGAATGTTTCTTCTTTTGTATAATTCCCATTGAGTGCCTTCATGGATGCAGGCAACTTAAAATTCAGTAAAAGTTTAAAAATAATTACAAGTGAGAAATATAAAACACTAAAACCTAAAATAATACTGTTACACCCAA
Organism: Laticauda colubrina; assembly: GCA_015471245.1. NCBI lineage: Eukaryota > Metazoa > Chordata > Lepidosauria > Squamata > Elapidae > Laticauda > Laticauda colubrina. The sequence continues at coordinate 48,844,426 of BLBF01000022.1, forward strand.
ACAGTAAAATATGAAAAAAAAAATAGTGATTAATGTCTATAGAAATTCTCAATCATCCAGGTCATGGTTATCCCAAAGGTGCTTTCCAAAAGGCAACTGGACTTTCTTGTTTTTTTCCCCCTTAAAAACGTTTTGCTTTTCTTCCAAGAAGTTACTTCAGTTGTCACTGAATTGGGGAGGGGGGGAAGAGAGGAGAGCATGGAAGGATTTATATTTTTTTGCAGCACTGGTTTGCTAATGACCAGATGACTGCAAAGAATAAAAATCCTTCCATTCTCCACCATTCAGTCAGAATATTCAGTTAGAACTGAAGAAGCTTCTTGTATGAGAAGTGAAACATTTTCAAGGAAAAAGCCAAGAAAAGTCTGATTGCCTTTTAGAAAAACACTTTTGGGATATCTAGTGATTAATTATCCACCTTTGCACTGTAATAAGGAGGGGGTTTTCTTCACTTCCAGCAGCAATATAGGTGTAGCCACAACATTGTGTAGAATGAAGATCAGAACAGTACTATCATGTACGGTGTTAGATTGCGGGCGGAGCGAAGACGCAGGATGCTCCGATCAGTAATACTGTTTATTTGCTTCCGTACAGGACTGAGGAACTCTAGCCGTGGCAGTTCCTTTTAAAGGGAGCTGTCCACGACTTCGGCCATTGACAGATGCTTACTTTTCCCGTTTCTGTGGTTCAGCCAATCACAGGTTGGTATGAAAATATCTAACATACGGCTTTGTACATGGTAGTGTACATAAATGGAGACAGCTGGGTCTTCCAAGACAGTTTCCATGGGGTGGGGGGGCGGGGAGACAGGACACACCATGGTTTCTTTCAAGTCAGAAGAATCTTGTTCCCAACAAACCATTCAAAGCAATTCCACAAACATGGAAGGCATTAGAGTAATAAATTGTTGACTTCATGATTCTAGCTTGCCCTGCAAATGTAAGGGCATTTTTAAAATGTTTACAACATAGCATAAGTTTGTACAGAAAAATTCAATTATATTTCTTCTGGTAGTAGACTGTCTTGGGAAACAGTCCTCTCATGCTGTTGTGTTGCCAAAATTCTGCTCAATAATTTGAACATGATTGAAATGTATGTACTGTACTGTATTTTCACTGTTGCCTTTTAAAATATTTTTTGTCTTTACTTATTTTAGCCATTATGTGTCAGAAGTTTTAATGAATGTCTGGCTAGTCAGAAGCTTCCTAGGGTTATTATGCCTCTTATAGGAGATACAATGAATTCTAATTTAGTGTTTTCTAAGCTTTCCATAATACAGTATCAGAAGTCAAGTGTTAAACCCAACTATTTAAGCCCCTGTCACACTGCACCAACAGATGCAAAGAGGATGTAAAATGGACAAAAAAGCTTGCCATCCGTTGGAAACGTGATGTACTCACTGCCTCCGTTTTGCTTCATCTCTATCCGTCCAGCATCCGTTTACTGACGTTTCATCAGCTCAGAAAGTTTTGAGCTGCCCAAAACTTTTGCGTGGAAAATGTATCCAATTCGTCCGTTCTGCATCCTCTATGCATCTGCTATGCATCCGTTCTGCATCTGTTACGCATCCGCTATATCCGTGAGGCATCCGCTGCGCATCCACGCAACTCGCATCCGCTCGGACGCAGGGAGGAAGCAGAACGGACGCAGAACGGATGCAGAACGGATGCAGAACGGATGCAGCATGGAAACAAAGCATTTAAAACGGAAAAAACGTTCGCAGAGGGGACCTATCTCGGATATTAAGGATGCCTAGAGGATGCCTAGAGGATGCCTAGAGGATGCAAAGGGACACCTATACTGCCTATAAAAAGGGGGAGCAACTCGCCTGCATCTCACTTTCAGACCAGCAGCCTAGCTGTGCAAACCTCTGCAGCCTTCATCTGACTCTTGCTCTTCCACAGCATCCAGTCATGTCCACCGTGGATCGTAACACAGTCCTTTTGGCAGCCACCATCCTTCTGCAACAGTGAGAAGTCATCTACAGGCTCTGTGAACTCTACTACGGGAAGAAAAAGAGGCAGCCAAGAAGCGTCTGGTTCCGAAGATGGATCGCCACAAGAGCAGAGTACGGACTGTATAACAAGCTGATGGTGGAGCTCAGGAACGAAGACACTCGGGTGTTCCAGAACTTCATGAGGATGCCTCCAGCCATGTTTGACGAAGTTGTGCAGCGGCTGACACCCAGGTTGACCAAGGCAAACACCAACTTCTGGCCCAGCCTGGAACCTGGGCTCAAGGTGGCACTCACTCTGCGCCACCTGGCCTCAGGGACCACCTACAGGAGCATGCAGTACGGCTGGAGGGTGCCACACAACACCATCAGCATTGTGGTCAGAGAAGTGGTGCAGGCCATCATAGAAGAATACAAGGAGGAGCTCCTCCAGTGCTCCTCCACTGAAGAAGGCTGGAAGAAAGTTGCAGAGCAGTGGTATCAGAAGTGGAACTTCCCACACACCGTTGGAGCCATAGATGGCAAGCACGTGGCCTGCAAAGCACCACACAAGTCGGGGTCCATTTATTTCAATTCCAAGGGCTTCTTCAGCATCATCCTCTTCGCCATGGTAGATGCTGACTACAAGTTCATGTACATCGATGCTTCAGGCAGCGGCTCATGTTCAGATGCCCAGGTATACAACGCCAGTGACCTCAAGGAGGGGCTGGAAGGCAATCTCATCATGGGCTTTCCAGATCCAGACCCCCTGCCCAATGACATGCAAGATGTGCCCTACTTCATCGTGGGGGATGACACCTTCTCCCTCACAACCTACCTCATGAAGCCCTACACTTCCAGACTCCTCACCCGTGAAGAGAGGATCTTCAACTACAGGCTATCCAGGGCAAGGCGGGTGATGGAGAACGCCTTTGGCATCCTGGCCAACAGGTTCCAGGTACTTCTTACCACCATGCAGCATCACCCAGAGACCCTGAGGAGGATCGTGGAAGCTTGCTGCATCCTGCACAATCTCATGCGCACCCGCTACCCAGTCTTGCAGAACAGACTCGTGGACCTCCAGCAAGGCAATGGGGACATGGAGCCTGGGGAATGGAGGCAAGGGCGAAACCTGATAGACATTGAGGATGTGCAAGGCCCCAACAGAGCCTCACATGAAGGGAAGAAGCAGCGCAACCTCCTGAGACACTGGTGCAACTCCCCAGCTGGAGCAGTGGAGTGGCAAGACAGGATGATAGATGACTAATGGATGCTTCCTTCAGCCTGTCTCATCACACTGATGAGATTGGGCCATGTATGTTGGATGGGCCTACAATGAACAGGGCATTTAATAAAGAGTTATGTTTATGTTGACATGTGTGGATGAATGATTACATTAGTACTGATAATAAAGGGCCATATGTGTGGCACCTGGGAGGGTGGACCATACAGTCCCACTATGCTTGCACTGGAGGTTTATCTATCCCACAGCTATCTTAACCATCCCAAAGGTATCTCTGCCCACCCCACTGCTATCTTAACCCATTCCACAAGCATGCAAAGGCTTAAACCAATTCTAAAAGTTTCCACCAAGACTTTATTACAAAAAAAGAAATGAAGCAAGTGTGTGAATCAAAGATAAACTTTATTGAACAACAAGCTGTAAAACAAAAATGACCCAAGTCAAGTGTCCAAATAAAGTCCACAGGTAGCCAGCTACCCAGTCTCTGGCACTCTTATTGGTCACTCGGAGGTGTGCCCAGTCTCAGGGGTGAAGGGTCCAGGTGCTGTGGAGGTGGGTGGTGCTGGAGTGCTGGTCTGTATCGTCATTGGGGTGCCTGGCTCCTAGAGGACAACAGGGGACGGTGTGTTGAGGAAGCTCTCAGACAGCTGGCTCAGACCCGTGATGCTGAGAAGGCAGGCAGCAAGGCTGGCAGGCAGACTGGCTGGAAGGGAGGCTGGCAGCAAGGCTGGCAGGTAGGCAGAGAGCAAGGCTTGCAGGCAGGCATGCAGGCAGGGCAGGCAAGGACTCGATGTATCCTGCAGCAGGTCTTTCCTCCGAATGCTGGCCACGTGCGAGCTGCTTCCCTTTATATCTGCGTGGCTTACGCAATACACCCCCCCGCATGCGCAATTAATGCCAGGCATCCGTTAGGCTTCCCCTGTGCATCCGCTAGGCTTCCACTGTGCATCCGATTCATCCGCTGTGCATCCGCTGTGCATCCCCTGTATCCGTTCCGCGTCCGCTTTGCTGAGGTCCCCCGGAAGCCTAGCGGATGCACCATCCACTCCCATCCGCTTCCATCCGCTGGGCTTCCGTTCTGCATCTGCTTTCCATCCGCTCTGCGTCCTCCCTGCGTCCGTGTTATCCGCTCCGGTTATGCAAATTTTTGCCCCTTTTGAAAGCGGATAACAACGGATGGAACATTTTGCTCATCCGTTGTATCCGTTTTGCATCCATTGGGCAGTGTGACAGGGCCTTAAAGACAATTTTAAAAAGAGATTCAGTCCACTTCACTGGAAGCCGACACATCTAATGATTTTTACAGCAGTATTCTTAATCAAACTGTCATTGGCACTGACTGAATTATTTGGAAGTTTTAACATTTGCTATCTGAACTGCCAAAAGTTTTAACAGAGCTGATATGTTTCATTACTGCTTCTTTAAGTAATACACTGTGCAGGGGTGTTTGTATGCATAGTACTGTTTGCAGTTTGCCACCAAAGATCCTTAATTTAATTCCAGCCAGGTAGAATCAGGATTTTCTTGTTGCTCCTTTGTGTTTATTTAGTAGCAGCAATATGTTTTAATGGGTGGTATGTTCTTTACCCAGCATTTCTCAACCTTGGCAATGTTAAGATACTCCCCAGGCAGAATTCTGGGAGTTAAAGTTCACATGTCTTAAAGTTGCTAAGGCTGAGAAATACTGCTTTAATCAAAACTTCTCCAGCATAAGATAGCAAAATCACAACTCTATAATCTTTCCAGCCCAATCTTTCTTCTAACTTCTTCAGAATAAACTGACCTGCTTTTAACAATTATGTATCAGGTAGTGACGTAGCTTTCTCCAAACTGTGCTTGTGGTGAAAAGCTTCATCTGAAGCTATTGATTATTATTTGCCCCATATGTCCTAGACATAAAGTAAACCTATGTTGGTTAAGGATCAGGTTTTCAAAACATGAGCATGAGAATGTCATGATCTTGGCCTTTTTTCAGAGAAAAAAACCAAAAACTGACAACCTGCATCAAACTTCTAATATGGAAGCAAAGCCAAAGAGTATTGTTTGTCTCAGTTAAGAATTAAGTGAGCTCTGCATTACCACATCTATTCAAAGTTGTAGGCCACCACTGTAAAATATAGTCAATTTATAGTAATTACATTTTATCTCAATTGTTCAAGGATAATTATTTCAAGGATGTCTAATGTGTGTATATATAGTATCTATCTATCTATCTATCTATCTATCTATCTATCTATCTATCTATTTGAGCATGGGAGGGAAATAATACTATCAAAAGATAAATATAGGCAAATTAGCAACATAAGATTTTTTAAAAGACATAAATCTGGTAAATTTATAACTCTCTGCTTCCTAGAGTGGCTTGACAGCGAGATAGGCAGCATATGATTGAAATAAATAAAAGAATTCTACTATCACAGCAGCCAGCAGAGATTTATTATGAAGAAATATATGAATTTCATCTTTAGTTTTTTCCATAGATTTAGTGGAGGGATGGTTGACAATTTGATCCTGTGGTGCATCTGCTCAAAACCCAGGCTTTCTGCTTGAAGGTGAGTGCTAAAGCATTAAATGCATAAGGGCATTTATTGCTCATTTTAAAGGTCAGTCTCCATCTGATCAGCTTGTCAACAAATTCCCCAGCCTTAAAATATTCTGAAAGTCTTTCTGTGTCTCCCCAGGTCTCCTTCTAAATTAGCAAGGGCTAATTCATAATCAAATCTGCTCAACATTTCATCTTTGACAAATTGAATAGCATCATCTGATATCCGACATGTGAGAATAAGTTATTGTTGATATAGCAGTACTAATGTTATAGCACTTTTTCAGCTAAGTTGCAGAATTGCAATTAACTGGGGAAAATGTACCTTTTCTGCTATGCATTACAGACACATGCAAATGAGAAAATATGGGATAGGATGCAGAGCAATACAAGAATTAACTAGAGATTGTAAGCAATCTTCTAAGGACCACCAAAGGAATTATGTCAACTTGTTTGCAACATCTGATATAGATAGTGTCTTTATTATACAAGCCCACATCATCCCAGTGACATGGTTGAAATAGTATTCTTTACTTCTCTAGGTGTTTAGGAGGGAGAGCATTGGAAAATGTTGAAGTTTTAGAATGAGTTAAAGTATTTATTGCTCACTTTAAGTGGTCATTCTCCATCTGATCAGGTTGTCATCAAATTCTTCAGCCTTAAAAGATTCTGAAAAATTTTCTGTTCCTGTGTCTTTTTCTAAATTTACAAGAGCTAATTCATAATCAAAATTGGTCAACACTCCTCATTTGACAACTTGAACAATCACCATCTGATATCCAGAGGTGGTATTCAGTAGATTTTGATGAGTTCTGGAGAACCGGTAGCGGAAATTTTGAGAGGTTTGGAGAATTGGCAAATACCACCTCTGACTAGAGATTTCACAGTCTCTTTCCCCTGCCACGCCCACCAAGCCATGCCCACAGAGCCGGTAGTAAAAAAATTGAATCCCACTACTGCTGATGTCTAACATATGCATGCTGTCGGGATTCTATGGTCTTTTAGAGTTGCCACATACATTACTAGATATAGCAATACTAATGCATTTTCTCACTTCCAAACTCACTGCTTTTTTTTTTTTTAGAGAACCAGGTTCTGCTTTCCACTATCAATTACTGAATGTTGCAAAATAATTGAGTAATAGATGTCCATGCATGAAGTAGTTTTCTGATCACAAATATGTGCCATCCTGAGCTATGCTGTAAAGATATAGCCATAAAAGGACTCCATTTTTGACAAGCCATTGAGAAATATATCCTATTTTTCTCCCTAAATGTAAAGAGACATACTTTGCAAAAATAGATGCTTGATTGCTGGTTTTTTTAATGTTACTTTTCTTTATCCCTGTAGTTACATATTGCAAAATGTATTGCAAATATCGTTTAATATTTATTTTTACTTGCTGTTGTGGGCAACTGCATTTCAAAATATGACATTCACCCAAAAAGCACTATGGTAAGGAAAGATCACTGAACAACATTGATTTTTTTTTCTAAGCCAGGGAGCTAATATGATCGTGATTTAAGCCACTTTTAGTGGCAAAAAGTTGTAACCCTTCACAGGTAATGAATTACTGCAGAGATCATGCAGAGCTCCAGGTAGAATAATATCAGTGCTTCCTTAGGTAAAGTGTCTGAACATCAGTGCAATCAACTAACCACTAGATGATGCTATTGCCTGAGCACTAAGAACCAGAAATGAGCATAAATTATCCCAATTTAAAGATACAGCAGCAGCATCTCCAGGTTAACATTCAGTCTGAGTCTCTTACAGCATCTATTAAAAAAGGCACCATAATCTGAATCAATATTTTTTATCCCAGTTAGGATAATATGGATGAGGGATGGTCTATCATTGGAAAATATTTTATTCAAAAGTGCCCCTTCCACTTCCCACAAGATTATGCTTCAATAATCAAAGCTTAACTTGATGAAATTTATTCCTGTACTGTGTTTAATAAATACTCCTATTTTTGTTATGAAAAATACCCTCATTTCTGTTACAGAAAACTTCAAAGCAACTTTCAAAGTAATGAAAGAAGGAGAAGACCATTTGAATCTGTCTGATATTAGATCAGACTATCTGTCTTCATATTCTAGCACAGTCTACCTTGGCTGGTGGTAGCTCTTTAGAGATTAAGAAGAAAACTTCCTTGCCTGGAACTTGTCCTTTGGCTTAGCTATACCCTTTGCACTATAACAGAAAGTGTCTCTTAATTTCTGATTGAAAGCTGGAGGAAAAGGTTATTAATAACTGATGGAACTCCTTCTCATCAGTTGGGCAGCTAAAATTTTGGGAAATAAGTTTCAAGGGTAGATTCTTCTCCATCAAGGTAAAACTTCTGCTCTTATTCTCAGAGAAGGAGAGTTCAAACCATTATGTGGCCATTGAGCTCTCCAAGGGACAATCTGCACTGCAGTGTATGAATTGAAAAGGGAAGAAGGAAATAAAAGCACCAGTATAAACCTAAAAAGTAAAGAAGTCTCTAAGGTGTGTTAGAATGATGTGGTTACTAGGCCAACTGACAGTTATATAGTGCTCCCAACAGCCATAGCTTTTTGAAGGAAAGAGCATTGCACACATGCAAAAATCTTGAGTTCTGTCATCAAGTTGGGCTTGAGAAACATTTGGCTGAAATTCTAGAAAATTACTACTGCTTGAATCTGTATGAGGGTTATTGATGAGTATAAATATAGTTCTAGACATATTCTCTTGGTATCAGCAATGCTGGAAAGCTTTCTTAGCAGCACCTGAACTTCAGGTTCTCTAGGGCAGGGATGCCAAACTCACATCGTCACGGCAGCGTCATGTGACATATCGGGACTTTTTTCCCCTTTGCAAACTGGGCATGGGTGTGGCCATTACGTGAGACATCTGGTTTGCGGACCAGGAATTTAACAGCCCCACTCTAAGAAAATGCTAGCTTAGCAGATATAAAACTCTAAGTAGTACAGACTAAACAAGTAGGGTTGAAATTGATAGGAAGGGCTTTGAAGCTGCCTAGTTAATATCTACATTCTTCCTACTATGATGAAATATATGACTGTGTATGTTCGAATTGCATTAGTTATACTGAAACACACTTCAATTAGATCTGAAAATGCAAATGTTATGTATTTCTATGTCTTCTTTTATCTTGCCCTTCTTTGGTTTTGATAAGCCTATCAAAGAGGAAGCATATTTTTGTGCTACTTTTTGTAGGGCATATTGAATTCACTTTCAAAGAAGAATAAAACTCAGCTTTTTTTATTTGGGTAAGTAACTTAGGCTGAAATCCTATAATTTATACATAAGAACATAATATTTGTCCTGATGGATTAGACCAAAAGCTCATATCACTGAATATTCTGTCATGTAGCCAACCAGAGACATTAAGCAACTTCATATATATGAATGGGAGGGTAGTTCTCTTCCTCTGTCTGCCCCCAACAGCTGGGCCATACTGCTTATGATTCCAAAGGGTGCATATAGTTGGAAATATCATAAATTTGTTCAGTTCCTCTTTAAAATCCTTTACATTACTGATAATACCTATACCTGGTGGTGGAAAATTCCAAGTGAATTCCCTGAAAGCTATAAAAATGGAGCAAACCCTATTTTTGTTTAAATTTCTGATGTAATTTCACTATTTTATTTATCTGTTTTACTGTGTATCTCTTTATTAAAAAGATTGATCACTCTAGTATTTTTACAGTGATTGGTGCAGTTCTTCTAAATCATTTTGATGACATTTTGACCCTTTCCTACTGGTACAATAACCCACATATACCTGGGAGTAGCACCACTGAATTCAGTAGAATTGTTTCTGAATATACTTAGGATTATACTGCTGCTTGCCTAAACCTTCCTTTTCAACCTCTGTTCTCTCAGTCTTTCTCTCTGGGCTGTTTTCATGAAGAAAGCATTGTGCATTCTAACCCACAGTAAACAACAAAGAAGGGATTTAATGACATGCAGTCTTATCAAAGCAAATTACTTCCATCACTGAAAGGTGCACAGTCCAAAATGTCTCTTTTAATCATTGGCTTTTTTCCTTTTATTCATTTGCCACTACACCAAATCAAGCTAAAACACAATACATGTAAAGCTGATTGATTCAACTGGTAAATGTAATGGCCCCTCTCTAGTTCTTGTGTTGTTAAAGGAAGAACACTAGTTGTGAAGCTTCAACTAGCAATCTTCGACTTTATCCTTGCATTATTTTCAGCACTGAAGACTGCCAGGAATGTGAAAGAGTGGTCACAGAAATGGATGGGCCCAATTTGGAGGATTTATTTTATTGTTGATAATTCCTCTTTGTATTCATGTTTCGTATCCAATAAGGCTCTACAAAGTATTAAGATACCATTTTGCTTTAGTTTCCTTTGGGGGGGGGGCAATGCTTTCAGTTCAAAGGCAAAAGGGTAATTTTAGAGCTCACAGAGGCACATGTACTGTCTACCACCTATCTACAAATCCTTCAGTTAAAATGTGCCTTTTCTTAGCTCTATTGTGCAGTTATAGAGGAAAAGATTTTTTTAAAGAGTTACAGATAGTTGCTACCTGAGCCACCACACAGTACCCTTTTTCTCCCTCTGAAGCAATGCAAAGCCTTTCAGTTTCCCACTAGAAATTGTAATGTTAGTTTTTGGCAATGAATCATCTAATTTCAGAAGCCTGAAGGTTTCATATAATGCACTAGAGGTTACCTATTCTGTTTTCTTCTCCAACTTGTTTTCTAGATATTTAGGACTATATTCGATATTGAATCCAGCTAGCATGAAAAATTACTAGGCATGATGGGAGTTGTATATTCAGTTCCAGCTATTGGTGGACAGGTTTAGGGAAAAGTGAAGAAAATGGACCCCTATGACTATGGAAATTTACCAACGTATAGAATCAAGCTCAATGATAGAAAATAGGATAGCTAGGCAACCGTGTTAGAGATGTCATTTTTATTTTTTAAATCTTCTCAGAAATAATATAAAATATTAAAATGATATCCATTCTGCATGTTGTAGAGCTACTTTCTGCCATCAGAAAAGCAGAAGTCAGATTGGACTTAAAAATGAACTCAAACCTGTATTTTTCCAGTCCAGAGGTAACAGTGTATCAAGAGACTTTAAGATATATCTAAGGATATATCTAACAAGGTGTAGAGGTTCATTTAAACAAATAATGAACACCAAAAATAAAAGAAAGGTATAAGAAGGATGTAAAGAATGAACGACAATTTCAGACAGAAGTTAACTGAAAAAGCCAGTGCTTAGATTTAGCCAGAAAGAAGTTCTGGAAAGGATTTGGTAGACAATCTGTAGAGTGGTAGACTGGTGAGAAATAAGAATAAAGTCGGAAGAAGAAAAAAATAGCAGATACAAATACAGTAAGTTCATAATGAAACTATGAAGGCATAATGTTGAGGTAATTCCCCATTAGGAGAATGAGCGCATACAGGGAGACGTATTTTGAGAGAAGTGTTTGAATAATACACACGCAGTACACAGATACACTGTACAGTAAATGTAGGTTTTTACTTCCAGAAAGTTTAAGCAAAGTCCAAACATAGTCCAAAGTCATTCACAAGTAAATCAGTCAGTTTTGCAATCCAGGGATAATCCAAATATCAAATTCCAGTGTCAAAAACAGTTCAGTATCAGACTTACATTAAATCCAGTAATATCAGTCAATTAGGAAAAATGGAGCAACGACAATACTTTCCAACAGAAGGAAATAAAGATACACTCACACTCTCTTCTGAGACTCAGACTAAGACTAAACAATCCAGGTTTCTGTCTCCATCTTATGGCCATTTGAGAAACCACACCCAATTACAGTTTTGCATTTTCTTAAAGAGACAGTATTAAAATGTTTATCCTGGTTTATATATTTCTAACCCAAATACTTGTTCGGTGACTTATATTCCTAACATTCTCCCCTTTTGGGTAAGATAATATATACAACCTTACATTCTAAGTCCATAATCTTCACAGCAAGCCTTATGCTTTATAGAACCTTGGGGCTTTGTAAAATGATCTGCTATGTTATTTTCTGACATACAGTATTCTAACTTAATCATCTTACTTTGCACACATTGTCTCACATTTAAATATCTTAAATCAGTGTGTTTCGTTCTTGTTTTAACAGTAATATTTGAAGCCATCTGTATTGCTTCATAATATGATACAGATAACCAATAATTGATTGGTTATCAACATAAATAACAATAGGATCTGTTCCATTAATTTCCATATCAATCAATAGTTGCTTATAACAAACTAAATCTGCACATAGTAAAGACAAACATGAGAATTCAGCCTCCATTGTTGACAAACTTAGATGTTTCTGCCTAATAGATCTCCATCTAATCAATGCTTTTCCCAAAAATACAGCAGTACCCGATGTAGATTTTCATGTATTTATATCTGTAGCAAAACTTGCATCAGAATATGCAGTCAAATTCAGATCATCTTTGGGCTCCAAATACAATGCATAATGCATTGTTTGTTTCAGATACCTTAACACACATTTAGCAGCTTGTCAGTGCCTTTCAGTGGGCCCAGCGTTAAATCTCACTAATTGATTGACACTGTATGCAATATCTGGCCTTGACCAATTACTGAGATATGATAAACTACCAATCAAGGATTGATAAATGTTCTTATCAAAAATAGGACTTTGAACATCACTATGGCTAAACTCCTGGCTTATTGGTATGTTAGCCGGCTTGCAAAGTTCCATTTTATAACTTTTTAGTAATTGGTTGATTTTATCTGCCTGTGAGATCTTGTATCCTCCCCTAGTTCTATCTATCTTCAAACCAAGATAATGTTTGATTTCTCTTGTTTTATTTTAAATGTCTGTTCCAACAGTGAGATTATCTCAGTAGCTTCTTGTTCGGTTTTGGTGATTAATGCTATATCATCAGTAAATAATAACAATAATGAAATCATACCATTATTTTCTCTTTTAAACAAACATGGATCAGCCATGCCAGCTACAAACCCTGTTTTAGTTAATTCTTTAACTATACATTGGTTCCAATCATATCCTGATTGTTTTAAGCCATAAAGACTCTTTTTCAATTTCCAGCAATCATCATTATCAGTATTATCATTTTTGAGACCTAAAGGTTTCTTTAAATATATAGTGTATTGCAATGGTGCATGCAGATAAGCTGTCTCTTCATCCAAATGATTTACAATATATTTCTCCTTAGCTGCCCACACTAAAGCTGTCCTTAATGTAGTAGCCTTCAGACTAGGTACAAACACCTCATCATAGTCATTTTCTGTCTGATTAAATCCTTGTGCTACTAACCTGGCTTTATGGGTAACAGTCCCATCCACACCTGTCTTCAGTTTATATATCCATTTGCATCCTATGGCATGTTTATCTGGTGGTAACTTAACGTTTTCGTAGACCTACAGTCTTTTAAAAGATTCCACTTCCTTATCCATTGCTTTCTGCCAAGCAGCCTGATCCTTAGCAGGATACAGTTTTAATTCACTATAATTACTTGGAATTGTATTCACTTGGCATACAACACTAGCCTGATATCTATCAGGTGGTCTTGTTACTCAGGTTGAATGTCTTGGTAATACAGGGCTAACTGGTGGACTTTCCTGTGCCACCTGCTCCTGTTCTTCTATCTCCTCCTGTGCTTATTCTCCTACTTCCTCCTGTGCTTCCTTTTTAATGGCTATTTGGGGTTTACTGATTTTATCTTTAGGGACTATTTGGGTGTCAGTAATAATATCATTGCTGGATTCCTGTTCCCGTTTATCCCACCCAATATGCTCAAGAAATGTTGCATTAGCACTACAATAAACATGAGCTGTGCCTTGATTCCAAAATCTAAATGATCTCATAACCCACAAAAAATAACTTCTTAAGCCCATGTCACACTGAACCAACGGATGCAAAGAGGATGTAAAACGGACAAAAAACCTTGCCATCCATTCGAAAATGCGATGTACTAACTGCCTCCGTTTGGCTTCCTCTCTATCCGTCCAGCATCCGTTTATGGACGTTTCATCCGCTCCAAAAGTTTTGGGCTGCCCAAAACTTTTGCACGGAAAGTGTATCCAGTTCGTCCATTCTGCATCCACTACGCATCCGCTACACATCCGTTACATATCCGTTATGCATCCACTATATCCGCTAGGCGTCCGCTATGCATCCGTGGAACTCCATCCACCCGGATGCAGGGAGAAGCTGAACGGACACAGAACGGATGCAGAACGGATGCAGCATGGAAACAAAGCGTTTCAAATGGAAAAAACGTTCGCAGAGGGGACCTATCTTGGATATTAAGGATGCCTAGAGGATGCCTAGAGGATGCCTAGAGGATGCCTAGCGGAAAACCTATACTGCCTATAAAAAGGGGGAGCAACTCGCCTGAATCTCACTTTCAGAACAGCAGCCCAGCGGTGCAGACCTCTGCATCCTTCATCTGGCTCTTCCTCTTCCACAGCATCCAGTCATGTCCACCGTGGATTGTAACAAAGTCCTTTCGGCAGCCACCATTGTTCTGCAACAGTGCGAAGCCATCTGCAGGCTCTGTGAACTCTACTGTAAGAAAAGGAGCCACCCAAAAAGAGTCTGGATCTGAAGATGGTTCGCCAGAAGAGCAGAGAACGGACTGTACAACAAGCTGATGGTGGAGCTCAGGAATGAAGACACTCGGGTGTTCCAGAACTTCATGAGGATGCCTCCAGCCATGTTTGATGAAGTTGTGCAGTGGTTGACACCCAGGTTGACCAAGGCAAACACCAACTTCCGGCCGAGCCTGGAACCTGGGCTCAAGGTGGCACTCACTCTGCGCCACCTGGCCTCAGGCACCTCCTACAGGAGCATGCAGTACGGCTGGAGGGTGCCATCCAAAACCATCAGCATTGTGGTCAGAGAATTGGTGCAGGCCATCATCGAAGAATACAAGGAGGAGCTCCTCCAGTACCCCTCCACTGAAGAAGGCTGGAAGAAAGTTGCAGAGCAGTGGTATCAGAAGTGGAGCTTACCACACACCGTTGGAGCCATAGATGGCAAGCACGTGGCCTGAAAATCTCCAGCCAAGTCAGGGTCCATTTATTTCAACTCCAAGGGCTTCTTCAGCATCATCCTCTCCGCCATGGTCGATGCTGACTACAAGTTCATGTACATCGATGCTTCAGGCAGCGGCTCATGTTCAGATGCCCAGGTATACAACGCCAGTGACCTCAAGGAGGGGCTGGAAGGCAATCTCATCATGGACTTTCCAGATCCAGACCCCCTGCCCAATGACATGCAAGATGTGCCCTACTTCATTGTGGGGGATGACACCTTCTCCCTCAGAACCTACCTCATGAAGCCCTACACTTCCAGACTCCTCACCCGTGAAAAGAGGCTCTTCAACTACAGGCTATCCAGGGCAAGGCGGGTGATGGAGAACGCCTTTGGCATCCTGGCCAACAGGTTCCAGGTACTTCTCACCACCATGCAGCATCGCCCTGAGACCCTGAGGAGGATCGTGGAAGCTTGCTGCATCCTGCACAATCTCATGCGCACCCACTACTCAGTCTTGCAGAACAGGCTCGTGGACCTCCAGCAAGGCAATGGGGACATGGAGCCTGGGGAATGGAGGCAAGGGCGAAACCTGATAGACATTGAGGATGTGCAAGGCCCCAACAGAGCCTCACATGAAGGGAAGAAGCAGCGCAACCTCCTGAGACACTGGTGCAACTCCCCAGCTGGAGCAGTGCAGTGGCAAGACAGGATGATAGATGACTAATGGATGCTTCCTTCAGCCTGTCTCATCACACTGATGAGATTGGGCCATGTATGTTGGGTGGGCCTACAATGAACAGGGCATTTAATAAAGAGTTATGTTTATGTTGACACGTGTGGATGAATGATTACATTAGTATTGATAATAAAGGGCCATATGTGTGGCACCTGGGAGGGTGGACCATACAGTCCCACTATGCTTGTACTGGAGGTTTATCTATCCCACTGCTATCCTAACCCATCCCACAGCTATTACCCATCCCACAGGTATCCTAACCCATCCCAAAGCTATCCTTACCCATCCCACAAGCATGCAAAGGCTTAAGCCATTTCTAAACGTTTCCAGCAAGACTTTATTAAAAAAAAGAAATGAAGCAAGTGTGTGAATCAAAAATAGACTTTATTAACAACAAGATATAAGACAAAAATGAGTCTCTGGCACTCCTCTTGGTCGCTCAGTCTCAGGGGTGAAGGCTGCAGGTGCTGTGCAGGTGGCTGGTGCTGGAGTGCTTGTCATCAGCTCCTCCAGAAGGAGCAGCAGCAGAAGCGCCAGCCCCAGAAGAGCGAGCCCGTGCTGCAGAAGCCCCAGCAGAACCAGAGTGAGGGCAAGGGGGCGGGATGGTAGCCCTGTCCCTCTTGCCAGGGCTGGCAGCAGATGGCTGAGGCTTGCTGTGCTTCCGCATTGTTGTGGGGTTGCTGGATGGTAGGGAGGCTGGCAGGAACCAAGGCTGGCAGGAAGGCTGGCAGGGAGGCTGGCACGAAGGCTGGCAGGTAGACATGAACCAAGGCTGGCAGGAAGGCAGGCAGCAAGGCTGGCAGGCAGATTGGCTGGCAGCAAGGCTGGCAGGAAGGCTGGCAGCAAGGCTGGTAGCAAGGCTGGCAGCAAGGCTGGCAGGCAGACATGAAGGCAGGGCAGGCAAGGCAGCCAATCCATCTGGCAGCAGGTCTTTCCTCTGAATGGCGACCTGCTTCCGAGCTGCTTTCGTTATATCTGCGGGGCTGACACAATGCATCCTCCCCGCATGCGCAATTAACGCCAGGCATCCATTAGGCTTCCGCTGTGCTTCCGCTTCATCCGCTTGGTGTCTGCTCTGCATCTGCTGTATCCGCTCCGTGTCCGCTTTGCTGAGGTCCCCTGGAAGCCTAGAGGATGCGCCATCCGCTCCCATCCGCTTCCATCCGCTGGGCTTCCATTCCGCATCCGCTTTGCATCCGCCCTGCATCCTACCCGCGTCCGTGTTATCCGCTCCGGTTATGCAAATTTTTGCTCTTTTTGAGAGCGGATAACAACGGATGGAACATTTTGCTTGTCTGCTGTGTCCCTTTTGCATCCGTTGGGCAGTGTGACATGGGCTTTAGCTCTATGTTGCCCTTTCAGTCTTACTTGTGAGGGAATATGCACCCATGCTGGAGCTCCAAATGTGTGTAGGTAACTTAAATTTGGTTTTCTGCCATGCCAACGAGTGAATGGCTATTCTCCAGTTGTTGTATTTACTACATTGTTTAAAACATGGTTACTACACATTATGGCTTCACCCCACAGTGTTTCAGGTAAACCTGAATCAGATAGCAAAGTATGAGCCATGGCTTATAATGTTTGCCCTCTTTGTTCTATGTTGTAACTATGTATCATTCATGTGTTTGCAACTGTGTATCATTGCAACTATGTATCATTCAGGCATTTGCAACATTGTATCATTCATGTGTAATCATTGAGCTTCTGTCTCCTCAGTGACCTTTTACAGGGCACGTACAGAGACAAGGAGCTAAACCTCTGT
>BLBF01000022.1:48861672-48905475 GCA_015471245.1 Laticauda colubrina
TGCAGCTTTGTGAAGAAGGAATATCCTGATCAAATTATAAATCTTGCCATCCTGTCTGACCTGGTATCTTACCTTGTTTGAGCTATTGTAAATCCTGTGTATCCTGTCTGACCTGGGCTTGACCTAGGCTCTGAATAAACAATCACCCCCTTTTGAATGAGCATAATAAAAGAGCGTGTGCCAAGACATTCTGGGCGCACTCATCCCGAGGAACTTCGTCTCCTGTCGTTTCTTTCTCCTTCGCTCCCTATCATGAGACGACCATCTAATGAGGGATAGCAGATACCGCAGTTCTATAAATGAGTTATGTTGTGGTCTGTCAGGTGCAGAATGTTTATGTTCAACACCAGCCATTTTTAACATATTTTGGAATCTTTTGTTAACAAATTCAGTCCCATTATCACTGACTAAAGTAATTACTTTACTTTTCATTTTTCTGCCAGCAAACCTTAGCCAATTAAAGAAATGTTGGAATGTTTCTGTTTTGTTTTTCATAAGATAGCAGAAACCGTATATTGAGTAATGGTCCATAATACTCAAAATGTAACAGGCACCTCCTAAACTTGGTTTCTTAGGACCAATTATGTCAGCAAAAATAACCTCTAAAGGTTCTTTTGTCTTAAACCCATTTAGTCTGTTTGCTGGAGTAACCTTACTCTTATCTTGGCTACAAGCATTACAGTGTAAATATTTGCTACAGGATTTCAGTTTTACTCCCTCTGACAATTCAACAGTTTGTTTGAACATTTTGAAATTAATGTGCCCTAGACGTCTATGTAGTAAATGTATACATTCACCATGTGGCTTAACATTGTTATAAACTGAGTTAGCCATCTTCAGCTGATCATCATGTATCACATATAAATCATTCTTTAAAGTAGCAGTAACACTTTTACCCTCTTTCTCTATTATACAGTTATCTCCCCTAAAGGTTACTACATAACCAAGATTAACTAAAGCCCTTACTGATAATAAATTAAATTTCACTTTAGGTACATATAACATGGTTAAATGTTCGTTTATACAAGAACAATATGCAGTACCTTCACCTGATGCTTTAATCTTCCATCCATTTGCTAATGAAACATGTTGTTTACTCGTGGACATCTTTACAAACCTTTTTCTATCTTTAGTAATGCATTGTGATGCTCCACTATCAACAACCCACAAATCATTGTTTACACTTGAATTGCTAGACATTGCTAAACTAACATTCTTCTTAGCCTTCTGGTATTTGCCAGTATTCTGTTGTTTTCCCTTTTTACAGAATTTAGCTATATGTCCCCTAGCCCCACAAGAAAAACATTTCCTAACAGTATAGGCAGTTGAAGATAAATCCTCTTCTTGTGATTGTTCTTTCCTCAGCTGGTCTCTATCTTGCTGTCTTCTTGCTTCTTCTAACAATCTTCCAGTTATGTCAGTCAATGTCAGTTTATCTCTGGGCAGGATTTCCAGTGAAGATACATAGTCATCATAATTTTCATCCTATGAGGACAGAATGATGTAAACTTGATGCAGCTCTGAAAATATTAGTTCTTTTTCAATGAGCTCTTGGAAAGTTCTTTTCATGATATTTAAATGAGCTAACATATCTCCACCTTTCAGAAGACATGATGCACCTACACTGTCACAAACATAAATCCTCTTCAAATTCTCCCAACACCTAGCAGCAGACTCTTCTCCACGAATATGGACTAGTTGCTGGTCACTCAGTGTTAGTCCAATTATACAAAGAGCTTGTTCGTTGTTCTGTTTAAAGTCAGCAATCTTCTTGGCATCATCCTCATTTTCTGGATCCCAAGCATTTACATCTGGTGGATTTTAAACTACATTCCATAATCCTTCTCTATGCAGAAGTAGACTGCACTTCATAGACCAGGAAACATAGTTTGTTCTGTCCAACCGGGTTATCAGTGATAGACTTGTTGAAGTGACTTGTGCCATCTTTATCAGGATAGTAAACCACAATTAAACAATAAACAGCTGTCTGTATACAGTACTGTGCATTCACACTAACTCTCAATTATTTGAGCCTGGTATGGCCTGGGCCCATAACCAGTGTTGAGGTAATTCCCCATTAGGAGAATGAGCGCAATCAGGGAGACGTATTTTGAGAGAAGTGTTTGAATAATTCACACACAGTACACAGATACACTGTGTAGTAAATGTAGTTTTTTACTTCCAGAAAGTTTAAGCAAAGTCCAAATACAGTCCAATGTCATTCACAAGTAAATCAGTCAGTTTTGCAATCCAGGGATAATCCAAATATCAAATTCCAGTGTTAAAAACAGTTCAGTATCAGACTTACATTAAATCCAGCAATATCAGTCAATTAGGAAAAATGGAGCAAGGACAATACTTTCCAACAGAAGGAAATAAAGATACACTCACACTCTCTTCTGAGACTCAGACTAAGACTAAACAATCCAGGTTTCTGGCTCCATCTTATGGCCGTTTGAGAAACCACACCCAATTACAGTTTTGCATTTTCTTAAAGAGACAATATTAAAATGTTTCTCCTGGTTTATATATTTCTAACTCAAATACCTGTTAGGTGACTGATATTCCTAACACATAAGAGAGTGTCAATTGTTCTGACCAAATGTTCTCAACCAGCATCAGTTCCAAATAGCATGATCCATAGAATAGAATAGAATAGAATAGAATAGAATAGAATAGAATAGAATAGAACAGAATAGAACAGAACAGAACAGAACAGAATAGAATTCTTTATTGGCCAAGTGTGATTGAACACACAATCTTGTTGTGTTTTGTTTCAAATGCTCTCAGTCTACATGAAAGAAAAGATACATTTGTCAAGAATGAAGAATCATAAGGCACAACATGCAAGTAATAGTCATAGGGTACAATAAGCAATCAAATCATACTAGGAAACAATCAGTATAGATTGTGAGGATACAAGCAACAAAGTTACAGTCATACAGTCACAAGTGTGAGGGGATGGGTGATAAGGAATGATGAGAAGATTAATAGTAATAGTAGTGCAGACTTTGTAAATAGTTGGACAGTGTTGAGGGAATTATTTATTTAGCAGAGTGATGGCATTCGGGAAAAACCTGTCCTTGTGTCTAATTGTTCTGATGTGCAGTTCTCTATAGCATCATCAAGGAGGAAGGGAATTGTAAGCCCAGTCTTGAAGAATCCAAGTTTACAAAGGCTGATTTGGTATGTGCCACTACTAGAAAGAAAGAAAAATAGTTTAATGCTTGGTTATAGCATCTGTTTATTGTATGTGACTTCCAATGTGAATTGACAATGTGAAATGGTATTTGATAGAAGCTTTGTTTATCTGACACCTTCATATGACTTATTTGTTTGTTTCCTAATCTCTGTATGAGAACCAGTTTGGTGTAGTGATTAA
This sequence comes from Laticauda colubrina, assembly GCA_015471245.1. Taxonomy (NCBI): domain Eukaryota; kingdom Metazoa; phylum Chordata; class Lepidosauria; order Squamata; family Elapidae; genus Laticauda; species Laticauda colubrina. Next base: position 48,865,055 of record BLBF01000022.1, read on the forward strand.
GGCATCAGGCTAGAAACCCAGAGACCATGAATTCTTGTCCTTCCTTAATCATGAAGTCAACTGAAAGTACTTGAGACAGTTGTTCTTTCTTAGCCCAAGGAAGGAGTTAAAAGTGATTTGCCAAGGAAATTTCCAGGAGTCAACCTTGACCTAAAGGCATATGCACATTCAAAAACATTCTTTTATTAATATTAATGTATTTAATATTTGATTGAAAATATGAGAATATATACAATGTAATTGTAATTGAAGACTACGAAATGGAAGCACAAAACAATTTGTAAACCAGCTGACACACTGTATGTGTTCACAAAACAATTTGTAAACCAACTGACACACTGTATACATGGAAGATGGCTTGATGTTTTTATGCTTTGTTTGTCTATGTTTGTCTTAAAAACCAATAAAATTTAAAAAAAAAACATTATCTGCATTCAGAGAGATACAGATCGACAATATGACAATGATGCAATGTGGACAATGATCTTCAGTGAAGAATTGGAAGCCAAGCCAGTCTTTTCTAATCAGCAATACTAGTCTTCCACTTAGCAAGTCCAGTATTGTACAATTTGTACAGTTTGGCCTGGACATGTTTTCTGGCATTACTCACATACATCGGATGCAGTATCAGACATAGTGCAGATGCTGTTCAGTCATTCCTGGAAGGGTTTCCAAAGCAATAACAAATATGGAATAGGGAGAAAAAAAGAGAGAAAGCAATAAATGATTTACACTGACTTCTTCAAAGACAGATCCCACTACCTATAAAATCCATTTCTAGTTCTCCCTGGAATTTCGCTCCACTATACATTAATTAAAAAATACTCTAGTCTGACATTTCAAAATGACTTTTTCATTTCTTCACCTGATTATTTTTAAAGCCAAATAAATTCTTTATTTGTTTTTTTGCCTGCTTGAAGTGTCCTGTAGGTACAGCAGCAAACTAACATAATATCTCTGCTTGTAAAGGTCCGGTCCCACTGACCGATGGACGCAAAACATATGCATAAAGGACACAGCGGATGAGCAAAATTTCGGGGGTGGCTCCATCCGTTGTCATCCGCTCCAAAAAGTGGTGAAAATTTGCATAAACAGAACGGAAAAGAACGGACGTGGGTAGGATGTAGCGGGGATGTTAAACAGATGTTCAAAGGAAGCCTAGCGGATGAAAGAGGATGAAAGCGGATGGAAGCGGATGGAAGCAGATGACACCTCCGAAGGGGTTCCGGGGGAGAATTTCAAAGCGGACGCATAGCGGAAAGGGCGGATGCATAGTGGATGAAGCGGATGCATCACGGACGCCTATAGGAAATAAAAGGAATGCCGCGCGGATGTATATTGGATGCAAAGCGTTCCCTGCGCATGCGGGGAGTATGAATTGCATCAGCTCCACAGATATAAAAGGATGCAGCACGCACGCAGTCAGCATACAGGGAAAAGATGTGCTGCCACATACATCTTGCAGGAACACCATGGTTCGTCAGTCAGGCAAGAAGAGGAAGTCCGTGCCTACTTGTTCCAGCCCTGGCAAGAATGCCAGAACCAGCATCCCACCCCTTGGCACTGACTCTGAAGCTGCTGCTGCTGCTGCTGCTGTGGTGGACCAACCCCAAGGCCCTCAAAGCCCTGCTGCTGAAGGCCCTGCTGCTCAAACCCCTGAAGGCCCTGCTGCTGAAGCCCCTGAAGGCCCTGCTACTGAAGCCCCTGAAGGTCCTGCTGCTGAAGCCCCTGAAGGCCCTGCTGAAGCCCCTGCCAGAGGGAGGAAGAGGCAAGGGAAGGAGAAGGGAGGGAGGAAACAGTACACCATTTCCGAGGAGCATGAGGATGAGGTGCTGGAATGGCTGAGGTGCTGGAATGGCTGAGGGAGAACGAGTACCTCTGGAGAAAGGGCCACAGACTCTATCGCAACACCAAGAAGAAACAGACAGCTTGGAGAGACAAGGCAGAGAGCCTGGGGTACACTGCAGAAGTACTCCTTGGATGGTGGAAGCACATGCACACCTGGTATGGCAAGCTACTCCTCAAGAAATCCGGCCAGGCTGCTGTCAAGCTCACTGACCAGGAGATGTATGTCATGGCCAAGTTCAGTTTTCTGGAGGGTGAGATCCACCACCGAGGAGCAGCCCCTCTGAGACCCCTCTCCCTCAGACAGCCCACAGACAGCCAGTCCTCTTCCAGCCAGGAGACAGCTACCCTGTCTAGGCAGGTGTCTTCAGAGGGCCCCACGGTAGAGACCCCTCCAACAGCTGCACTCCCCATGCCAGCAGACTTGGAGGATCCCATGGAGGATGATGCCCTGCTGTCACAAATGGAGGAAGAAGCAGCAGCCACCAGAGGCCAACCCGCCCCCACCCCCAACTCCAGAGGATGCAGGCAGAAAGGCAGACTGGAGGGCCAGGACCACAGTGTGCTGTTGGAGATCAGGGACACAATGAAGACCAGCACAGAACTTCTCTCTCAGCTGGTCCACTTGGACAGAGCATCCTCAGGCCGGAACACCTTCATCACCTACGTGAGCCAGACCCTGAGGAACCTGCCCAAGGCCCAGTACCAGGTGATGAAGCAGAAGATCACAGCACTTCTGCACAACCCTCAAGGCCCAGCTGAAGCTGCTCCTACCCAGTCCAGGTCAGCTCCTCCACCCCAGGTGATGTCACAGCCCTTCCATGGCTTTCAACAGCCCCTCACCTACATACCAAGGCTATGACTACCATGACTTCCCACAGCAGAAGCAGAACTTCCCAGTCCAGGCCCAGGTTCATTGGACGCCACAGATGCCACTCCTCACCCAGCTGCAGATCAGACAGCCCCACTACACTCCTCCTTCCTCCACCCCACAGCCAAGCCCATCAATAGACAATCTGTCATCAGTATTGGGCCTGACATCACAAGTCCTTGATGAAGGGCCTGTCAGCCTCATGGGATTGAGTCAGCTCTCGGATAGCTTCCTGAGCCAAGCACCCCGATGGTGCCTCAGACCAGCACTCAAGCCACAGCCACCTCCACAGTCCCTGCCCGTTTAACATCTGAGACCATGGACATGACTCAGAGTGACTGAGAATAGTGTCAGAGACTGAGTTGTTTACTTGTTAAATTTATCTTTGCTTAAGACACTTTATTTGGTTCATTTTGCTTTTTTAATACAGTCATAAAGTTTACCTAAGAAAGTTTATCTTTGCTTAAGACACTTAATACAGTTTACTTGGTTCATTTTGCTTATTTAATAAATTCATAAGGTTTACCTAAGAAAGTTAATAAAGATTAACTTTGCTTAACAGTTTACTTGGTTCATTTTGTTTACTTAATAAAGTGTTGGTGAAAGCTTTAAAAAAATGGTTAAGCCTTTGAATGCTTGTGGGATAGATAAGGATACTTGTGGGATAGAAATACCTCCAGTGCAACCATAGTGGGACTGTATGGTCCACCATCCCAGAGATCCAGATGATTTTCTCCCCCTTTTTATAGAAAATATTGGTTGTCCGCTAGGTGTTCTTCTACATACTCTAGACATACTGCAGACATCCTAAATATATGAGACACATCCTAGATATAAACGATTTGTCTGTTTTTAATACTTTATATACGAGATGCATACGCTTACATCCTTTCTATTTCCGTGCTACTAATGCTATGTAGACATTCCGTGTATCTTTTGTTTCCTCCCTCTTTCTGTTTTCAGCTGCAGCAGATGTGAGTTCAGGAGATGGCCAGAGGATGCAGAGAGGATAGAGCGGACGTTTAATGGATGATAACGGACATAGAATGTTTGTTGCCCGCAATGTATGTCGAATGTATGTCGCGGATGTACATCGTACGTGATGGAAAGTTCATCCGTTCACAAAGTTTTGTGGAGCTCAAAACTTCTTGCGCAGATGAAATTGCAGTGGATGGATGCTTGACGGATGGAGCGTATGAAACTTGTATGCAGTGAGTACACAACGGATGCATAGCATTTTTCAATGGATGGCAAGCTTTTTTTAACGTTTTACATCCTCTTTGCATCTGTAAGTGCAGTGGGACCGGGCCTTAAAGGAAATGCTGGAAATTCACTTCAGAATTTGTAAGACCAGGGGAAGAAAATCTGTTTATTGTAACTGTTAGAAATTCTGTTTATTGTATAGCTTTACAGATCAAATAAAATGTAGAGTCACCATAGCCTTGCTGTTTAACAGTTTAACTGTAACAGGAAACTCTCCTCAGAAAAAAATAACTATAGACTATATATCATAGATTATACCTAGTAAATTTACGAACACTGCTATCTATTGACTGAATACTTCTGCAGTTTTTGCAATGCAAAATACATTCCAACATATGTTCCAACAGCAACCATTATGCTTTCACAGGAAAACATTATTTGTGATAGTATATCATTACTTCCTTTATATTAAAAATGACCAAAATGGCGCAATTATGAAAACACCAAATGGCACAATTATGAAAACACATGCTATAACATATAATTAAAATAATAGTTCCTATAGCAAAATATTAAATATGACAATAAACTAGTTAAAATTTGTCATAATATCTTTTTTCAATGCTGACTTCAGTGGTAGGGTATTTTACAAATGAAAGTACCCGTGACTGTGCCCATCAAGCTAGTAAGAGACAGTAACCTCAAAAAGACCTTTTCAACAAATCTTAAAAGTCTAATTGGTTCAAAATGTGATAGTGATTCATGAGACAGGTCTAAGTCACTGGGAGCTTTAACAATTTAAAGTACCACCTTGAATTAACCTGGAAAACAATTGGCAAGCAGTAATCATCTTTCAGTGTTCCTGATATAATGCACTAGTTATCAGTCTCACTATCACATTGTACACCAATTAAAATAATGTGATATTCTTGAATTGTAGACTTATAGAGAGGACATTGAAAGGGTGATCTAACGAAAAAGCTCAGATAACTGAAGCCAAGATCAGACTGACTAAGGAAATATTGTAGTCAATGCATTGAAACAAGGTGGATTTTGTGGAGATTGAATGGAAACAAGAAGTACTTTGGTGATCATGCTAAAACGCCAAGAGAGATATTAGGAAGATGCTGTTTAGAGACCAAGGAGTGGGTTAGGCAAAGGAATCCTGAGCACATTGTTTTTCAACCTTGCCATCTTGAAGACATACAGATTTCAACTCCAGCTTCTGGATGGGGAATTATGGAGGTTGGCATCTTCAACCTGCCAAAGTTGAGAAATACTGCCTTACAAACTCAGAGTCTCAAACCTAATGTGCCCTCAGCACCATTTACTGTTCCTCCAATGTATCGAACGAGCCTATATGATCTCCTAGACCTAGAGACTCAAATTCCTCACATCTCTTGTGAGATTATAGTGATTTCAAACTAGAAGGAGACTGGAAGTTTTCCATCTTATTACTGAGTCATTTTCATGGCAGGGTGGCAGCCTGTAGTCTGATAATATCTCAAATAATTACAGAATCTAATGCAATTGTTCATTTAAAAAGATTTTTATAAAATCAAAGGAAAATAAACCTGTATAGTTCAAAGAGAAATATCTTTATTTCAGCAGTGAGCACAATGATGCATCCCTCACAGTTCCTTTCCATCTGAAGAAATAAGCATTTGGCATCTCATTAATCTCCCTTCCTTTTTTTCCCCTCTTTTTTTCTCCAGGATGTTGCCCAGTCATTTTCAAGACACATTCAATAACCAGAAAAATGCTCAAACAAAGCTACTCAGCCTGCTGCTCATTTGGATAAAGTTAATTACAGCACAGATTAGAATCTGCAAAACTTGATTAGTGTTAGGGAGACATAGAGAAATACATCATCCTTTGGGAGATTCACATATCACCTACCTCTTATTTCTTTTTTTTTGTTTCTTCTTTTGTTGTTATTTGTTGTTGTTACTCTTAATTGTTTTGTTTTCTTGTATCCTAGGTGTTTGGCAAAGCACCCAGAATAGTGAGCTGTGTTGCCTAAAGATAGATTATGCTGCTTTTTCCATTCATCTGGGACAATTTTAATTCAGAAAAATAAATTAAGCCACATGGCTTCATTCAGTTATTTCAGAGATGTAAACTTGAATTCACCTAACAGTCACAGTAAGTAAGACAAGTGCTGTGATAGAAGCAATGGAAATGCCACTAGGTAACACACAAACTTTAACATTCTTCAGAATTCTTCAAGAAGAATCTCAAATGGAAAGAAAAAAAATCTGTTTAGCTGTTTCCAAATTATTAGTTTGTAGCAATCCTGAAGTAAAATGCAAGTTGTATATTTCAGACATAATTGGATTTCACATGCTTGGAAACAGAAGCTGTAGGATAACTTATTTTATAGTTTGCTAGGTGAACATAATTTTGATGATGATGAATTTGAAGGCAACACACAATTTTTAAAAAGAAACAAATAAAGGAGTATAACATTTGCAATTTTTTTCTGTTGTCACTGATGTTCCAAGGTTTGTCTTTTAAAGAGATAATTCATTAAGAATGAATTCATCTGTCATAATTATGATACCACCTATAATTTCCCCTTCTTTTTCTTCTTTTTTTCTTTTGTTTCCTCAATGAACTAGTGTCAAAAAGGTTATTCAATCTGGAAGATTTTGCATTTTTGACATTTAATTTGTTTAGGAATGCCACTATGGAGTTTCCATATTTTGAAAGTTTTCATGGTCAACATGACCATTACTTTTGATATTATTTTGTGATGTTTTAGAAAAACCGGTAGGTATTTTGGATTGTTATTCCAATCATATCTATCTGGAATGTGCAAAATTGTTAATGTCGTTTGCAGAGGGAAGGGCTAATTATTAAATACAAATAGTCCTTGACTTACAAACATTTGTTTAGTGTCCGTTTGAAATTCTTAAAAAAGGTGATGTATAATTGATCTTCATGCTTATAACCATTGCAACATCCCCATTGGCTGATTAAAATTCAGACACTTGGCAACTGGCATGTATTTATAATGGTTGTAGCATCCCAGGGTCATGTAACTGTCATTTGGAACCTTCCAACAAGCAAAGTCAATAGAGGAAGCCAGATTCTATAACCGTCTAGTTTGGTTCTGCAACCCAACAAGACAGATACAGACTCCAGAGAACAATTAGGACTGCAGAAAAAACAATTACTACCAACCTGCCTTCCATTGAGGACCTGTATACTGCACGAGTCAAAAAGAGGGCTGTGAAAATATTTACAGATCTCTCAAATCCCGGACATAAATTGTTTCAACTCCTTCCCTCAAAATGATGCAGTAGTGTAGAGCACTGCACACCAAAAGCCACCACTCTGTTAAACAAATAATTCCCTCAACACTGTTCAATTATTACAAAGTTTGCACTACTATTACTATTAATATTCTCATCACTCCTTATCACCCATCCCCTCCCACTTGTGACTGTATCACTGTAACTTTGTCGCTTGTATCCTTATGATTTATATTGACTATTTCCTAGTATGATTTGATTGCTTATTGTACCCTAAGACTATCATTAAGTGCTGTACCTATGATTCTTGACTCTTGATGAATGTATCTTTTCTTTTATGTACACTGAGAGTATTTGCACCAAGATAAATTCCTTGTGTGTCCAACCACATTTAACCAATAAAAAAATTATATTCTATTCATTTAATGACAGCATGATTCACTTAACAAATGCTATATTTCACTGAACAACTGTGGCAAAAAGGTCATAATCTTGGGCATGACTCATTTAACATGTGCATGGTTTAGCAACAGAAATTCTGGTCCCAATTGTAGTTGTAGTCGAAGACTACCTTCATCCTGTAAGATTTTTCCCCTTTTCTGTCCTATGTACTGTATATCTACTATATAAATCTACTAGTTGAAATTGACTACAGAAAATTGAGAAACTAGGTTCAATCTGGGATACTAGTAGATCAGATAATGTCATCTGAAGTATTATCAAATGCCACATTAAGATTTTCTCCTTGACATCACTCTCCATGTAACAATAAAGTTAAGAGATTGTTCTCTGCCTATCTGAAACATGGAGAAATGTCAGGCAGATTGCAAGAGCATGCTTTTTTGACTCATGGAGAAATATGATTCCCTTTTTCTAGAAATATACTGAAGGATTGAACAAGGTCACATTTGCTGACATTCTGAATGAGGTGCAGGCCAGGGTAACTTAACAGGTCTGTAAGGGGCGTGTATAAGTGCAACATCGTGCCTACTGTCCCTGTCCTATTGTCCCTATTTATTTATACCTATTTCCTGTATTCTTACTCATGTTTATACTTATACCTATTATCTTGTAAGCAATTGACAAATTAATAATAATAATAATAATAATAATAATAATAGTAACAACTCTTATGAATAGAAGGGAGCAGAGCCTGTGGGAATGAAAAAAAATCTTTTTTTTTTTTTTTAAGAATTTTATTAATTTTCTACAAACAGACATAACATACAAAACATTAAAAACATCTACTCTCATATATAGTTCCGGTGTGTCGGTTGGTTCATCAGTTTTGTGCATTCATTTTATAGTCTCAATTACAGTTATATTACATAACCACTCATATTATCAATCCATATCCTAATATTACCAAAAAAAAAATTAAAATAAAGTCTTTTTCTGACTATACTTTTAATCATTCATGCTTTGTGAGATAACAATACTTCAAACAGTTTATTCTATAACAAATCATATAGTCATAACAAATCAATCCTAAAAACCCTTCATAGATATAATACTAACGCTCTATTATTGTATTTTATCATCTAACCATTGATAAAAAAGATCCCAAATTTCATAAAATTGTTTATCTTCTTGCTCTCTAATTTCAAATGTCAATCTACTCATCTCAGCACATTCCAATATTTTCTTAATAATTTCTTCCTGTGATGGTATTTTCTCATTCTTCCAATTTTTAGCAAATACAATCCTAGCTGCTGTTAATACATTTACAATCAAATATTTCAAGTCTTTATTATATATATCAGGTAAGATTCCCAATAAAAAGATCTCTGGTTTCAAGTCTATGTGTTTCTTTGTCATTTTTTCCAACCACATGTGAATTTTAGTCCAATATTTTCTGGCATCCTCACAAGTCCACCACATATGATAATATGAGCAAGGTATCTGATGACATTTCCAACATTTTTCAGATTTGTTCTTGAACATTCTTGCTATTCTTGTCGGGGGGAAGTGCCACCTGTAAAATATCTCATACAAGTTTTCTTTATATGCTATTGACATTGTCATTTTATAATTTTGAGACCACAATTTTTGCCATTGCTCTAAATCAATCCCATATCCAAAATTCTTCCCCCAAGCAATCATAGTTTCTTTAACTTGTTCTTCCTCTAGCTTAATTCCCAATAAATAACCATATAATTTTTTAATCACTTTCTCATCAGTACCCATCAATATCTTATCTAAATCAGTCTGTTTGTCATAAAATCCTTCCATTTTAAAATCTTCAACATATCTTGAGTGTATTTGCGCATATGAAAACCAATTCATCCTTATACCTTGTTCCTCTAAGTTTTGGATCGATTTAAGTCCACCCTTTTCATCCAACAGTTCCCCATATCTAACTGTTTGTTCCTTTTTTTAGATCATAGGATAGGAAAATGCTTCAATAGTCGATAACCAAACTGGAATTTTCAGGTAGCATTGTTTTTTTATCTTCTCCCAATTTAACCACAAAGACTCCCGTGTATAATGTCTTCTGAAATACCCCTGTGTTTTAGTTCCCTTGTACCATAAAAAAGCATGCCAACCCAATAGTAAGTCATGTCCTTCTAATGTCAACAATCTATGCTTTCTTAATGTTATCCATTCTTTGACCCACATCAAACTTGCAGCTTGATAATACAGTTCCCAATTAGGCAGGCCAAAACCTCCTCTAATTCTAGCATCTTGCAAAAGCTTTAACTTTATTCTCGCTCTTTTACCTTGCCATATAAACTTCAACATGATTTTATTTAAATCTTCAAAGTAGTCTTTTCCAAGTCTAATTGGTATTGTTTGAAAGAGAAATAAAATTCTAGGTAAAATATTCATCTTAATTGTTGAAATTCTCCTATTAATGACAATTGTAAATTTTCCCATTTCTTCAAATCTGTAATTATCTGTTGTTTGAGTTTAATATAATTATTCTCTTTTAATGTGCTACATCTTGCTGTCAAATATATCCCCAGATACTTAACCTTATTTGTAACTTGGATTTTCAAAAGATCTGTCAGTTCTTCTCTTTGTCTCAATAACATGTTTTTTGTCAAAATCTTTGTTTTATCTTTATTTATTTTCAAGCCAGCCATCTCACCATATGTCTCTATCTTTTCCAATAATTTTGGAGCGGTTTCTAACGGGTCTTCCAGAATAAAAGCTAAATCGTCAGCAAAAGCTTGTAGTTTAAATTCTTCCTTTTTAATTTTCATTCCTTTTATATTTTTGTCATCTCTAATATTTCTATTCAACACTTCCAAAGTTAATACGAATAACAAAGGAGATAGGGGACATCCTTGTCTTGTACCTCTTCTTATATTAATAAGATCTGTAAATTCTCCCTCCATCATTACCTTTGCTGTCTGTTTATTATATATGGCTTCTATTGCTTGAATAAATTTTCTGGCAAAGCCCATCTGTTCCAATAGTAATAACATAAATCTCCAGTTCACGTTGTCAAATGCCTTTTGAGCATCTAGGAATATCAAAGCCATTTGTTTTTCAGGATGAGCCTCATAATATTCCAAGGTATCCAAAATTACTCTCATGTTGTCTCTAATTTGTCTCTTTGGTAGAAATCCATTTTGATCTGGATGGATAAAATTATTTAAATATTTTTTCAGTCTTTCTGCTAAGATTGAAGCAAAGATTTTATAATCTGCATTCAATAAGGAAATAGGTCTATAGTTCTTAATTTGCAACGGGTCAGCCTCTTCCTTTAAAATAAGTGTAATATAAGCCTCTGACCATGTTTTGGGTGTCATCTTTTTTAACATAACTTCATTCATAATTTCTAACAATGGAGTGTTCAATGATTCTTGAAATTTTTTATAGAATTCTGCCGGAAGCCCATCTGGACCTGGTGCTTTCCCATTATTTTGTCTTTTAAATGCTTCATTTAGTTCCATCATTGTTATATTGCTTTCTAACATTTCTTCAGTCTCTTTAGGTATCTTCGGTAAGTTAACATTCTGTAAATACTGTTTAATTTTTTCCTCATCAATATTCTCTTGCTTATATAGTTGTCCATAGAAATCTCGAATAATTTCCTTTTTCTCCTTATTACCACAACAAACTTGACCTTGATCATCTATTAGTTTCAATATTTTTCTTGATTCCTTCTCCTTTCTCAGTTTATATGCTAGCCATCTACCTGGTTTATTTACGTCTTCAAAATAATTCTGTTTGGAATTTCTAATTTTCTGTGCCAGTTCTTCTTTCTCTATTAATTCCATTTTATGCTTAATTATATCCAGTTTCAATTTAATATCTTTTTTCTGTGGCATTTTCTGTAGTTCTTTTTCAAGTCTTTTATATTCATCTTCCAGGATCTTGGAGGTTTGTCTTTTCCTAATATTCTTTTTTCTTGTATAATCTATTATCAAACCTCTAGCATATGCCTTCATTGTATCCCAAACATTCTGTATTGAAGTATCTTCTTTTTTGTTTTCTTTGAAGAAAAAAACCAATTCCTTCTCCATCCATTGTATAAAGTCTTTCTCCTTTAAAATAGTATTGTTTAATGTCCATCTCGATCTTTTTTTTTGTCCCTTCCATTTAATTGTCATTGGACTATGGTCTGCCCAAGTACTCATTTCAATACTTGTTTCTTGAATAATGGATATTAATTCTGTTGAGATCCAAATCATATCTAATCTGGACCATGATAAATGTCTATTAGAGTAAAAAGTATATTGTTTAGCTTTAACGTTTCTTTCCCTCCAAATATCTTTTAAAGTTAATTCATCTGTCATTTTAAAAAAAGATTTAGGGAGAACCTTTCTATTTTGTTTTGTTGTTGTTGTTATATAGTCCAATTTATTGTCCACAATTCCATTAAAGTCTCCCATCATAATTATATTAACATAGTCCAATCTAATTATTTCCATATGTAGTTTTTTTTATAAAACTCTTCTTGTTTATCATTCGGGGCATAAATTGCAATCAAGAGTATTTTTTTATTATTGTCCATTATTTCCACCATTAATACTCTTCCATCTTCATCCGTGTAAATCAGTTTTGCTGGGATATCCTCTTTAATGTAGAGAACCACTCCCCTTTTCTTACATTGAATCAGAGAAGTAAATATTTTCCCTAATTTTGGCTGTACTAACAATTGCTCATGTTGTTTTTTAATATGAACTTCTTGTAAGCAAATTATATCAAATTTTAATTTCTCTAATTTATGAAAGGTTTTTCTTCTTTTAACAGCTGAGTTAAGTCCATTTATATTCATTGTAATCAGTTTTTTTTCTTCCATGATTATGCTTTATATTTAGGTCTAACAGCTCTCGTAGTTCTCACTTCACGTTGTTCTTTACTGTCTACCTGTCCACCTACAACTCCTTTCTCTTTTTCAATCTCCAGTTGTTCCTCCTGAAACTCAATTAATGAGACCTCTTTCTCTGCCTCCTCTCTTCTTCTTCCAAAAAATTCTGCGTTGAAAATTTCTGCTTTTTCAATCGAATCAATTCTATGTCTCTGTTCTTGCCACATAAAGATTAGTCCTTCTGGTATCAGCCATCTATAGTTCACTTCATTTTCTAATAGTATTTTGGTCAGAAATCGGTATTCTCTTCTCATCTCTCTCACTCTTCTAGGTATTTGTTTTAAAACCACAATCTCTTTACCTTTATATTTCAATGTTTTCTCTCTTACCACTTGCAATATCTGTGTTTTGATGGATTTTTTGGTAAATCTGATATGAACTTCCTTTGGTAGTTTATTTCTCATCGCATATCTTGTATAAACTCGATATATCTCATCTACTCCGTCCATCATCTTTTCCTCTGTAATTTCCAGAAGGTCTGCCAGCATTTCTATCATTATCGCAGCCAAATTTTCTCCTTTTTCCTCTTCTATATTTTGGAATCTAAGATAAAATTCTGACCTTTCCATCTCCCACCTCAACATCCCATTTTTTTCTTGTTCTACCACTGTTAATCTAGTGTCAATATTTCCAATCTTCTCCTCTCTTTGTTTTCCTTCTTCCTCAATTTTTTGGAATCTCTCCTCATACTTCCCCATCATTTGTTTAATATTTTCATCAGATTTCTCTATTCTTTGATCCATAGCATCTATTTTTATCTTAATATCTTTTATCTTAATAATAATAATAGTAACAACTCTTATGAATAGAAGGGAGCAGAGCCTGTGGGAATGAAAAAAAATCTTTTGAGTTGGGCCACCAGTTATTGGCTACAAAGTTCAAATGGACATTAAATGTCAACAAAGAAATAAAGATGCCCCTATTTTTTTCTCACCATATAATGGTTGGCTGGTAGTTTTACTTTAGAGGTAAGAACAGGACTTAAGGTCATATAATTTGCAGTATAATTTGTTAAGTGAATCATGCTGTCATTAAATGACCAGCTGTCTGCAAGGAGTATAAATCCTTCCATTTCCCTACCATTTAGTTAGAGTTGAAGAAGCTTCTTGGATGAAAAACAAAACATCTTTAAAGAAAAATCAAACAGTCCAGTTACCTCTTGAAAAAGCATCTTTGGGTCAGAGTAGGGTTGGGTTAGTTAAACTCCATTGGGATACTAGCAAGAAAGGAGATGATGGTTAAGCAATTGAAAAATATGTATATGCATGTATATATTTGTACACACACACACACACACACACACACACACACACACACACACACAGTTTTAAAGTATGCCATGTATGTTGAATTTTTCTGGATCAGCAGAAACAATGGAGAGAGAAGGTCCCTGAAATAACCAGTATGCATATAATGAAGAATTTTATAGGTAACAACCAGTATCCTGAGTTGCACATGAAGGTTTGCTGGTAACCAGCAGAACTCTGTAATATGAGCATGCCATTGTATTCTGGACATGCCATAAACTTCATTCAATAGCTTCAACCCAATTATTTTCTCAACAATAGTTCTACAAAAGGGAAGTTTGGAGATTGGATGAAAATTGCCCAGAACTATTTGGCTCAGTGATGGCATCCACCATTCTGCCCTCCCCCCCCCCACCCAAGCAGGTGGGATCACTCTAACTCAAAGATGCATATACTACGCTATAGATTAAAACCTTGTGTCACCTGTTGAAGACCTTTAGACAAGAAGGGAACTAATCTAATGGAAAAGCAGTCAACTTAACAGTCTCAATGAACTGGTCTGTTTTCTCAACAGTTTCAGAATGATACATTTGCCAAGTAATAGAGTAACAGTTGACTCATTCAGACTTGTCCAGTTAGTGTTCATTTTCAAGATAAGCAATATTATTCTCCAGTAGCTAGAATTTTCCTGATATTTTTTATGAAGATTCTCTGCCTTTCTTATAGTCACATACCTGGCATTGCTTTATGCAATTTACTAGCAAGTTCTTTATTTCAACAAATAATGGCCAAGATTTTTGGATCTTGCAATCCTAACAGATTAGAGATGACTGCTCCAGGCTAGATGGTTTTGGCCACCTTACAAGGAGCCTTCCAAATAGGACTTCTTTTTGTGATCAAAGGAACGTCATCTGTCCATTCTGAGTTTAAAATTACCCTGTAAATCTGTATGCAACTTTATCATGATAGGTAGTGAGTCTGAAGCTAAAATGCATTCATTGGAATCATTCATCCCCAGATTAATTATCTGTTAATTGCTTGCATTTGTTTGACCAATCAGTTCCATTGTATGACTGCAGACGTCTCATATTTTGTCAGGAAAAAAAAATATTTCTTTTCTCCCCTCAAAGCTCTGCACCATGCTGAACTCTGCATAATGTTAAGAGATGGCAGCAGTATTTAAATAAATAAAATAAATTAATTTAAACTTTATTTAAAGTTTACTTTCATCCCAATATTACTCCAAGGAACTAATTGCCTTGTTTGAGATAATATTGCACTGAACTTTTCCCTGGATTAATTAATTACCTATGTTCAACTACTTTATTGCTATTTCCCACTCAACCTTATTTAAATGCTGATTTTTGGAAAGGAGACACCTAGTCTTTAAAGAGCAAATCCAAATGCACTTTATTATAAGACATGGTATGGGAGAAAAGAGAGAAACATAAAATCAACATTGAGTTGCTTAAAGCTTTTCCTCTGCTTTGTTAGATATGAAGACTTCAAGGAACATAGAAGATGTATTGACGTTCATTTTTAGTTGTTAAATGAAGATAAAAGGGATTTTTTGAAATCACAACAAATGTAATTGATAAGGTAGGATTTTTTTAAAAAAAAAGAAAGGAAAACATTGTGGAAAGTTTATGCAATTGTATAACTAAAAAAAAGCACAAACAAGAATTGTTTGAATGACTAGTTTATTTTTCCTTGTATTATGTTTCCCTGATGACTAACCTGAGATTGTGAAGATCGTCTTATTGACCATTCTTAAATCAGTAGCACAAACCAAAGATATAAAACTGCTTGATCCATTCATTTCTAATATTTTGTTTCTTATCACAGAGAGACTGTACACTTCAAAATGCAAATGGCAGATTTTATGGTACATGGCTTGATCTTTTCTCAAATTTCCTGGGTACAAAAAACTCACCAGCAGGAAGAAGGATGAAAAATGCTTGTAATTGCTCAGCTTATGGAAAAGTTTAAACTCAAAGATTTGCATCTACAGACCCTGATATATTCCAAACTGGTCCTAGAAAGATGCCTTAGGTTAGTGTTTTATATATTTGGTATCTTAAGATGTGCAGACTTCAATTTACAGAATTCTCTAGCCAGAATTTTTATGGGGTATGTGTGTTTCTGGGAGTTGAAGTCCATGCAAAGTATCTTAAAATTGCCAGTTCTGGGGAAAAAAAACCCACTGCTTTATATTATACAATAGGTGCTAGGTTTGCCAACTAATTATAGTAAATCTTGGTACAGTTGTGATTGGAAAAATGAGCATGTCATCAACTCTGAGCCTGGGCCTGATTTTTACAATGATATCATTGCAAATCTCAATGATTTATGTACATGAAGACATCCACAACACTATACAGTATTTATTTCACAAAAGAACATTTCTAGATGGAAACTAGGCTAAGGGATATATGTGCATTTGAAGCATTATGATTGCAAAACTTTTTTTTTTTTTTAAAGTCCCTATTGTTTCCAATTGCTCATTTCATTTATTGTTAAAATATTTGCTGAGCTCATGGAGTTGCTTCAGAAACTGTTTCTAATTTTCTCTATATCTGTGTGTATGCAGTCAATGGTACAAAAGTAAAGTAACTGTGTATAAACATGCATTGGGAGACGGCTCACTTCAGCATCCAAAGCAGATTTGTGAAGCTTGCAAAAAGTGATTGCTTTAATGAATCAGAAACAGGTATTTTGTATGCGCTACCACACGTTGCAAGTCACCTCTTTTGAAGGCTTTGTACACTCCAATTAATTATCACTTAGCCTGAGAAAAATGGAGAGACACACAGAGAACAGAATATATCAGCTTCTATGGGAGCTGCTTTAGCTGCTTTCAACAGTGTCTTTACTATGATTACACCGTGTAGGTGCAAATAAAAATAAATATAGCTTAATATTAAGATTGTTCAAATGGGTGATTCCCTCAAGGGAGATTGGATTAAATCATCCTTTCGAACTGCAGGTTAGAACTAAATTAAAGCATAGCTTTAAAATTGATTGAGAGAGATTCCAAGATTATCTGAAGGGTCAATGGATTGTCTGCGTTTAACTTTCATACGTATGGGGGGGTCTTGGCTGATGTAATGGGCTTTCTGTTATTGCTATAAATACCTTCTACAGTAATTTATCACCACTGCAAACCCTGCCTATCAGAGGTTTTGTGGGAGGACTGTTCTATCACACTCACTTTTTCTTAGGACTTGCTTAAACAGCTTTGTTTAGAGAGAGAAAGGGAAAAATGGATCTCAGATGTATTCTGCAATGCTTTTTAAAAAATATGGACTTGTTTTCTTCTTAAAAAATCTACCTTTTCCCGACACCACTCTCTTTTATCCTAATTTTTCTTTCATTCTTTACTTACTTGCCTGACTTGTAGTATAGCCTCTGTAATTTTTGTGTCTATTCTATTTGCAGTTCTTCAGATCTTTTAAGTCACCTTTTCAGTTTCCATGTTCACCCACCACATTTTAAAAAAAGCTTGTTTTCTTGACTTTCATATTCTGTATCTTCTTTACTGAATGTGCTGGGTTCATATTGTGCTTTCCTGTTGACAATATGCATAATGTAAGTGATATGTGTAGTCTTAATCCCATGTCCCACTGCACCAACAGATGCAAAGAGGATGTAAAACGGACAAAAAAGCTTGCTATCTGTTGGAAAACGCAATGCATCCATTGTGTACCCACTGCATACGTTTTTCATACGCTCTATCCGTCAAACATCCATCTACTGCTATTTCATCCGCTCAAAAAGTTTTGAGCTGCACAAAACTTTTTGAGCAGATGAACTTTCTGCTGCGTACAATCTACATCCGCGACACATACAGGCAACAAACGTTCTACGTCCATTGTCATCCGTTACACACCTGCTGTATCCTCTTGGCATCCTCTGGGCATCCCCTCAACTCACATCCACTGCAGCTGAAAGCGGAAAGAGGGAAGAAGCAAAAGGTACACAAAACGTCCACACAGCGTTAGTAGCACAGAAATAGAAAGGATGTAAGCGGATGTATCTCGTATATAAAGCATTAAAACGGACAAAACATTCATATGTGGGATGTATCTCAGATATTTAGGATGTCTGGAGGATGTCTAGAATATGTGGAAGGACACCTAGTGGAAAACCGATATTTCCTTGAAAAAGGGGGAGGAAATCACCTGGATCTCACCATCAGTCCAGCAGCCGTGGTGTGCAGACCTCTTCACCCTTGGTCTTGCTCTTCCACATCATCCATTGATCTCCACCATGGATCATCACACACTCCTTATGGTAGCTGCCATCATTCAACACCAGAACCAAGCCTTCTTCAGACTGTTTCACCTTTTCTATGCAAGAAGAAGAAGGAGACGTCCAAGAGCTGTATGGGTCCGAAGATGGATCGGGAGAAGAGTGGAGTTTGGACTCTATGACAAGCTGATGGTGGAGCTGAGGAATGAAGACACTTGTGCATTCCAGCACTTCATGAGGATGCCACCAGCCATGTTTGACGAAATTGTGGAGCGTCTGAGACCCAGGTTGACCAAGCTGAGCACCAACTTCCATCACAGCCTGGACCCTGGACTGAAGGTGGCACTGACTCTGTGCCACCTGGCCTCTGGAACCACATACAGAAACATGCAGTATGCCTGGAGGGTGCCACACAACACCATCAGCAAAGTGGTCAGAGAAGTGGTGCAGGCCATCATCGAAGAATACCTGGAGAAGCTCCTCCAGTGTCCCACCACTGAAGAAATCTGGAGGAAACTTGCAGAACAGTGATATCAGAGGTGGACCTTTTCCCACACCGTTAGAGCCATAGATGGGAAGCACGTGGCCTGCAAAACTCCAGCCAACTCAGGGTCCTCTTATCACAACTACAAGGGCTTCTTCAGTCTCATCCTCTTTGCCATAGTTGATGCTGACTACAAGTTCATGTACATCGATGCTTCAGGCAACGGGTCAGCTTCAGATGCCCAGATATACAACGCCAGTGACCTCAAGGATGGGCTGGAATGCAACCTCATCATGGGTTTTCCAGATCCAGACCCCCTACCCAACGACACACAAGATGATGCCTTCTCCCTCAGAATCTACCTCATGAAGCCCTACACTTCAAGATACCTCACCCGTGAAGAGAGGATCTTCAACTACAGGCTGTCCAGGGCAAGACGGGTGGTGGAGAACGCCTTTGGCATCCTGGACAACAGGTTCCAAGTACTTCTCACCACCATGCAGAATGAGGCACATACTATGAAGAACATCGTGGAAGCTTGCTGCATCCTGCACAATCTCATGAGCACCCGCTACCCAGTGTTGCAGAACAGGCTTGTGGACCGTCAACAAGGGAATGGGGACATGGAGCCTGGTGAATGGAGGCAAGGACAAAACCTGATAGACAGTGTGGATGTACAAGGCCCCAACAGAGCTTCACGTGAAGGGAAGAAGCAGCGCAACCTGCTGAAAAACTGGTGCAACTCCCCAGCTGGAGCAGTGGAGTGGCAAGACAGGATGGTAGGTGCTTAATGGATGCTTCCTTGAGCCTGTCTGATAACACTGATGAGATTGTGCCATGTATGTTGAGTGGCCCTACAATGAATAGGGCATTAATAAAGAGCTTTGTTTATTTTGAAATGTGTTGATCAATGAATAAATTGTTATTGATAATAAAGGGCCATATGTGTGGCAGCTGGGAGGGTGGACCATTTAGTCCCACTATGCTTGCACTGGAGGTTTATCAATCCCATAGCTATCCTTACCCATCCCACAACTATCCTTACCCATCCCACAACTATCCTTATCCACCCCACAACTATCCTGACCCATCTCACAGCTATCCTTACCCACCCCACAACTATTGTTACCTATCCCACAAGCATGCAAAGGCTTAACCATTTTTTCAAAGTTTTCACCAACACTTTATTAAGTAAATAAAATGAACCAAGTATGTGAAGCAAAGATAACCTTTATTAACAACTGTCTTCAGTAAACTGTATGACTTTATTAAAAAAGCAAAATGAACCAAGTAAAGTGTCTTTAAGCAAAGGTAAGGTGAACAGGTAACAACTCAGTCTCTGGCACTATTCTCAGTCACTCTGAGGCATGTCCATGGTCTCAGCTGTCGAGCGGCCAGGAACTGTGGAGGTGGCTGTGGCTGGAGTGCTGGTCTGAGGCGCCATTGGGGTGCCTGGCCCCAAGAGTACAACAGGGGATAGTGTGTTCAGGAAGCTCTCAGAGAGCTGACTCAATCCCGTGAAGTTGAGAGGCCCTTCCTCAAGGACCTGGGATGTCAGGCACAGTAGTGAAGACAGATTTTCTGTTGAGGGGCTTGGCTGTGGGGTGGAGGAAGGAGGAGTGTAGTGGGCTGTCTGGTCTGCAGCTAGGCGAGGTGAGGCATGCGATGTACCTGGGCCTGGACTGGGAAGGGCTGCCTTTGGTGTGGGAAGTCCTGGTTCTCATAGCCTTGGTAGGTGAGGGGCTGTTGAAAGCCGTGGAAGGGCTGTGACATCGCCTGGGGTGGAGGAGCAGATCTGGAGTGGGTCGGAGCAGGTTCAGCTGGGCCTGGAGGGTGGTGCAGCAGTGCTGTGATTTTCTCCTTCATCAACTGGTACTGGATCTTGGGCAGGTCCATGAGGGTCTGGCTCACGTACGTGATGAAGGTCTTGTGGTTAGAGGATGGCATATCGCTGTGGACCAGCTGAGAGAGAAGACTTGTGCTGGTCTTGATCTCCAGCAGGACAGTGTGGTTCTGGCTCCCCAGTCTGCCTCTCTGCCTGCTTTCTGTGGAGGTAGAGATGGGGGTGGGTATGGGTTGGTCTCTGGCTGCTGCTTCTTCTTGCTTCATTTGAGACAGGGGATCCTCCACATCCTCTGGCATGGGGAGTGCAGCTGTCAGGGGGGTCTCTGCCATGGGGCCCTCCAAAGACACCTGCCTGGACAGGGTAGCTGTCTCCTGGCTGGAAGAGGACTGGCTGTCTGTGGGCTGTCTGAGGGAGAGGGTTGACAGAGGGGCTGCTCCTCAGTGGCGGACCTCACCCTCCTGGAAGCTGCACTTGGCCATGATGTATATCTCCCGGTCAGTGAGCTTCACAGCGGCCTGGCCAGATTTCTTCAGGTGCAGCTTGCCATACCAGGTGTGCATGTTCTTTCACCATCTCAGAAGTACATCTGAAGTGTAGCCCAGGCTCTCTGCCTTATCTCTCCACACTGCCTGCTTCCTCTTGGTGTCGATATAGAGCCTGTGGCCCTTTCTCCACAGGTACCTGTTCTCCCTCAGCCATTCCAGCACCTCCTCCTCATGGTCCTCAGAAATGGAGTACTGTTTCCTCTCTCCCTTCTCCTTGCCTTGCCTCTTCCTCCCTCTGTCAGGGGCTTC
Organism: Laticauda colubrina; assembly: GCA_015471245.1. Classification (NCBI taxonomy): domain Eukaryota; kingdom Metazoa; phylum Chordata; class Lepidosauria; order Squamata; family Elapidae; genus Laticauda; species Laticauda colubrina. The sequence continues at coordinate 48,886,176 of BLBF01000022.1, forward strand.
AGGGCCTTCAGCAGCAAGGCTTTGAGGGCCTTGGGGCTGGTCCACCACAGCAGCAGCAGCAGTAGCAGTAGGAGAAGCACCAGCAGCACCAACAGCACTAGCAGGAGAAGCACCAGCAGCTTCAGAGTCAGCGCCAGGGGGTGGGATGGTGGTTCTGTCCTTCTTGCCAGGGCTGGCAGGAGTAGGCACAGACTTTCTCTTCTTCCCTGACTGTCGAACCATGGTGTTCTTTCAAGATGTCTTTCCTCTGAATGGTGACTGGCAGCAGGTCTTTCCTCTGAATGGTGACTGCTTGCGAGCTGCACCCTTTTATATCCACGGAGCTGACGCAATTCATCTTCCCCACATGCACAGTGACCGCTTTGCATCCGCTACGCATCCGCTATGCATCCTATAGGCGTCCGTGATGCATCTGCGTCATCCGCTATGCATCCGCTCCTTACACTACGCGTCCGCTTCGCTATTCTCCCCCAGAAGTCCTTCGGATGTGTCATCCACTTCCATCCGCTTCCACCCGCTAGGCTTCCTAAGAACATCTGCTTACCATCCTCGCTACGTACTTCCCCCGTCTGTTCCTTTCCCTTGTTTTCCGTTCTGTTTATGCAAATTTTGAGAGCGGATAACAATGGATGGAGCCACCCCCGAAATTTTGCTCATCCGCTGTGTCCTTTTTGCATACGTTTTGCATCCGTCGGCCAGTGTGACCTAGCCTTTACCTTCATAGAACCACCAGGTCTGGCCATCCAAGCTATAGTAGAAGGATTGAGTGCAGCAGGATTGAGTGCAGCAGATTCTTTTCATTTGTATCTCTGCATCACCATTTTTCTCTCCTTAGGAGAAAGGCCAAAGGAAGCAAAATTCTGGTCACTGAGATTTAATTTACAACTGGCAAGCTACCTATTTATAACTTCCCAAGACAAAGCTATGATCATAAATTATTGTATAAAAATCACATTTATTTCATTTCAAGATGCTTTGCAGAAAAGTGGAACATGAATAAGCGTTGATCTTAGAAAAAGAACTGAGTTCAAAGAGTAAATGTAAATTAATCAAAGGACAAGTGTCCTAAAAGCAACAATATTAAACTCATTCAAGAATGTGAAGTGTGTGCATTCCCAATGAATGGGTGAACATATGCAAATATATTGTATATATATATATATAGATAGTAAATTGGCAAGTGAATCTATAGAGACAGACAACAGGGCATGGTTTTTAATATACCCCTAATAAAAAAATTCTTACAGTCTGACATTAATCCTATATATCTGCATGTGGTCAATTCTTTCCTTAGTCCTAGAAATTTCTTCCTCTATAGAACTGATTTTCTCTTCCAACCAGATCCTGCTTGAGAAGACTTCATGACAAAATTCTTAATCACATTCCTCTTTGCCTATTTAATATTAAAATGGGAGGGGAGTTGCATTTACACAGAAAATTTACCCCAATGCCCCTCCATCATTTCCTTACTAGAAGTAAAACTACAAAGAGGCAGTCTCTTGTGTGTGATTTCTAATTTAATAGAATATTCTATGGTTTATGAAGCTTGAAGTTACCATTATTGCAGAATACATATTTTTAAAATATTATACCTTTTTAGAAGTGTTATTATTATATTTAATAATGGTCAGACAGATATTTTGCAAAAAAAAAAAGTTGAATTAGTTACATAATAGCATATGATTCCAAGGAGATGCTAACCTAATGCTGAAGAACTATGGAAACAAACTAACCAGCCAAAAAAAGAAGAGGTCAGAGAATGATAATGATGTATATTTTTAAAATGGAGTAGGGCATTTTCTGCTTTGATTCATCACAACATCTCTGTTGGTATTTTTATAAAAACTTGGAAACGACAGTACTGTCCATAATCTCTGCTTTAAATGAGATGCTGGTGTAATATTAAAAAAAAAAATGTTTGCATTGAACTTGTGAAAATATCCAACTGAAACTTTGTAGGACTAATAATTTCTAATGGATTATTTTAATTTTATTTCAACCTCACAAAAAAAAATGAAGCAGCTGTTGACATGTCACTGCTTCCCATTTACAGCTTGCAGTTGAATAATTTATGAGATTACAAGTTGACTCTTAAATCAGTTCAAATTGAAATGTTTTTCTTTCAATCCTGGATCAATTTCACAGTGAATCTTGCTATTTCCAGACCTGAAATCTGAGTAGATCTAAAGTAGTTATCACTTTTGCTTATGTCCTGTTGTTTTTATTCAGAAGTTCAAGACAGTGTATGGTATTTCTTCCTATTCACCTCTAAGTAAACAAATCCGTGAGGTAGTTTGGGGCTAGAGTTCGTAGCTGGTGCAAGTCACCCCATCAGCTTCTAACTGTGAAGGATGGACCCAGATATACAATGCACCAGTTCAGTATCTAAAGGGCCTGTCACATAGGCCGACGGATGCAAAAAGTATGTAAAAAGGACACAGCAGACAAGGAAATGTTCCATCCATTGTTATCTGCTCTCAAAAGTGCCCCAAATTTGCATAAACAGAGCGGACAACAACGGAAAGGAACGGATGGGGGGAGGATGTAGCCAGGATGTAAAGCGGATGCTCCACAGAAGCCTAGCGGATAGAAGTGGATGGAAGCGGATGGCACATCCGCAGGGCTTCCGGGGGAGCACAGCGAAGCGGGCGCGGAGCGGAAGGAACGGATGCAGAGCGGATGCAGAGCGGATGTAGAGCGGATACAGTGGATGCAGAGGGGATGCCTAGTGGATGCCTAGCGGATGCAAAGCGTTCACTGCACGTGCGGGTAGGATGCATTGCGTCAGCCCTGCGGATATAAAAGGATGCAGCTCGCAAGCAGGTCACCATTCAGAGGAAAGACCTGCTGCCAGACACATCTCCAGCCAACAACCATGGGGAAGAAGAGGAAGCCTGTGCCAGCCCTGGCAAGAAGGACAGGGCCACCATCCCACCCCCTGGCCCTGACTCTGCTTCTGCTGGGGCTTCTGCTGCTCAGGCTGACTCTGCTGGTGCTGGTGCTTCTGCTGGGGCTGCTCCTGGTGCTGGTGCTTCCTCTGCTGGCACTGCTGCTGGTGCTGCTGGTGCTTACTCTGCTGCTGATGATCCTGCTCCTGCTGGTGCTGATGGTCCTTCTGGTCCTGCTGGTCCTGCTTTTGCTACTGCTGTTGTTGGTGCTGCTGGTGGTGGTGGTGTGGTGGAGCAGCCCCTAGAACCTCGAAGCCCCTCTGATGAGGGCTCAGAAGGCCCTGCCAGAGGGAGGAAGGGGCATAGGTGAGATAGGGAGAGGAGGCAGTACTCCATCGAAGAGGAACATGAGGATGAGGTGCTCGAATGGCTGAGGGAGAACGAGTACCTCTGGTGGAAGGGACACAGGCTCTATTGAGACACCAAGAGGAAGCAGGCGGTTTGGAGAGAGAAGGCGGAGAGCCTGGGCTACACTTCGGAGGTCCTCCTCGGGTGGTGGAAGCACATGCACACCTGGTACGGGAAGCTGCATCTCAAGAAGTCTGGCCAGGCCGCGGTCAAGCTCACCGACCGGGAGACCTACGTGATGGCCAAGTGCAGCTTCTTGGAGGATGAGATCTGCCACCGAAGAGCAGCCCTTCTGTCTACCCTCTCTCTCAGGCAGCCCAGAGAGAGCCAGTCATCTTCTGGCCAAGAGTCAGCTCCTGTGTCCAGGCAGGTATCTGTGGAGTGTCCCACGACGGAGAACCCTCCGACAGCTGCACTCCCCCTGGCAGAGCACGTGGAGGACCCCCTGATGCAGTGAGGGCAAGGAGAGGGCACTGCCACCAGAGACTAACCCACCCCCACCCCCAGCTCCACCTCCACAAAAAGCAGGCAGAGAGGCAGACCAGTGGGACAGAGCCACAGTGTGCTGCTGGAGATCAGAGACACCATCAAAAGCAGCATAGATCTCCTCTCTCAGCTGGTACACACCGACATACCATCCTCAAACCGCAAGCCCTTTCTCACCTACGTCAACGAGACCATGGACATGTCCAAATCACAGTACCAGGTGATAAAGGAGAGGATCACAGGCCTTCTGCACAACCCTCCAGGCCCAGCTGAATCTGCTCCGACCCAGTCCAGGTCTGCTCCTCTACCCCAGGTGATGTCACAGCCCTTCCAAGGCTTTCCACAGGCCCTCACCTACCAAGGCTACAGCTACCAGGAGTTCCAGCAGCACAGGTAGCCCTTCCCAGTCCAGGCACAGGTTCATCGTATGCCACGAGTGCCATTGATGCCACCAATGCCACCCATGCCACCGATGCCAGCCATGCCTCACCTCACTCAGCTGCAGACCAGACAGCCCCACTATACTCCTCCTTCCTCCACCCCACAGCCAAGCCCGGCCTCAGAACATCTGTCATAGGTCTTGGGACTGACACCCCATGTCATGGAGGAAGGGGCTTTCAACATCACGGGACTGAGCCAGCTCTCTGAGAGCTTCCTCCACACACCATCCTCTGTTGTCCTCTCGGGGCCAGGCACTCCAATGGTGCCTCAGACCAGCACTCCACCAGCAGCCACCTCCACAGCACCTGGACCCTTCACCCCTGAGACTATGGACACACTGAGAAGAGTGCCAGAGACTGGGTTGCTACCTGTTAATTTTATCTTTGCTTGGGACACTTTACTTGGGTCATTTTGCTTTTACAGTTTGTTATTAATAAAGTTTATCTTTGCTTCACACACTTGGTTCAGTTCTTTTAGTCAATAAAGTCTTGGTGGAAACTTTTAGAAATGGTTTAAGCCTTTGCATGCTTGTGGGATGGGTAAGGATAGCAGTGGGATGGGCAGGGATACCTTTGGGATGGGTAATATCTGTGGGATGGGCAGGGATACATTTGGGGTGGGTAATATCTGTTGGATGGGCAGGGATACCTGTGGGATGGGCAGGGATACCTTTGGGATGGGTAATAGCTGTGGGATAGATAAACCTCCAGTGCAAGCATAGTGGGACTGTATGGTCCACCCTCCCAGGTGCCACACCAATGGCCCTTTATTATCAATAACAGTGTCAGCATTCATCCACACATTTGAACATAAACACAACTCTTTATTAAATGCCCTGTTCATTGTAGGGCCATTCAACATACATGGCACAATCTCATCAGTGTGATGAGACAGGCTCAAGGAAGCATCCATTAAGCATCTACCATCCTGTCTTGCCACTCCACTGCTCCAGCTGGGGAGTTGCACCAGTGTTTCAGGAGGTTGTGCTGCTTCTTCCCTTCATGTGAAGCTCTTTTGGGGCTTTACACATCCACAGTATCTATCAGGTTTTGCCCTTGCCTCCATTCACCAGGCTCCATGTCCCCATTGCCTTGTTGGAGGTCCACGATCCTGTTCTGCAACACTGGGTAGCGGGTGCGCATGAGATTGTGCAGGATGCAGCAAGCTTCCACGATGTTCCTCACAGTATGTGCCTCATGCTGCATGGTGGTGAGAAGTACCTGGAACCTGTTGTCCAGGATGCCAAAGGCGTTCTCCACCACCCATCTCGCTCTGGACAGCCTGTAGTTGAAGATCCTCTCTTCACGGGTGAGGTATCTTGAAGTGTAGGGCTTCATGAGGCAGGTTCTGAGGGAGAAGGCGTCATCCCCCACGATGAAGTAGGGCACATCTTGTGTGTCGTTGGGTAAGGGGTCTGGATCTGGGAAGCCCATGATGAGGTTGCGTTCCAACCAATCCTTGAGTTGTATACCTGGGCATCTGAAGATGACCTGTTCCCTGAAACATCAATGTACATGAACTTGTAGTCAGCATTGACAATGGCGAAGAGGATGATGCTGAAGAAGCCCTTGTAGTTGTGATAAGTGGACCCTGAGTTGGCTGGAGCTTTGCAGGCCATGTGCTTCCCATCTATGGCTCCAACGGTGTGGGGGAAGTTCCACTTCTGATACCACTGCTCTGCAACTTTCTTCCAGCCTTCTTCAGTGGAGGGGCACTGGAGGAGCTCCTCCAGGTATTCTTCGATGATGGCCTGCACCACTTCTCTGACCACAATGCTGATGGTGTTGTGTGGCACCCTCGAGACATACTGCATGCTCCTGTAGGTGGTCCTGGAGGCCAGGTGGCGCAGAGTCAGTGCCACTTTCAGCCCAGGGTCCAGGCTGGGCCAGAAGTTGGTGTTTGCTTTGGTCAACCTGGGTCTCAGCCGCTCCACAACTTCGTCAAACATGGCTGGCGGCATCTTCATGAAGTTCTGGAATGCACGAGAGTCTTCATTCCTCAGCTCCACTATCAGCTTGTTATACAGTCCATACTCTGCTCTTCTGGTGATCCATCTTCGGACCCAGACACTTCTTGGACGCCTCCTTTTCTTCCCGTAGAACAGGTGAAAGTGCCTGTAGAGAGCTTCGCACTGTTGTAGAATGATGGTGTCTACCAAAAGGAGTGTGTGATGATCTATGGTGGAGATGACTGGATGCTGTGGAAGAGCAAGAGCCAGATGAAGGCTGAAGAGGTCTGCACCGCAGGGCTGCTGGACTGAAAGTGAGATCCAGGTGATTTCTCCCCCTTTTTATAGGAAATATAGGTTTTCTGCTCGGTGTCCTTTTGCATCCTCTAGGCATCCTGCAGACATCCTAAATATCCGAGATACGTCCCCTATATGAACTTTTTCCGTTTTAATGCTTTGTATGTGAGCTGCATCTGCTTTCATCCTTTCTACGTCCGTGCTACTTACGCTGCGTGTCCGTTTCACGTCTGTTTCGCTTCCTCCCTGTGTCCGTTTTCCACTGGAGCAGATGCAAGTTGCGCGGATGCGCAGCGGATGCCTAGCGGATATAGCGGATGCGTAACGGATGACTACGGACGTATAACGGATGTTCCTTGTATGCGTAGCAGATGTAGAATGGACGCATTGGATACTTTATCCACTCAAAAAGTTTTGTGCAGCTCAAAACTTTTTGAGCTGATGAAATGTCAGTAGATGTATGCAGAGTATGAAAAATGGATGCAGTGAGTACAGAAAGGATGCATCGCGTTAACCAACGGATGGCAAGTGTTTCTCTCCGTTTTACATCTTCTTTCCATCCATTGGTGCTGTGTGACATGGGCTTTAACTATTGCACTATACTTGTTATATAAAATTAAGCAGCTTAATTTTAAGCTTAGAAGTTGCTCCTTCTAAGAATACTAAATCTTGGTCAACTCTCCAGCAATATTCCATGTTGTCCTTTTCTTTACATTCTTTCATATATGCCTTTTTCTAATGGTTGAGGCATCTGGTTAGAAGCCTAGAGACTGTGAGATCTAGTTCCAGCTCAGGCATGAAAGCTGGCTGCATGACTTTGGCCAGTCATTTTCTCTCAATCTAGCTCACCTCACAGGCTTGTTGTTATGGAGAATATAGGAGGAAGGAGTATTAGGTATGTTTCCTACCTTAGTTATTTATAAAATAATAAAGGCAAGATAAATAATAATTTCTCCCAGCAGTACAACATTTAGTGCATCAAGCAGAATGTTCAGTGGCCATCGAAGGAATTATGGGAATTTGATCCTTCTCATATGGAGAAGCCCAGATTAGGAAAGATGAATTGAATCATTAGTTTAAATATGGCTATGATCAAACCCAGGTAGGTGGAATGTAGAATGAACTTACTTTACCCATAGCTGCATGAACAGCCTAGATATAAGTCTTATTAGTTGTGTGTGTTTGTGTTTCTATTTCAATTCTTTCCTTCTCAACTCAGATTTCACTGTTATTTCAGTATTTTTTGTTGGTCATAGCAAGGAATCAGAGGTTTCATAAGTGGTTTGTGGAGGTAATGAGGAACTAGTGACTAAGACAGCTCAAACTGAGAAGGAACTTTTAACATTTTTTAAAGCCCCTGTCACACTGCACCAACGGATGGAAAGAGGATGTAAAACGGAGAAAAACACTTGTCATCCATTGGTTAACGCGATGCTTCCGTTCTGTACTCACTGCCTCCGTTTTGCTTCCTCTCTATCCGTCCAGCATCTGTCTATTGACATTTCATCCGCTCAGAAGGTTTTGAGCTGCTCAAAACTTTTGAGCGGAAAATGTATCCAATGCATCCATTCTGCATCCGCTAGGCATACGGGGGACATCCGTTCTGCATCCGTTTCGCATCTGCTATATCCGCTAGTCATCCGCTGCGCATCTGTGCAACTCAAATTCGTTCCAGCGGTAAATGGACGCAGGGAGGAAGTGGAACGGACACGCAGCGTTAGTAGCATGGATGGAGAAAGGATGAAAGCGGATGCAGCTATGCATCCGCCTCATCCGCTACGCATCCGCTCTGCATCCTCTACGCATCCGCTCTGCATCTGCTCTGCATCCTCTACGCATCTGCTTTGCATCCGCTTCCATCCGCTTCCATCCGCTAAGCTTCCATTCCGCATCCGCTTTCCATCCGCTCTGCGTCCTCCCCCTGTTCGTTCCTTTCCGTGTTATCCGCTCTGGTTATGCAAATTTTTGCCACTTTTGAGAGCGGATAACAATGGGTGGAACATTTTTCTCATCTGCTGTGTCCTTTTTACAAACATTTTGCATCCATTGGTCAGTGTGACAGGGCCTTAAAATCAATCTTTGTGTATTACAGAACATAGAAGATGTTCACTTTTTAAAATGCTGGAAATGAGAGAACTTAATGAAAGCCTCTCACCTCAGCCCTCTTTTGTCTGCTTTTTAATCTGCTTAGGGCTAATATGCTGCTTTATTAAAGGGTAAATGGAGTTATGTAGTAATTGCTACCACAAAACATCAGCAGAAATCTTTCCTTTAATCTCTGCCCCGCTGAGGTTTTCCATTTCTTTATTCGTGCATGGAATGCAAAGTGAGCTTTGAAAGAAATGAAAGTTGGACACAAGGCTCAGAAAATTAATGTTCATTTTGAACCAACAGAATGTTGCCCTCAGGATTGGGGGGTTCTTATGTATTCTACAGCTGAAGTTCTGACTATTTTTGCTCTATCTAGTTACCTACAATTAATAGCCTACAATTTCCCACTCCAGCCATATCTGATCTTTCTATAAAGAATGGATGAGAAAGTAACTCTGCTTTCTTATGTTATCTTTTCTCTAACAACTAAAGGAAGTAGGGTGCAGTTTTTCCCCTCATATTATCCCCACAACAAGGTAGTGACTTCTGTGGTGAAGTAGAGATCTAGATATCTCCAGTCAAAATCAATTCACATCAATATTCACACTCCTACTCACTAACAGGGTAATGTTACCTTGTTGACATTAATATACACATTTATGTTTTTAACTATATTCATTCTGCACCCAGCCTTTGTTGCTGATTATCTTCTGCAACAGTAGTAAACAATAGCAGCAATGACTCGGAGGAGGAGTTGGTGATGGGGAGAGTGACAAGAAAGTGGATGGGCAGGTGAGGGGAGAAGTTTGGGAAATGATATGAGAGCTAGGCAGAGAAAAGGAGGTGAAGACAAAAATGGCAAAAAGTAGAGATACAGAAGATACAGAGAAAGGAGAGCTGGAAGATTGAGAAAACTGTAGGATGTCACCAGAATACCGAGGAGGAAGAAGGTTGTGGGTATGTATGGGGAGGTGAGTATGGCTGCTCAGAGGCTATGCCAAACTCCTAATAAATGCAGAAAGCATCCCATATATTTTAGCTGTTTTTAAGATTCCCAGTCAGATGAAACATTCTGATATTAACTGCCTACTAACTCTATCCTTATTGAAAGGTTACATTAACAATATCTTGTAAGTGTGTAATACCTCTCCTGTCCCTTACATCTATTCTCCTGAAAACTGGGGAGGGTTTCTTCTGAAATAGCTTTCTCCACCCTCCTGTTTAAATCTCAAATTTTGTTTATCAGACTTATCTAGCCTGTGGCTCTTCCTCCTGACTCGCAAGGTAATTTCCACATACCATTACACATTTTGAATATGTGTTAGCATACACATACATGCACAAACATATACTCTGCATATGCCAACTATGTGATTGAATTTGCTGGCAATTCTCATGGCAGAAAAATAAGAAAGTCACCCTGAGTTGTTTCTTGGAAGATCAAACCATAAAATCTCAGTAGTCCCCTGCCCCTTTCCAGGTATTTCTTCTGACTTATAAGAGTACACCCTGAATGGGTTTTAAAAGGTCAGTTAATCAGGAAGGTGTTTTTCCAGTTTGGGGCATTTAACAGTAAGCATTCTTAGTTGGGGGAAAAATGGTGATAGAATTAAATGCATCTGTGAAGAATAAGCATTCTGATTCATTATAGTACTGTGCATTGAAAATAATATATGAAAGAGAAGCATTTCCCCTCCTTAGCTCTGCCTGTGGGCTTCTCTTCTATGCACAGCTTCAGAACAATGTTAACCACAGCAGGACCTTAAATGCAATGGAAACACCCAGCAGAGTTTCCAATAGCAGGAGGTCCTTCACAGTCTCTGTGGAAACTACATTTGCCCATGCTGTATTTTTTGCAGGAAACAAGGTAACAAGCAAAATGCAGATCCTGCTATTTTAATTATGTGAATTAAGCATAGTTGTTTATTTTGATGAGTTGAGTCAGGTTCTGCTAACAAGGTGGAAGAGACAAGGAAGCACACGAGGAGGGCTTTCAAGCTTGTTACTGCAGTACTACAGTCCACCAGCTTGCTTCTTAGAAGGAAGAGCTGAATTTTTCAGAATTTGATGATGGCAACCACACACACAAATGACTATAGTGGAAGTGATATACCTTTAAAGCAATATTTGCTGGCAATTAGGTATGCTCAGATTGGTAATGATAAGGCAATCCATGGCAGCTTTTCATCAGGTCATTTAAAGATGGGAGCAGAATAGTTATGTGCCAAATATGTTCTCAGCACATACAGGTATGTAGCTACGGAGCTCAGTGGGTTTTTTTAAATGTATGCTAATAACAGGGACCACAAGAAAATTTCTGCAACAAGTTCCAATGGAATGAATACTGTAGGAAACTTCCTGCTAGATTTTGCCCAGCATCTAAAAATTTCTCTGCTAATACAAATGTTAAGTCCTCAAGTGCTGAATGGTTTATGGCTGTCCTCTCCTTTTTACTGCTTATCTTAATAATTCATCCAAGCGCTCCTGCCCCTTCTTCTTGGGAAATTGCTCCACAATTTAATCAATCTCACAGACAAAAGCCAGCCAACCCTCTCTGATATTTAGCCTTTCTTCTGCTCAGTTTAAGATCATTAGTCTTCATTTGAGTGGCTTGAACCAATCCTCAACTTCCACTATTTCTTTCTTCTCCTCTTTATCCTTCAGATGCTTTCAGGAAGTGATCTGCTAATCATTTTGTCATTGCTCTTCAGCTGAGCTAAATATGCTCTTATTTTTCTTCTCTCATCAGTCAGTACTCTCTGTTCCTTTCATCATTGTTTGAGCTCTTCTGTGAACTCTCTTTCTGTTCATCAACAGCCTCTTTCAAACATCAAGGGCTATTGTGGGAAACTCCAGTTCTGTTCTAACTGGCACTCAGCAAATACAAGCTATCATCTCGCTTCTTGTTTAGGGGATGCTTCAGAGATTAATAGCAAAATAAACTGTCATTCAAAGAAATATCAGGAATCTACTTTCTTTCCAATAGGCCAGAGCACCACAAGCCATTTTACACATCAATGCAGAGCATTTTGATTATGAAGATCAGAAGTGGTCGAGTTTTATAGCTTCTCTTATAACACTTCTCATTTTCTACATCCCAAAACTTATTTTGTCTCTCTCATTTTCCTATCACAGGAATTGTCTATTTCTATCTTTCCATGTAGGCACTGTGTTTTTCAGAGAGCGGTTCAAGAATCAAAACATAAGAGTGGTGTGGAATTCAGCTTCCAATTTATATATGTGTGTGTATGTGTGTGTGTATGTCTCTCTGTCTGTGTGTGTACACAAACACAAATTGTAGAGAAATGTTGGTTTTGCTATTTCATGGAACCAGAAGAAGAAAACAGTTACATTTATTTCCACTTTATATCAAAATTCTTTTTAATCCTTGAATCACTCAGGCATCAAAATATTCTAGAACCTGCAGGTTTTGTTTTTAATTAATGGTCTTAGATAAGTCAACCTTCTTCAAATATCCTGGAGTTTGGTCTTTATAATACCCAGACAAGTATAGAGCTAAAATTGACAAGAAGGTTCATGACACCTGTCTAGGAGCATGATGAGCATGGCTGACTGATTTTAATTTTGTAATTGTAATGTAGAATACATGTATAAATATTACTATTTCCCTGATTTTCAAAGGAAAGTAATGTGCTCTACATGGGGCTATACTTGACAGCATTTGGAAGCTACAACTGGTGCAGAGTGTGGTGGTGTGGCCTTTGAGGGTCCTAGAAAGACTCATGTTACACTGACGTTCTATGAGTTGCACTGGCTGCTAGTTTGCTTCCAGTATCAATTCAAAGTGTTATTACCCATAAAGCCCTGCATGGCATGGGTCTAGGTTAGCTCATGAATTGTCTCATCCCAATTTTTATTTTTTTTATTTTATTTGGTTTGTCAATTGCTTATAAGATAATAGGTATAAGTAAAGACATAGTTATGAATACATGGATACATATAAGAAAATTAAAAGAAACAATAGGACAGGGATGGTCGGCACATTGGTGTGCTGATGCCCCCTACAGACTTCTTAGGAAAGGGGTGAGGTCAATAGTAGAAAGTCTAAGGTTAAAATTTTGGGGGTTTGGGAAAAAAGCCACAGAGTCAGGAAGAGTATTACAGACATTGACCACTCTGTTGCTGAAATTGTATTTCCTGCAATCAAGTTTGGTGCGATTAACCTTGAATTTGTATCTATTGTTTGATCTCGTATTGTTATGGTTGAATCTGAAGTATTCATTGACAGATAGGACATTGCAGTGTATGATTTTATATACTATACTTAGATTGGAATGTTTTAAATGCTTAAATGTTTTGTATGCTCTAGTTAGTAGTATAATATTACCAGAGAAAAAAATTAGGTTAACAATTCTTAATGCCTTTTTGGCTATGTAGTTACAGTGGGCTCTAGCACTTAGATGATCAGAGGTGAGTACTCCAAGATCCTTGACAGAGTTTGGATCATCAACAAGGTCTTGACTATTCAGCCTGTATTTTATTTTCTGATTTTTTTTTGCCAATATTTGTTGACAGAGCATTTATTTGTTGAGATTTCAAGTTGCCATTTGTTTGACCATTCTGATACAAAGTCAAGGTCTTTGACTTGAAGGGTAGCAGCATTGTTTGTGGTGTTGAATAGTTTTACATCGTCAGCGAAGAGAATGCATTTGCTCTTAATATGATCACAGAGGTCATTTATGTAGGGTATGAAGAGAGTTGGTCCTAGAACACTGCCTTGGAGGACACCACTGTTGACAGCTACAGAATTTGACAGGATGCTCCCAATTTTGACCATTTGTTGTGTTTGACAGGAATGCTTCTATCCAGTAATGCAAGTGTCCAGATTTTAGTTTTAGGAGTAGTTTGTCGTGTCCCACTGAATCAAAGGCTTTACAGAAGTCTATGTAGATTGCATCTATTGCTTTGCCCTGATCGAGTTGTGTAGTCCATATGTCCACTGTTTTCACAGTGTAAGAGTTGCAGATTGATAGTTTTAGTTTTAGATGATAGTTTTTTCCTAAAACCAAATTGTTTATTAAAGAGTAGGTTGTTTGCTTCTAAGTGGTGGATGATGGATTGATTAAAAATTGATTCCATGACTTTACAGGTGATGCAGCATAAAGAGATTGGTCTGTAATTTTCAACTTGGCTGGGGTCTCTCTTTTTGAAGATGAGGATGACCATGGCTTGTGACCATGGTTTTGGCAAGGAGCTGGTCGTGAAAGATTTTTCAAAGATTATGCTTAGAGGTTCAGCTATGGCACTGAATAGCTTTTTTAAGAAGTAGGCACATATTCCGTCTGGTCCAATAGATAGAGATGGTTTTCGATTGTGTCGTGCTTTTTCAACATTGTCTTCTGTAAAATCGATATATATTAGATCATTGTAGTTGTCTATAATTTGGCTAGGAAATACTGGACATGATCCATTGCTGTTTACAAATACTGAGCCAAAGAAGGTGTTAAAGAGGTTGGCTTTAATGGTATCGTCGTTGCAGTCTTTACCATTAGGTCCTATCAGGGGTGGGATGGATCTTTAGTCTTTTAGTTTGTTGTTTACAAAATTGTAGAAAACACGGGTGGAACTGGTGCGTAGAAGGTTTTCTTCTTGTTTAATGTGATAATTGGTGCATTCAATTTTTATCTGGTGGCATAAATTTTTGTATCGGCTTTTAAAGTTGGCAACATGACCAGATTTGTTTTTCCACCAAAGTGATTTCTTTTTGGATTGAAGCTTCTTTATTGATATGGATAATTTGTTTTTTCTGGTTTTGGGAGTTGTTAATGGTACATATAGTTTGATGACTCTTTTGACTTCAAGTAAAAATATGTTATAATGGTCTTCAACAATACTGCATCCAGAGAATAGAAATTTTCAATCAAGGGATGAGAGATCATTGTTTATAAGATCATCGTTGCCTTTTTAAAGTTATAATTGGGGATTCCGTCATTGTAATGATTTTTGTGTGGACATATGTTGAGACAAAAGTCAATCATGTTGTGGTCACTGTTGGAAAAGGGTTCTTTAATTTGTGTTCCATAAATTGAATTCAAACTATTGCAGAAGATGAGATTGAGGCAATTGTTAAGTCTAGTGTTGTTGGTTCCTAGTTGTTTCAGTCCCAGATTTGTTTCAGCATTGTAAAAGGTTGCATGTATGGGTTCAGTTGTACATTCATTTAGGGTCCAGTCAATATGAGATAGATTGAAGTCACCAAGAAAGATAAAAGTGTGTGGGCAGGATGTTGCCTATGTTAGTAGTTAACTTAGCTTGTTTACATGTTCGATGTCATAATCAGGGGTTCCGTAACATATTAAGAATCAAAATGTGATATTTAAGGACAATTCAGAGACGATGGTCTCAGGAAGAGCAAGCTCTTGGGTAACTTGGATGTTTTTTAGATGTAAGGACTTTTTACAGAAGATAGCAACATCACCTCCTCTACGTATTTCACAATCTGATCAGTAAACATGATAGTCTCTTACTGTGGTAATGGAGTCAGGGAGAGATGCATTGAGCCATGTTTCACAGACAAATATGATGTTGAATTTAGCCATATTTAGTAAGAGGAGAAATTCAGGTATTTTATTCACAAGGCTTCTTGCATTGAGTAGCTTGCATTTAAGGTCAGTTGCAGTTGGAATTGAGGCAGTTAGGGGTGTGCATGCCTAGTTTTGAGTGATGGTGGGTTGGATGAGTTAGGGTTGGATATGGAGTTGTGGGTTGTATGACTTACTTTTGATATAATCAGCGTGGTAGTCAATGTAGAGATCCTTCTCTCCATTGTCTAGACATTTTTTGAGTTCCTTGAAGAATTCACGGGAGCGGATTCTTTGCAGTATGGATAAGTCTGGTCTTGAGCAAAGTTTCTTGTGGTTGGGATCGGTTTTGGCAATGGCGGTTATTGTATGAATGAAACAACTCTACAAAATTTTGGGGCCACTGAGCCATCATAGTATTTGGATTCAGGACCATCTCTGGTAATTTCAATTATATCTTCAGGAGAGATTTTTGTTGTATTTGAGTTGCTTATGATATTACGAATTTTGGTGATGTCATCTGATTCGTTGGTGTCTTCAAGACCAAATAAGATTGCATTTGGACATTTCTGATCACATTCAATGGTGTCTCTGATGAGTAAGGAGATATCATTTGTGGACTTATTTGATGGGATAGTAATTATTTGTGGTTGTGGTTTGGTGGTTATTTTTGGTTGTAGTTGTGATTGTAGTTGAGGTCGTAGTTGTGGTAGTGGTTGTTGGGTTGGGATTTGATTTTGGGCTGATAGGTAGTCGCTTATCAGTGCTGTTTTTTTTTTTCCAAGAGAAATTAGGCTTTCTTGTATAATTGTTTCAGAACGTGTTGCTAAGTGTTTTTCTATTGAGTGCATGAGTGATTCTATGCTATCAACTCTGTCAGGCAGGTATGTGGTCTGTTTTGCTTCAGAAAACATGATGGACATAGACAAGGGAAAGTGTCTGATGCTTTTAGGAGAACAGCTAGGTCTTTGTTTAAGTTTAAGCAGGCAAGGTGGGCTTGATTGTCACATAGGTAGCATTTGATGTTATTTTTGCTTTCATTGATGGCTTTAAGACATTTGAAGCATGTACAGGAGTCTGGGACAAGTCCAACAAATCCAATGGGACAAGTCCAACCCACCCACACTGACACAGGAAGCATGCTACAGATTCCATCAGTCAAGGAATTTCCACTGGCGAGTGGACCCTTCTCTGCCATTGCTCCTGCCCTTTTGAACATCTTGCCCCCTAATTTGAGAACTGTTCCCATCCACCTGATGTTCCATAAGGTCCTGAAGACTTAGTACTGCCAATTGGCTTGAAGACTCAGTTCTGCCAATTGGCTTGAAGACTCAATGGGGGAATGTCACACTGGAGGTGGTTGAAGGACTAATAGCAAATCCTACCTCATCCCCTGTACTCTTTGTTCCCTGATCACTTTGTATCTTTTTATCATAATTTTAACAGATAATCAGAGTTGGAAGGGACCTTGTAGGTCATCTAGTCCAACCTCCCACCCAAGCGGGAGACCCTACACTATTTCTGACAAATGGCAGTCCAATCTCTTGTTCCATTGGTTGATTGTTCTCACTGTCAGAAAGTTTCCAGGTTAAATCTCTCCTTGTTCAGTTTCCATCCATTATTCCTTGTCTGCCCTATAGGCACTTTAGAAAACAGCTTGACCCCTTTTTCCCTGTGGTAGCCCCTCAAATATTGGAAGACCGCTATCATGTCTCCCGTGGTCTTTTTCCTTACTAGACTAGCCAAGCCCAGTTCCTGCAACCGTTCATTGTATGTTTTAGCCTCCAGTCCTCTAATCATCCTAGTTGCTCTTCTCTGTACTTTTTCTAGTCTCAACATCTTTTTTATAATGTCGTGAACAAAACTGGATGCAGTACTCTAAGTGTGATCTTACTAGGGCTTTACAGAGTGGCATTAGTACTTCCCTTGATCTTGATTGTATCCCTCTGTTAATACAACTTAGGATCACATTAGCTTTTTTGCCTTCTGCTGCACACTGGCTCATATTTAGCTGGTTGTCCACTATGACTCCGAGATCCCTCTCACAGTTACTGCTATTGAGCCTGGTTTCACCCAATCTAAAATTTATAATTTTATTGTATGTATGATTTGCTTTTAATCTTGTAAGCCTCCCAGAGACTACTTGTGGTGAGATGGGAGGCAAATAAATGTAGTAAATAAATAAAATAAAGATAAACCATGGGAAAATATTAATCTCCCAGTGATCGATCAATCAAAACCCAATCATTATTGATTTGATGACCAATTCCACTCTTTGGGCCACTGGCTGATTGGTTCTGCTGCACTTTAGCACACTGGCTGATTGTCTGTAAATATTTTTGTCTCCAATACATTGCTCCTGAATTTCTACAAAACTGTTACAGATCAGAAGGAGATAGATTTAAGTCCCAATGCTGTTCTGCCATACTACTTCATATGTTTTGTATTTTTTCCCCAGATGGACAGAATGTTGTAAAGAAATTATGTAGAGAGATTTGGGACAGTCTGTCAGTCAGCAGGATTAAGAGTGATCAAAACATAGCACAACCTGTTCGGTATGGCAAGAGATGCCAACCAATGAAAGAATTTGAAAATGTGCCAGATCCATTCCAGGATCTGTGATAGAAAAAAAGCCAGAAAAAAATAATCCAAATTTATTCCTAGAGAAAAGGCAGTTGGGTAGTGGCTACAAATGCTAATTGTTCTATATTATACACTTTTCTTTCCTCCTTCCTGAGTGACCCAAAGTGGAACTTCTTTTAAACAGGGCAGAAAGAAGTCCAGGTAAGTTATTTTAGTGTTTTTTTCTATCTCTGTGTCTGTAATTTGGATCCTCACTGTTGAGAAAACTGGACAGCTGGAAAGTGCCAAGGGTAGCTAGTTCCTCTTTAAATCACAGTTTGTAAAATATTAGTGGGTTGATTAGATTAAAGAACTTTCAGTATGGCCAGGACCAAGCTTTTATCTCTATGAAATTATATGGAAGCTTTCAGTATCTACTGACAGTCTGTGGAAGGAAATTTTTGTGACAACTATCAGTAATGGTTTGTTGTCTTTGTAAAAATATAACTTGGATACCACTCCACTGGACATATTGCTCTTTTTGTGTATTGCTTTACCTACTCATATTTAATTTGCTCTTCAGGGACCCTGTCAGAAAGCCACTTTCAGCAATCATTGCCTTCTGAGGTCCTTTTTCACATTGATTACATTTCAAACAACTTCAAAGATGAATCTCATTTCATTATTTCTCACAGGCACCTTTTGAATGCTACAGCTCTATCTTCACTAGTATTTACAATGCCAATTATACTTTCCTGCCATCTGTGAAAGCAATTAATGCAATGTCTGTTGTTTTAAGGGTTTCCCAGGTGTAGCTTTGATCCAAATCTATTTAGGAGAGCCTGACTTCAGTAAAAAGAGATAATCTGCCTTGAGGCATTGCAGTCTGTGCATTAAGGCCAGGAAACACATTGGCTTGGGGGATATGCAGAATAAAAATCCTGACCGGAGGGAGGTCACAAAGTTGGCCAGGTATGGACTGCAATCATCCCAGTTACAAAGCAATTCCCACCCTCCCTGCAGTGTTTGTCTTTATCTCAGTGGGTGTGTAAGATCCGCAATACAGGTTCTGAAATGTCTAATTCAATTATTTCAAGCAGAAGAATTGAAAAAAGCTTCTGATGACAACTTTGGCAAAGCACAGTCATTGATTGTGATGCTAACTGGACAGTTCTTTCTGTCACATGAGGGTCAGACCACAAGGGATAGGTCAGGGCTGCATTTTCTAGTAGGATTCCAAAATTATAATAGCCCAGAGGTTTTTAAAAATTCTGGTGCAGTAAGAGAGAAAGTGTGTGTGTGTGTGTGTGTGTGTATGTGTGTGTGTGTGTATATGTGTGTGTGTGTGTGTGTGTGTGTGTTTTCTTAGGCTTTCGCGGGTTCTTACATGTGTGCTGTTTAGCTTCCTTCGGGTATTATCCCACGTCATTGTAGTTCTGTTAAAGTTGTAGCAACGTTTCAGCAGAATCTCATCTGCCATCATCAGGCTTCTGTATGGAGTTTGTATATATACAAATAACAAATAAATAATAAATAAAAAAACATATATATATGTTTTTCAAAGCCACAAAACAGACAGAAGAAACCAGGAACACCAATCAATCAAACTCCAAGTCCAATGAACACAGGTCCAGGCT
>BLBF01000022.1:48915475-48938084 GCA_015471245.1 Laticauda colubrina
GTGAGGAGGTGTGTTCCAGCTTTTTTACTGCATTTTTGTGTTCATCTAGGCGGGTACTTATTCTTCTATTGGTCTGTCCAATGTATGTGGCCGGGCATGATGTACAGGGAATTTCATATATGCCTTGGTTTTCCAGGTCAATTTTGTCTTTGGGGTTCCTCAGGATGGCTATTTTTTTGTCTGTTTTGAAGGCAGTCTTGATGTGATGCCTGTGTAGTATCTTACTGATTTTGTCTGTAGTACCTCTTATGTAGGGTAGGACAGCTGTTCCATAGGTCTGTTGATCTTCTAGGTCTCTATTATGTCTTAGTGTGTTTTTGTGGATCATATATATATATATATATGTATATTTCTATGATACATCTTCATTATATTTAAACTCAAAAATTTGTAGAAAATTCTCAAATATCATGAAAGGTTAAAACAAGAGTGGCTTCTATCTGGTAGCAAACATGGTTGTAGATAGCAGGACAAGCAAAAGGAGAGTGGAAAATGTAGAAAGGATGAGAAAGACTAAGAAGAAAAATTATTTTGGGTATTCAAGGAATTGTGGGAGGGAAAGAATTGTGTATTTCAAAACATTTTTATCGTCTTTCAATTTCTGCAGCATTCCTGGATGGTTCTCACAGCCATTTACAGTACATCCCTAAGTTTGTCAGTCATAATGATGTGCATTGTGACATATTTCTCAAGGTACCCTTTATACTCTGAGACAAAGTAGTTCATCCTGACCCCTATGCTCATGATTTCTGAACCAGAAAATCAATTTGCTCTACTATTTTTAAAAGCCAGACTTTGCTATTGAGGTTAGAGACATCAAACTAGTTTTGTTAAACCTGTTTTCTGATTGCCAGAGATTGTGCAGACATTTTGGCATTATTGGAGATGAGGGTTTCTAATTCAAAGAGCTTTGTATATGGATAGATCTCCTGAAATATTCCCTACTGCTCATTATTGGGTTTTAAGAAGCTTGGAGAACATTTGGGGGAGTGGGTCTTTGGGATTTCATTCAAATTTTCTTTTCAGACAATTTTAAAGCTGTTTATTCTTCAGCCCAAAATGTGATGTTTTTTCCTCTGAGGCAACCTAAGCTGCAATCTCCTCTGCCAGCTGTACTTCTAGTAATGAAAATATAAACAAACTTTCAGTAACTCCTGATCCCCAAGGTCTTCTGGCAAACTCGATGAATAAAGTTTTGTTTGAATGTATTTGGCTCAAGTCTGCAGAAGATTCAGAGTGGTAGAGAACACATGTTCTTCTATAGGTAAGAGAAAAGATATCATCATTTTAGCAAACTGCATCTCCATATTAAGAAAAAGGAGTAAAAAATAATGGTGGGTCTGAAAATCAACTCCGTCACAAAAGAAAATGCCAGTAGTACTATTCCACTTCTGTTCCAAAAACATTGATGTCTTCAGGACTAGTAGCCACCAACAATTTTATTCCTCCTCGGTCTGTATAACCTCTTTTAAAGCCATTCAAATTGTTATATATTGCCAGACTTCAACTCAAGTACTTCAGTTTGGCTTGTATTTTTTCATCACTACTAAGTATTTTCAGGGTTGTAGCTTCTTTAATATTCTCTATGAAATTCAGTGAAGTAATATTATCCCATTTGGCTACATCAGTCAATTCTGGAAAGTGACTAAATAAAGATTGGCTTGGAAGTATTCAGTCATACTCAGTTTATTTCTGAAATACTTTGGTGTGATTCATGTGAAGTTCACAGATGTCATTGTAAAAGCAAGGCAAAAGTACATTATATAGTTATAGGCTACTTCGGATAGTCAGCAAATCCAGCAAAACAAATAAATATTTTAAAATGACACAGTATAATTGTTGTTCTGGTTCAAAGGACTATAGGTCCAATTGCAAGACAGAAGCACAGCAACAGTCTCCATACATCTCTTATTTGAAAAGCAAATGTTTTAACAAATCTTACTTGATCCTAAATAGATTATGCGGCAGTAAATTCTTGGTATCAAGGAACCTATTGCCACGTAATCTAATTTAGTGATGTAGTGTAAAAAGAAAAGATGGAACAGGCTGTTACTTAATGCACAGTTTGGTTGGGGGTAAACATTTTAGAAGTAGAATAGACTCTGACTAATGGTGCCATAGGGAAAGATAATTGCCTATGTTTCATTACTTGTAAGTGCAAAGCTTGCATATTACATTGTGAAGGAAGAGAGATGAATGGTAGAAACTGGAGCCAGCAAGGGCTAGAAGCATTATGCAAGCTCACTTCATCTCATTTCATTCGATTAAATTCAGATGCACTTCAACTCATCTTACTCCTTCTTCTCAAGCTTGCTAATGCTCTCCTTGATCGTCACCTACAACATTCCAGGCTATTAAAATCCAGCAGGTCATAAAAATAGAGATCAGGATAAATTATTTGATGCTTTTAGAATCTATCCTTCCAAGCAACTAGAAGCTCATTCCATATAATAAATGTAGCCAAGTGACAATTTGTTTAAAGGCCTTATATCATGTTTGCAAAATTAAGTTGTGGTGCCAAGTTGCTATAAGAGCAGCAGCAACAAAATATGTACTCTGCCTTTCTTCCTTGAATCCCAGACTTTTCTTTCCTTAATTAATCTTCTGATTCATCCTTAAAATCATCAAGATATCCATCTACAATTATATTTGCTTATCCTGTCCAATAATCATTGGAAGCAACACTTTTTTTTAGCCGAAGTATGCTTAGCTTAT
Source organism: Laticauda colubrina (assembly GCA_015471245.1). Lineage (NCBI taxonomy): Eukaryota > Metazoa > Chordata > Lepidosauria > Squamata > Elapidae > Laticauda > Laticauda colubrina. Next base: position 48,918,191 of record BLBF01000022.1, read on the forward strand.
CATGCAAATCAGTCGAAACTTATCTGTCCATGTTATTTGTTTATGTATTTTAATGACTAACATGATCTAACAGAAAAGTATTCAGAGGCATAAGAGATGTTAGGAATAATAGTCACCTATCAGTGGGGTTGGCAATAGATAAATCAGGACAGTCATTTAATACTGTTGTATCTTTTAGAGAATGCTGTAATTGTGATTGGCTGAGGTTCCTTTGACAGCCATAAGATGGAGCCAGAAATGTGGTTTGTTCTTCTTGCATTTCCTTGTTGCCTTTTGCCTGATCGTCGTTCTGCTTGGATTACTGTGAGTCTTGCAACTGTTAGCAAACTCCATTTACTGAACTTTGTTTATGACACTGGACTTGGTTTTTGGATTATCCCTGGACTGATTGTATTGAATACTACCTGCTTTAACTCTGTATGATTTAGACTGTTTGTTGGACTTTGTTTACCCATTTACTGGAAGTAAAACCTACATTTTACTATTCAGTGTATTTGTATGCTGGTTGTGTGTTATTCAACACCACTCTCACTATATTTTCCTGAGTGCACTCATTCTCCTAATGGGGAATACCTCAACAAGAGGTGTAAAAAGAATGTTAGAAGTTTTCTGTTGCAAACTCTGCCAGTCTTCTCTCAACCTTTTGCCTACTGGAAATGACAATTCTCTCAACATCCACATACGTTAACAACATGAAATTATTGGGGTTCATTCCATGGAATGGGGAATTATCTTCTACAAGTTCTTTTTTATTGTACCTTTTGCTGAATCTTGTTTTTCATCACTTGGATCAGGGGTGTCAAAATCAAGGCCCGGGAGGACCACATCCAACCCATGGGGTACTTAAGTGCATGAGTCGCCCTGGAAACAGTGAAAGACTGGCCAGTGATGCCTCTGCCATTGAAAACAGAGCTCATGAGTTCCATTTTCGCTGGCAGAGAGTTGCAGGAGATCTTTGCAGAAAACGGAGCTCAGGAGCCCATTTTCACTGGCAGAGCACTCAGGCCACCACAGGCACCCCTGACACGTTGAGCTGGCCACACCCATCCTGGCCATGCGAGGTAAAACACCCACACCCACCCTGTCCCCCAAGGTAAAACATAACCCTGATGAAGTCCTCAATGAAAACAAGTTTGATACCCCTGACTTAGATTGTTATCCATCACTATGAAGGTGTGCATGTATATTTTATAGACAGCCTTCATTAGGCCATAAAAGGCTGTCTATAATTCCAAGAATTAATCTGTCCCTATTACAGGTAGTCCTGTATTGATCACATAACAGTGGGAATGCTACAATGGTCATAATTATTTAACACGGTCATAAGTCTTTTTTTCCCCAATGCTTTTGAAACTTCAACCAATCAGTAAATGAACTATTATAAATTGAGGACTACCTGTATATTGTTTCCCTTTGTTTAAACTAATTAACTCATGTTTTGTCTACTCATTCACACCACAGGACTAATCAGTGAGAAGGAAAAGAAAGCCGCCAATACCCTATGTGACAAGAATCCAAAAAAGTACCCAAGCTGGACTTAGTTGGAGGACAGGGCTATGCACAGGGGTGAGATTCTACCAGTTCAGTCCAGTTTGGCTGAATTGGTAGCTCCAAATATCATCTAGTATGTGATCGTCCATTTCACTGTGGAGTTCCAAGCTATGTGGTCCTGTCCACCATTAAACCATCTTTCCAAACAGCCTCCATGTTTCCAGTGTCTTTTTCCCCACTTGGAACTGAACCCAGAAGTATATTTCTTCCAACACAACCTTCAGAGCAGGCTTCTGACAAACAATGGGAAAGGCAGCAGAAGTTACAAGTTGTGATCATGTGACATCATACTTTACCACTGTAGGTAATTTGCATAATAACTGTAGCAATACTGATACCATGAGTTGGGTGTGTTCATATGATGTTTCAGTTACTATGCACATTGTTTAGTGATAGAATTACCAGTTACAACTGTGGTTGTTGTGAGGATTGCCTTTAGATTATCAATGGGAAGATGGAGTCCTTATTAGTTACTGGAATGGAATTTATATGCCTCCCTCCAAACCTCATGCTTTACCATGTCCCAAACAGTTGAAACTTTACCACCCACATTTCTGTACATATTTGTATATATGCATCTTTAAATCACCATTCAATGTTGCCTATGATATCTGGATCTAGATGATTTTCTATTGTTTGCATTGAATGCTAAACTAGATGAGTTTGGTGTATGAATAGTTTCCCGTCTTTCTCAAATATTAGCTAAGCAGGCATGACCCAGTTTATGAAAAATAATGTTTTCTAATCCCAAATCAGCATTGTTAATTGAAAGATTTGCACCACCAAATCCATATCATAATGATTATCAAATTACATTTTAAGAGTATATATCCCAGTGTTTTTCCTAAATGTCCTGTTCATAAATAAAAAGGCATGCTCAGAAACATGCTACACACACACACACACACACACACACACCTACCTAACAGGTATGCAGACAGGCCTCCAAAGAGTATCCTAAATTGAAAAAGTTTGTAAAAACTCCACCACCCCAAAAGTCTTCTGGTAGTAGTAGTGGATTCCTCATATTGTGTGGCTCTGAACCACAGAGAGACAAGAGGGGAAAGAGTGAATCTGTTCAGAAAGACATCTGGACATCTGTTACATTTCCATTTCTATTGTAGAGAATGGGCGAACAGTTCTGGAGGGCACCAACTTGTGGAAGCATGGCTTATTTGGGGGGATATATTATATTGTAACACACAAACCAAGTGATAGATTCTTGGCAAAGAAAGCTTTTGTCCCCCCACACAAGGCACAGCAGTCGCAGATAGTTTTGTTTCCCCACTGTTGATACTCCTCAGAATTAATGATTCATAGCCTTCGCTCTGTATTTAAGTAGCTGTTCAAATAGGGTGAGGGAAGCTGAGGGTGCTTTGCTTAGAAAAAGAGGTGATGAATGTGTCTTCTGGTGCAAGGTATGTAAATGGAAGCTCCTCCTCCCCTTATTTTCTCTTTCCCCATCCCTTTCCTCAGAGTGCAAAGGACCTATAAAACAATTAGAGCTTAAAATTGGACTCCTGGCAGAGAGTGGGAGAAGGAGTTTTTGCCATACTAAGTGTAACCAGCTCTGTGATAAGGGGAGGGGGCTATTTCACTTGGGTATGATATAATTACATCATAAACTTGACATTATAACCAGGGCTGTAGGGATGAAAAGTAAAGAGACAGTAAGTGATGCATTGTCCTTCAAGAGATGTGGCAAAGATAAATTGCTAAAAAAAAGTTTTGCTTACCCAAAGGGGAAAATATCCATGCTTCCTTCTTTCAAATGTGATAATAAAGGAGGAGTGTTGGATTTAAATTAGCAGTATACGTAACTACCACTTGGGTTCAGATAATCATCTAATTAGCCTCAGACTGATTTGGTAACTGCTTTATTTGACTTGGGGGATGAATCTATATCTTGTTGAAGAAATCCACAGTTGGTGTCCTCCGTTGATCATTCGCTGGAAATCAATTTATTTTTGAAATGTTTTTACTTGCTTGGTAGGTTTATATATTTTTGTGAGTTTAGGATTTATAAGGGGAAGAGAAATCTGCCAGAGTTTAGCTACACAAATATAATATGGCTATATGGATCTTCAAAGGTGTTTTGCTTGAAGGTTGGTGCAAAGCACCCGGTTGAAACCACTCTAGGATACAATTTTTACTTTCTAACAGGAAACAATATGTTTGCACTGTTTTTGCTTTAAGGCCTCTTCTAGCAGTTCCAATAGCCCAAAGAGGCCTTTGCACTTCAGCAACTACCAGATGAGGCTCTGAGGTGATGAAAAACATCTCATGTTGTTCAGGGGAATCACAATACTACTTTGCTACAATAGTAAGAATAGCACGAAAAGGCTTTAGCAGCAGAAGAATAGCACAGGGTAGCATGAGGATAAATAGAGGGAGTTCTACGTATGCTGGCTTAAGCTTCTGGAGAAAGACAGTTTATAAATGCAACAAATAAAATCAATTCATATTAAAACTTATCTGCGATTTGGAAGGAAAATAATTTGTTCCAATGCTTATCTTTTAGAGAAAAAGCACAAAGTCTGCTTTAAAATACTTTCTTATCCTAAGTGTGTGAGTATGCAGGAGGTGGGGTGGGTGATCAGAAGCAAGTCCCCAGTTCTATCCTATTGCAATTTAATGACTCTCAGCAGTTTGCAGAGAATACAACAAAACAACATCCATGGTAGGATTAAAACAAATGGTAGCATTGTAAGCTCCTCCAAAACAGCAAACAAGAGCAAAAAACAGAGTTTAAATGAAGATAATGACCTTTGGAATAGTTTCATCTTCAGTAGTTTTCTGAAAGCCAGCAGGGAGGGATGTAATATGATCTCTGTCGAGAAGCTGTTCCAGAGTTTCAGTGCCTCCTAGCACTATCACACAACCAGGAACACTGCAACCATTAACAATATGAGTCAGTTGCCAAACATATGAATTGTGATCATGTGACTATGGGAATGCTGCAATGGTTGTAAGTCACTTTTTTCAGTGCTATTGCAACTTTGAACAGTCACTTAACAAACTGTTATAAGGCAAGGATTACCCTTACTGCATTTTGGACTCCGGGGCTGAAAAATTGGAAGTGAGAAACTGGCAAAATTTTCGTCAATTTCACTCCTGTTTTTGTCTGAATTGCAAAATTAAACTAAGCCTCTTCCAAGAGCTGAAGGATAAGGCAAGACTTTCTTTCCCATTGTGGGAAGCCCCCATCCCCAAGAATGAAATATTTTGGGAAATATTAAAAAAGGTAGAATAATATATATCCATAAAGGAGAAATGGAGAAACATGTTTTTAAAGGCAGAAGACAGACTCAATCTTTCTTAATAGCCCCCAGCAGATATTCTGTGCCCATTAAGAAAGGTTGGCCAGCCTATTCACAAAACAAAAGAACTTTATTTCCAAGGATGGAATTAAAATTTAATTCTCCTCTACCCTAAGAACAGGACATTACTCTTCAGGACATAATAGGGTTAAGCCACCACCATTTAACAAAAGATACAAGCCCCTTCAATGCACAACTCCTCAGAACAGTTCAAACTTCAACGTCACAAGAAACTATAAAGATCCACCCATTCATTCAACCATTTGTTCAGCTGACCCAGAACTGCTGTTGGTTCTATTCATCATTAAAAAAAATTTCCAATCACCCTTCATTTTATTTTATTCCTGGCTTGGACCTGAATTAGATGGATTTTCCTCCCAACACCATAATGGAGAAATGAACTCACAACACCAAAACAGACACCTTGAAACCTAATTTCCGAAGTGGATCCAAATACATTGGAGCTGAGCTGGAAGTAACAGAGCTGAGAATGTAGAAGTCTTGTTTTGTTCGGAAAACACACGAGGTAGACCGGGTTCCAACAACAAATACTTTATTCTTAAACTAGTTAGTAAATAGGAACACTTGGCTGAAGCTGAGGCCAGCCTTTTATACAGGCTGGCTTGCCTGCTTGCAGCCAATGGCAGTTGTTTAGATTTGCCGCCTTTTAGCAGCTTTTTGGATTGGTTCCTAGTGATACTTGCCAAGTGAGCCGTCAAAAACGTCCTGGAATTCTCGGATGAGGTCGTCTTCCCAGCCGGTTGTAGTCACTCGATCGACCCCGGTCATCCCGATGCCCAATGGCGCGAACCATTCGATGCCCAGGAGGCTTGGTCTGTCTTGGTCGACTATGGTCAGTGGAAGCACCTTGACGTGATGTTTGTAGGCGACTCGGAATTGTCCCATGCCTACCACAGGGATTTGGTTTCCCTGATAGTCCTTGAGGGTTAGGTGCTGCTTCTTCAATTCTTTGGGTTTGATACCTGGGACTAGCTGTTTTATTGTGTCCCACGATACCATGGAGAGGAAGGACCCCGAGTCCACTTCCATCTTGCAGTGTTTTCCTTCGATTTTCACGATGACTTTAATTTTTTTTCTACTTTCCGTCTGAGCGCTCTGTATAATGACAGTTTGGTGTGTATTGGCTCGCTTCTCTTGTTGCCACTTTCTCTCGGCTCGTTTAGGCTCGGCTCGTGTTGGGGAATTTCTGCGTCTTGTCGGGCTGTAGTATTTTTTGTTCCTGCAGACCTTCTCGATGTGCCCTCGTTTTTTGCAATGCCGGCAGATGGCATCGAGAAATCTGCATTCGGCTCGGGGATGGTTTCCTCCGCAGCCAGCGCATTCCCGCCAATTTCTCCTTTCGCGCTCTTTTTTGTTCGTGAGCAAACGGTGGACCTCGTCGTCCTCTTCGCTCGATTCAATTGTTTCGCCCGACTCTTCTAGTGGGTTGTGGTGGCAGGGTGCTTTCTGTCTTTAGTTGGTGTTTCTTCGCTGTGTGTGTTCATCTTTTTAATGGCTACGGCAGATTTTTTCGCGGCTTCAGCGGCTGTGGCTTCCGCGATGGCTTCGGTAACGGTGATGTTGGGCTTGTTGAGCAATTTACTCTGTGCGGTCGAGTCTCTCAGGCCCAGCACCACGCGATCCCTCATTGCCTCGTCTATGTTCAAAAATTCACACTCACCCCCTATTTGTCTGAGGGCAGCGATGAAATCGGCGACGGTCTCTCCCTCTCTCTGGTCTCTGCGGTAAAATTCGTGTCGCTTTATTAAGTTAGACACCATCGGAGCGTAGTGTGCTTTGAGGAGTCTTTGCAATTCTGTCCACGTTAGTTGTTTAATGTCTCGGGGCTTCGCAAGGGCCTTTGCCATCTTAAAAACTGTTGGCCCGCAGTGCGTCAGGAACACAGCTCTCTTGCGTTGTTCTGAAATGCCTTCCATTTCATTGCTCTCCAAATACATTTGGAAGCGATCAGCATAGGAATCCCAATCCTCTTCGTTGGGATTGAAGGGTGCGGGCGGTGCGTTGTTTCCAGACATCTTGGTTGTAATCTGGACTTCTTATCACCGCGTGCAGGTTTTTCCGTTCAGGACGATCCCATCCTCGTCGCCAGTGTTTTGTTTGGAAAACACACGAGGTAGACCGGGTTCCAACAACAAATACTTTATTCTTAAACTAGTTAGTAAATAGGAACACTTGGCTGAAGCTGAGGCCAGCCTTTTATACAGGCTGGCTTGCCTGCTTGCAGCCAATGGCAGTTGTTTAGATTTGCCGCCTTTTAGCAGCTTTTTGGATTGGTTCCTAGTGAACCAATCCAATGTTCATTTTATTGACCAATCAGGTTTGTAGATTTGGAGTCACCCACTTTACATATAGAACAAGTCTAAAGTTCTTTTCAATTGGTTCAGAATTTTTGTATAGAACTGCCAAGGGTTGCAATAAAACAATTCTTTATTCCTTTGGTGTGTTGTTTTATAAAAGAGATGTATTCTTATTTAATACTAAAATTTGGTGCTACCAAATATGCTGCCTAACAAGGAAGTCTAAAATAAGGGATAGATGCCTTAACATTTTGTCAGCCATGTTCCTGACAAGTTAGTTTTACCTTTTTTATTTGAAAGAATCTATATGATTGTCCATCTGAAGCTAGTATCTCTGGAAGTTAACAAAAACATAGGTAAGCACAACAGCAACAATTCAAAGGAACAATTAAAATCATTGTTTGTATTGATATATGGGAAATACTTTTAAAGATGATGAAAAGAGATGCTGCCTAGGTAATAATCAGATAAGAGACAGCATAGCATAATGGGTGGAACAAAAAGTTTAGAATGAGTTTTCTAAATTCTCAGGCTGTAAAGGTGGAAATGGGGTATTATATGTATTTTCAGACTTGAAAGATTCTATTTATGTAACTTTACAAGAAAGTAGAAATAGAACTAACTCCATATTAGGAACTAAGATTCTTTGAATGTTGCAAATGGACACTAGAGGGGACTAAAAGACCAGGCAGAAGGGGAGGGAAGTGCATCTATTAATGTTTAAATAAAGTTTTAAAATGGCTAACCCTAATATCTGACTGGTATCCACTATCAAGGGAATGATCAGATAAAAGGGATCTGAGCCCAGGTCAAGAAAATAACAACATCTCAGTCAGACTCTCTTAGTTTTCACAAAGATAAAGGCAGGGAAGAGCATTCAGATTTGAAAGACTATGTTACTATAGCTGTTATAATAAATGTAGTCTTGACTTACCTGAAAGAAGTACATCTTATTCTGATGTACTCTGAAGGGCTAACAAGTTTCTACCTGCTCCTTGGGCAGGAACTGTCTCTCCAGGAGAACAGTTAGATTGCACATCAACTCTGGGGTGGGGATGCAAGTTGATTTATCATTAACAATGGTGTTAGAATTTAATATACCAAGATCAATTCCAATCAATTTCATAGGATGTGTAGAGTCAGAGTCCACCTCTGAACAAATCCAAACCACTTTTTCCAAACAAATTTACCCACAAAGACCATACAGGAATTCTTCTTATTTAGGAGTATATTAATCACATGGAACAAGGTTACCAGATAGTCATTTATGGATGCAATAAATAGAGAAATGAGTATATTTCACTGCTCTCATTTCCAGAAGGTAATCCTTAATAAAGATTTTTACATGTTTTGGATCATACTTGCACTTTGTGTCCAACAATGGCTTTAGCGTCTATGCTACTTCATCTCCTTTGACAATTAGAGGTCTCTCTGAGATTCAGTTGCATAGAGAGTGCACAAAAGCACAATCTGATCCAAGCGAGCACACCCTCTTACTGATTGAGTTCTTGGTTGAGCCATGCAATAGGTTTCAGGGACTACTTCAAATTCTGTTTGTATCTTCATTTAGTCCATGTTTTAGTTTCTATATTCATTTAGTCCATGAAGTGTCTTGGGTGGAATATTCAAACTGACCCTTCCTTCCTGCAAAGGGAGAGCCACAGAGATTAAGATTAGCATGGAGGGACCAAACAAAACACTCCCAACTTCTACTGGTGTTCCATCTGGAAATAAGGTGCGCAAGACCGGCTTCCAACAAACAGCTCTTTCTTCAAACAGTTAAGTGACTTGTAACGGAACGTTTGCCCAAGCTGCGGCAGCCCTCCTTATAGCGGCTTGCTTGCAGCTTTTGGCCAATGACAGTTGTTTCAGTGTTCCTGCCATCAGGCGGGCCAATCAGAATGGCGCTTAAGTAACCAATCCGAGAACAGCCTTTTCGGCCAATCAGTTTAAGGTATTTGGAGTCTACCAAGTTCTATACACAACACCCCTCCCCCCTTGGTTTCGTCCAATGTGCGTAGTCACGCAGGTAGGGGGGCTTCTGCGGGTCCTACTTGACCTGCGCAGCTCAGTCTCAGCATGGTCCTCAAGTGGTTCGGATGGAATTGCTTTCTCTCTGCGTCTTCTCCATGGAACCTCCTGAAAGGGTGAGTCAGCCTTGCCGCTCCTGCCTGAGTTTCTTGAGGTGGCTCCGCCGCTCCCTCCCAGTTCGTCCTGGCTGGTCAAGCTGGCTTGGCTGTCTCCTTCCAGGAAGGCCTCACCTCGCTCTCCTGCTCCCGGACTTCTCTGGAGGTCGTCTATGGGTAAGCGCTCTTTTTGTTTCATTTGAGTTTCTAGTTCGGGTTTGTGTACTGATTGTTGTCTTGTTATTGGATGTTCGTCTCTCCCTTTTTTATTATTTTGTGTTTCCCCTCCCTCCTCGGTTGTTTTTGGCTCATTTATTGTAGTTTTTGGTGGTAGTGTAGTGTTGCGTTCTAATGTACGAGAGCGAAGCTGGTCAATGTGCCACTTGTATGTTCTGCCATCGTCTAGTGCAAGTCGGTATGACCGGGGCCCTGTGATTTGGGCAACTGTAGCTGGAAGCCATAATGGGTCCCTGGTAAGGTTTTTAGTGTAGACTAAATCACCGATTTCAAAAGAGCAATATCTACTGGATAAGTCAGGGGGTTTGTCCCAGGTATAGGTGGGGTGCAGTCTATCGAGGTAGGAATGCAATTTCCTACCCATGAGGAGTTCAGCTGGGCTTTTGTTCATGGTTGTGCTAGGGGTGATATGTTGAATGGTTAATAATCTGTTAAGTTTATCTTGCACGTCCCCTGTATCCATTTTTTCTAGGGCCTCCTTAGTATAACGAACCATGCGTTCAGCCTGTCCATTTGAAGCCAGAGGACTGGCGCTGTTAGGGCATGTTGGATGCCCTGTGCAGCCAAGTATTGCTCGAAAGCTAAAGCGGTAAACTGGGACCCATTGTCCAAGACTATTACATCAGACAGCCCATGCGTGGCAAAAAATCTGTTTAACTGTTTCATGACTGCCTCGGTAGTAGTGGACGCCATAAGGATAACCTCTAACCAGTTTGAGTAGGCATCCATGATTACAAAATAGGTGTTCCCTTTTGTTGGCCCAGCAAAGTCAATATGCAGTCTCGACCATGGGCCTCTGGGAGTTTCCCATTCCATGACTGGTGCCAGTGGGGGGCTTAGGCCTTGATTTTTGGCAGTCATGGCATGTTGCCACCCATCATTCAATGTCCTTGTCCAGCCCTGGCCACCAGACGTAACTCCTGGCCAGGGCTTTCATTTTGACTATGCCCGGGTGTCCCTCATGCAACATGCACAACACTTCTTCCTTTAACTTTTCTGGGATTACCACCCTGTCTCCCCACAGTATGCAGCCTTTTTCAGTAGACAGTTCAGTCTGTCAGGTGCGAAAAGGTTTAAAAGTCTCGCCTCTGTTCTCATCCGGCCAGCCCTTACCTACCCAATGCAGGATTCAAGCTGTCAGCAGGTCTTTCATGGTAGCTTTAGCGTCGTCTGCTGCGGTTAGTGGCAGATTCAGCCAGGACTCAATTTGGAGGTGGGAGCTGGGTCGTCTTCCATGTTGGGCAGCAGAGAATGGCTCAAGGCATCCGCATGGGCGAAGGATGAGTGTGTAGTTGTATGCAGCAAGGAATTCAGACCACCTCATCATTCTTGGTTGTAGAATGTTCGGGGTTGGTTTGTTTCCTGCTAGGATCCCTAGCAGGAGTTTGTGGTCAGGGATAATCAAAAGTGTCCTACCATATAGGTTTTCATGGAATCTTTTGATGCCGGCTATGATTGCTAGGGCTTCTTGGTCGAGTTGGCTGTAGTTCCTTTCCGATTTTGACAACGTTTTGGAATAAAAGGCGATTGGTGCCTTTCTGCCGTCTGGTAGTTTGTGGCTCAGAATGGTGCCAATTCCAAAAGGCGATGCATCACAGGTGACCGTCAAAGAAAGGGTGTTGCTGTACTGTCTCAAAATGGTGTTAGAAGTTAATAAGTCCTTGATGTTTTGGAATGCTGCTTGTTCCCGGTGGCCCCATTTCCATATAGTTTTTTTAATCCAACAATCGATATAAAGGTTCTGCTACGGTCGCTTTTTGGGGGCAGGAAGACATTGTAGAAATTAATGAGACCTAAGAAAGCTTGAAAGTCAGTTTAGTTCTTAGGTCTGGGTACGTCTTTTATTGCCTTTCTTTTCTTTTTGGTGGGGTGTATCCCTTGCTCATCTATCAGGTAGCCTAAAAATTCGACCTGGTCAGTGGCTAGTTTACATTTTTCTCTCTTGACTTTAAGCCCTGCTTCTCTGAATCTTTGCAAAACTTCTTTTAGTCTATGTTCTAATTGGTTTGCATTTTTTGCTGATACTAATACATCATCAAAATAGGGGACGACTCCTTTGATTCCATTTAGAAGGCACTCCATGAGGCTTTGGAAAACGCCCAGGGCAATGCTAATGCCAAATTGAAGTTGGTTGCACTTGAATGCCCCTCTGTGCGTGACTATAGTCTGTGCCTCTGTGGTTTCAGGGTCAACTGGTAGCTGTTGATACACTTGTGCGAGATCAAGTTTCACAAAAAATTTCCTTCCCCTAGTGAATGCAATAAGTGTTGCACTACCGGTACTGGGTATGCGCTTTGTTGGAGCACACGATTTAGGGTTGCCTTACAGTCTCCACAGATGTGCACTGACCCATCTGGTTTGACAGGAGTCACGATGGGTGTTTGCCACCTGGCATGGTCGATTGGCTCTAACACCCCTTGTGCGATAAGTTTGTTAAGCTGTTCGTCTGTTTTTGGCTTTAGGGCAAAGGGAGCGCATCTGGCTTTGAGCCTGATGGGAGCTATCTTTGGGTCTAGGCTGAATGAATTTGGGGTCCCCTTGTACTTGCCCAGGGTCCCGTCGAATACATCCCAGAACTCTTGCAGCAGGCTCTCTTCCCAGTTGGCCACAACGATGCTGTTGATTCCGGTCACTCCAATTTCCAGGGGCACAAACCATTCGATTCCCAGCAGGCTAGGGTGATCACGGTCGATGATTGTCAAAGACAGTATTTCAGTGTGGTTTTTAAATTCTACAAGGAAATGTCCAAGGCCCACTACCGGGATTCGGTTTCCCTGGTAGTCCTTTAGTATCAATTTTTGTTGTTCCACTTCTCTTTGCTTGATGTCTGGTATCAGGCTTCTGATAGTGTTCCAAGATACCATTGACAAGTATGATCCAGAGTCTACTTCCATCTCACAGTGTTTTCCTTCAATTTTTACTTTTATCCCGACCTTTTTTGAGTTTGCTGCCCTAGCATTTCCGATGGTTATTGTTTGGTGTGTTTCTTCTCTGTCACTCGCTCGCTGGTTCCTGCTCTCTCAGCTCCATCTGTTTCCGGCTTGTCTCTCTTCGTTTCTGGGTGTGTGTGTGTATGTGCTGCCACATCTTTTAGGACTATAGCTCTTTTTGTTTTGGCAGACCCTTGCAATGTGCCCCCGTTTTTCACAAGCTCTGCAAATGGCATCTAGGAACCTGCATTCTGAGCACGGGTGATTTCCTCTGCAACCAGCACACTGGAATTCTCGCCTGCTTCTTCTTTTTTCCTGCCATTTTCTTTCTGACTGAAGCCTATGTATATCTTCATTGTCATCATCAGTGTCGCTCGGGGAGTCGAGTTCTTCATGATGGGCAGTTGCTGTGGGCTGTTTCTTGCTTCCTTCCACCCTCTTTTCTCTGGGTTGATTCAGTGAATCTAGAATGGAGTTCATCTGGTGCATAGTGGCTGCGGATTTCTTGGCTGCTTCAGCGGCGGTGGCTTCTGCGATGGCCTCAGCCACTGTGATATTCGGTCTGTTTAGCAGCTTGCTTTTGAGTGTAGCATCCTTCAATCTGAGGACCACGCGGTCCCTCATGGTCTCGTCCATGTTCTGGAACTCGCAGGCTCCTCCGATGTGTCTTAAAGCTGTTACGAAGTCTCCGATGCTCACGTCTTCCCATTAGTCTTGTTTGTAAAACTCGTGTCTTTTGATCAGGTTGGAGACCACAGATGTGTAATGGTCTCAAAGCATTTTGTTCAGTTCAGGCCATGCCATCTGCTTAACGTCTCTCGGTTTAGCTAGCGCCTTTGCCATTTTAAAAATAGCTGGCCCCCAGTGCATGAGGAATACAGCCCTCTTCCTCTGGTCAGTTATCTCCTGTAGCTCATTGCTTTCTAAGAACATCAGAAAGTGATCAATGTACGACTCCCAGTCTTCCTCGGCTGGGTTGAACGGTGTGGGCAGTGCATTGTTACTGGCATCTCTGTCGTTCGGTTCTGGTTGCCGCATGCTTCGGTCTTGCTCTTCTAGGATGATCCCACCTTCGTCGCCAGTGTTCCATCTGGAAATAAGGTGCGCAAGACCGGGTTCCAACAAACAGTTATTTATTCAAACAGTTAAGTGACTTGTAACGGAACGTTTACCCAAGCTGCGGCAGCCCTCCTTATAGCAGCTTGCTTGCAGCTTGTGGCCAATGATAGTTATTTAAGTGTTCCCGCCATTAGGCGGGCCAATCAGAATGGCACTTAAGTAACCAATCCGAGAATGGCCTTTTTGGCCAATCAGTTTAAGGTATTTGGAGTCTACCAAGTTCTATACACAACACCTGGAGTTACCAGTGCCCTGGACAAAAACAAATTCAACATGTGACACCTTTCGCTAACAAACTTCCGATATGAAAATTATGTATTACTTAGGTGTAGTAGGACATACCAAGCTAGCCATCCTTTTGTTCTTGTTCCTTGGATCATGACTGGAATAGTTAATTAGATGTCCATGGACATTTCACTGGCCCTCACCAATCTGAGGCTGAATTAATGGTTTTAAAGATTCTATTAATTGATTGTTTAGTTATGTGAAAGCACTTAGCTGCCTTTAGCTAATTTCAGAAGCCTAGAAGGACATCATATGGAAAGTTCTGGCCTGTAGAATGAAGCACAGTTCCATCTGTGCTTCAATGTGGGTTGAACTGCTTTTCGTAATGTCATTACTAGGCAGTTGGAAGATATTTTCTAGTGCAGTGGTCAACAACCGGTGGGCCGCAGCCCACTGGTGGGCCGTGAGAAAATTTTGGTAGGTTGCTGAGAAATCTCACCCACAGAGCACCCCCATAAAGCAATTATTCCAGGCTGTGCAGAAACACAAGGCTGCTTAGCCCACATGGCCCGCAGGAACCCTCCCCGCCCACTCACTCCTTACCCAGCAAACTTGTCTTCTAAACTGCTATTTTTCCCTTTTCCAACTATCATATGTTCTGCTGTGCCGGGAGATTTAGATTAGCTAGGAAGCAGGAAATGGTTGGATTTCTTACTTTCTAGTTAAGCACAGCCAAACTTCCCTTTGGACTGAGGTTTGCTTGCAAGCAAATTGGAGTACATGCTCACAGCAAGCACATTTGAGAGATTGAGCTAGGCGATGGCAGATATATAGATCACTTAATGAATCTGTGATTCTGTGAGCAACTCAATCCGCCTGCCTGCTTTGCCTGATTTTGGGTAAAAGTTGTTCTTTTTTTAAATAAAAAATTCAATATTTACATGCATGATATGTTGTGAGTTAATTTTGTGAGTTTGCTTGCAAGCAAATTTTATGTGACAGAATGAGCTAGCCAATGGCAGATAGATTTCTGAATGAATCTGTGATTCTGTGAACAACTCAATCTGCCTGCTCTGACTGATTTTGGGTAAAAGTTGCTCTTTTTTAATAAAAAAATCAATATTGATATAAATATTTATAATATTTACATACAAGCCATGCCCAGCCAGTCATATGACCACCAAGCCACACCCACAAATTAGGCGACACCCACAGAACCAGTTAGTGGTCCCTGGGATCTAAAATTATGAGTTTGGTGGTCCCTGAGGTCCAAAAAGTTGGCGATCCCTGTTCTAGTGGATAGCAGGTAAAAGAGCAACCTTTTTAGAAAAGGATAAAGCTGTTTCCTTCTAGATTTATCACTCCTGCATGTGAAGGTGGCTTTGTGGTTCAGCAAACTGAACAAGAGAAATCTGACAGTGGGAGAGAAAAAGCAGCCAGAATATTTAAATTCTCCGCTAGTATGAGAAAGAAGCAAACAAAAGAGAAATATCTATCTCAACATACAGTACATTAACTTGATGTTATCTACTTAACATCGAAGCCAGAAGCTGATCCTGTTTTATCTTTTAGGAGGGTTAATAAAAAATTACTTCTGCTTATTGAAAAAAACTCAGACTCTCCTGGTTTCTAGCCTGGGGCCTTAACCACTAAACCAAACTGGCTCTATAAAAAGAATATTTGAAACATCAGTGAGGTAATATAAGGTAGGCCTGCTCTACCACAGTGGTTTACCACAGATTATATTATCATAATGTATTCATTAACCTAAATTTCTGGACTGGAAAAATATTCTATCCCCAACTAACCACATAGACTGTATTTGTATTATACAGTAAATTAAATTGTAATAGGTTAGTTCATGGTTCAAGGTTTCATTGAAACCTGGATCTTCTAATGAACCCATTTGGTGATAGTATGTAGTGTATTTTCTGCTCCTAGGTACAAAACACACTATGTATATTGTGGATGTGATGGAACATTTTTCGATGCCAGGTTATGTTAAGTTTATTGTTACAGTTTTGTATAGTTTTATTTATTCTGATTTACAGCTTACAGGAGTTGTATGCTGTTTAGAGTCTTGTTTGTTTGGAGCAGCACAGAAGTCTAAGTAAGGAAATAAATGCGTATCCACAATCAGAGGGAGAAATGGAGCTTTCTTTATACATTTTATGATGCCATCTCTGAACAGAGTAAGAAAGAATGATAATCAGTGCATTCTGCAAGTCGGATAGTTTATTCTATCATCCTTCATCCTTAAGAATTTTGTGCCAAAGATATTTTTTTTGGCAAGAAGATTGATAACTGAAAGTAAACTTCTCAAGGATCTACCTAACACATACCATGTTCCCTGTAACCTGAAGAGAGTGACAGTCAGCATGCCACTGATAATTCTATAAAGAATTGCCTACAAAAACTTTCCAGTCATTGGAAAGCCACTTCTAGATTATGTGTTCCCTAAATGCTACTAACTCCAGATCATATAACTATGTAAATAGGTAGCTTGAGCTTTAAGAATCTTATTTATGTTTTTCAAGTGAGTCCAGGCAATGGTATCTGCACTCATCAGCTTGGCAAATTATCATGCTTTGTCTATGGAGATTCTCAATCATCCAGGTCATGAGTGTCCCAAAAGTGCTTTTTCCAAATGGCAACTGGATTTTCTTGGTTTTTGGTTTGGAAACATTTTGCTTCTCGTCCAAGGAGCTTCTTCAGTACTGTTCTTTCAACAGTAGGTCCATGCAATAGGCTTTATGTAAGATTGGAATGTGACAGAGCAAGAACATTGGCTTGTGACACCAGCTTTAATTAGTATTGTATAATAAGATTTAATCAGCTTCTCTTGTCTTTGTCCTTTGAAATGGGCCAGTTATCAGCACTCAGGAATCACTAAAGTAAATTCCATCTGTGGGAATTGGCTGTAAAGCTAAGTGGCATGACAACATTATTCTTTAGTGAGGCACAGACTCCATTTCAGTTAGCAACAGGTTATACTCATTGATTCCCTGTGACTCAGAAGGTTTCTCTGGTCTGTAGGAAAATCTTGAGTGGTCAAATTAACATCCTGTGAAAGTTTTCTCCATTTTGCTTGACCATTATGATTGCTATTTATCCTTCTATACAGTATAGACCAAAACATTTGTACCATTTATATGCTATAGACTCTTTCATCATCTTCCTGAAAACCCAAACGTATCCTTGGGTTGTCTGTTTTCTCTTCCTTTTGTTTTTGTTTTTATCTCTCCTGTGTATTACTGTAACATTTTGCCTTGTTTTCAATCCTACTACTTGGAGTTTTATTTTAAAGTTAAGGTGGTTGGCTGGGCTCTATTCAATTTCTAACCTTTCTTAATTAAATCCTAAAGAGAAAGGAGTTTACATAAGCATCAAAATCTTGAAGGTTTATGTTTTAGCACATATATACATATAAAAACTTGTACAAACACAATACAGAAGCCTGATGATGGCAGAAGAGATTCTGCTGAAACGTTGCTACAATTTTAAAAGCACTACAATGACGTGGGATAATACCCAAAGGAAGCTGAACTGCACACATGTAAGTACCCACAAAAACTTAAAAACACACACACACACAAACACACACACACACACACACATATATACATGTTTTTTTTAACTTATCGCGGGTACTTAC
Source organism: Laticauda colubrina (assembly GCA_015471245.1). Classification (NCBI taxonomy): domain Eukaryota; kingdom Metazoa; phylum Chordata; class Lepidosauria; order Squamata; family Elapidae; genus Laticauda; species Laticauda colubrina. The sequence goes on from BLBF01000022.1 coordinate 48,935,672, forward strand.
ATACTTACTTACAGCTTCCTTCGGGTATTATCCCACGTCATTGTAGTGCTTTTAAAGTTGTAGCAACGTTTCAGCAGAATCTCATCTGCCATCATCAGGCTTCTGTACAGAAGTTCAGTACAGAAGCCTGATGATGGCAGATGAGATTCTGCTGAAACGTTGCTACAACTTTAAAAGCACAACAACGACGTGGGATAATACTCGTTAAGCTTTCGCGGGTACTTACATGTGTGCTGTTCAGCTTCCTTCGGGTATTATCCCACGTCATTGTAGTTCTGTTAAAGTTGTAGCAACATTTCAGCAGAATCTCATCTGCCATCCTCAGGCTTCTGTATAGAGTTAGTTCCTGGTTTCAAATTTGAGGCTGGTCCATTCTGATTGGCTGGGAGCCTTGATCTGTGTTCATTGGACTTGGAGTTTGATTGATTGGTGTTTCTGGTTTCTTCTGTCTGTTTTGTGGCTTTGATTGGCTGGCAACACTCTGTTCTTGTGTTGGAGGCTTTTAGTGCAGCTTGGCTCCGTGTGAAGGGACGGCTGCTCTTCATTAGCAAGCTGCTATTCATTTGCAAGCTGGGTTTCACCTGGGTGCCTGGTGGGGGGGTTGGGTTGGAGCTATCAGAGGGAGTCTGTTTTTGCCCTGGTGTTTGCCTGGCTTGTGGCATGGAGATCTTTCTATTTGAGAGTGCAGGCTTCCAAATGATTGACAGTCTGGTGGAATCATCTCTTCTATTCATGCTGTCAGGTCTTTATTCAATCTCTATGGCTTCTCTGATGATTCTGTGGCTGGGGTTTTCTATAGTGGCTAAGGTTTTAGTGCCATTGAAGTTGATGTTGTGACCTGTGGTTTTCATGTGTTGGACTAGTGAGGAGGTGTGTTCCAGCTTTTTTACAGCATTTTTGTGTTCATCTAGGTGGGTATTTATTCTTCTATTGGTCTGTCCAATGTATGTGGCTGGGCATGATGTACAGGGAATTTCGTATATGCCTTGGTTTTCCAGGTCAATTTTGTCTTTGGGGTTCCTCAGGATGGCAAAACAGACAAAAAAATAGCAGCCATCCTGAGGAACCCCAAAGACAAAATTGACCTGTCTTTGGGGTTTTTAAGGATGGCTGCTATTTTTTTGTCTGTTTTGAAGGCAGTCTTGATGTGATGCCTGTGTAGTATCTTACGATTTTTTTCTGTAGTACCTCTTATGTACGGCAGGACAGCTGTTCCATAGGTCTGTTGATCTCCTAGGTCTCTGTTATATCTTGTTTTGTTTTTGTGGATCAAGCTGGGGATTTTATTTTTGTAGAAGCCGATGCCTGTCAATACTTTAGTCAGGGTGCATAGTTCAGTCTTTATATGTGTCTTGTCTGCCAGGCGTTTGGTTCTGGTAATTAGTGTTTTAGCCACGGAATTTATCTGTGCTGGGTGGTGGTGGGATTGGGCATTGAGGTAGCGGTTGGTGTGTGTTTTCTTCTGGTATATGGTGTGTCCCAGTGTGCCATCTGTTCTTTTGTAGATTGGTACATCTAGGAATGGTAGTTTTTTGTTTATTTCTGTTTCCATGGTGAACTTGATTTTGGGGTGTGTGCTGTTTAGGTGTGTTAGGAAATTGTTTAGGTTTTCTTTTCCAATGGGCCAAATCACAAATGTGTCATCGATGTATCTTTGCCATAGTTTGGGTTTGTGGGTGGCATTAGCCAGGGCTCTGGATTCGAATTCTTCCATGAACAGGTTTGCGATGACGGGTGACAGTGGTGATCCCATAGGGGCTCCTTCAATTTGCTTGTATCTTTGTCCTTTGTATATCAAATATGTGTTGGTTAGGCAGTGTTTTGTTAGTTCCATGAGGTGTTTAGCTGATTGGTATTTATTTTTGATGATTTCAAGAGTTTCTTTTATCAGGACTTGAGTGAATAGTGAAACCACATCGAAACTTACAAGCAGATCTTCTTGTTCCACGTGTAGATCTTTGATCATTTCTAAGAAGTGGTATGAGTTTTGTACATACGAAGCTGCGGTTTCAGCATGGGGATGTAGTTGTTTTGCTAAGTGTTTAGCTAGGTTTTGTAATGGTGCTCCTTTGGAGCTGACTATGGGTCTGAGAGGTATGCCTTCATTGTGTATTTTTGGGAGGCCATATAATTTGGGGCATCTAGAAGATTTTTCTCTTGGGATGATCGTCTGTTGGATTTCTTTGCTTATGTGGCTGGTTATAATTTTCTTCTTGGTTAATTTATCCTGATATGTAGTTGGGTCTGTGTTTATAGGTTTGTATGTGGAGTCTTGCAGTGGGTCTGTCAATTTTGTTTCGTAGTCTTTTCTATCCATTACTACTGTGGCATTCCCTTTGTCTGCTGGGAGTATTATTATGCTGTTATCATTTTTCAGGGTTTGTAGCGCTTTGAATTCAGGTTTGCAGGTTTG